>KZ308699.1:23485-89296 GCA_000376725.2 Ladona fulva | reverse complement strand
ATATGAATACTTAAATTTAAGATTGCAGATTCTTTCAGGTGTATTCATAGATAAACCTTAAATAACTACTAAGTAAAGCGTAAGTCAAAAAACCGTATTCATAAATGTTGTAAAGGAGCTATTATATAGACAGGTTATATTATATTATAACCTTACTGAACATACCGCACCTAAACTTAGTCACCAGGGTAACCATTTTGGTAATGCGTTCGACTTCGTAATGTAATGTAATCCTAATTATATCTTTTAGTGGCTAAAAAGTAAAGCAGGTAACTTTATCTATGAAATCTCCGAGTAAGCTCTGATTAACGTAAGTTTTTTACTTCTTTTAAGCCAATTAAAGTCGTTACTGCGATGCGTAGCAGATTTGGAAATAATTTTCCAATCTTCAGTTTCAGTATTTAATCAAGAATTTTCACTCTTAGCAGTTTATAAAATGAAACATCTCTATTAGATCATAGTTCTGCTGCGGGTAATTTCATCTGACTGCATTATCTGTAAATATGATATCAAATGTTTAATATCGTCAATTGGCGATTTCAATATTTTATAGGCTATTTTGGGCTTTTCTAAATCTGAATTATGAGCTTTTCCCACCTGGAATTGATGGGATTCAAGTCTATATTCTTGCATTCATTTTCATTGCAATTATTGTCCAAAAACGAGTATTCAAAATTGCCTCGTAACATAATTCTCCTTCTATTGACTTAGATAGATTCATAAACTTTGGTAACAATCCTATCCTTTTATCTATTGAATGCATTGATTTTTTGATATTCTGTGGAATGTTTGTGAAATGATAGAAATAATAATAAAAAAATATGGTATCGGAAGTCATAAAGGAAGGGATATATTTCGTCTCATCAAAATATTACCTGGAAATAAATCTAATAGTGTGCGTAACATTCGAAGTAATGACGGAAATAGGATACTTACGTTCTTCCAATTTTCTATCAGTGAATGTTATCGGCCCTTAACTTATTTTGTAGATAACAATAGCCATTTATGGAGCATCATCCTTAAATTTTTGTATTTATTCGCCATTCCAAGTAGAAAGACGGTGGATTTCCTTTCAGCCAAGTGGGCAACGCGTTCGAGTTCGGTGAAAGCGGTCATGGGTTCGATTCCTGGAGGGGGTTCACTTAGGAAATGACCTTAGCCGTCGAAGCACTTTTAAAATTGCTACTACTACTAAGTCACTCATCGCTGGTGACGCCATGCCCTTGCATATCGCTGCGACTAGTAGACGACGGAGACTCCATACTGGCATTTTATTCCAGTTTTTATTGCAAAGTTGTAAAACGGATCTGCATAGGGTAAAGCTAGCCGTACATTGAATATTTATTACGCCGTAGTTAATTGTACATAAAATATTTTGTAAATTATAATTAAGCATTTAATTTAATTTTCTTAATTGTACCTACTAGATCCTTGAATTTCTTTTCAGTCACTTGAACGTATTTTAGGCAATTTTGAGATTATCATAGAAATTTATGTTCTTTTTGTCCCATTTATGTCTAAAATTTTCCTTTTGTTCGCTGTATACTACTTATTCATTCTCTAGTAAATTATTTTGCGGTTGTAGGCATTATTCCTAAATTTATTTCTTAGATCGTAGCTGTTTGACTTTAAATTAAGGTATTATTGTCTCGTTATGAATCAATATTTAACGTAGATTCGTTCTAAGATGACATTGGAGAAGAATTGGGAGTGAAACGGGAGAAAATATCGCATGGAGGTTGTGTAAAAATTTATTTACCTAGAAGTTTAAAAAAGTTGTAGATTAATAAAACCATCTATTGAAAGGCTGCTGAAAATGGTCGTTGAAAAACTGGAGAAATAGTGGTGTTTAAAAGAAATAAAAGTTTACCTGACGCGGTTAATTATTATACTAATTAGTAAACTACAGATCATGACATAGATGGCGTAGCCATGTTTACGAGAGTAAATTCGTTCTCGTACTTAGTACGATCAGCATTCAGAAATCTTATAACTCATTAGTCAATATGTAGCAATTCCAAGGACAGTTATTATAGATTACATACGCTCCCTTGAGTTTTAGACAAATATCATAAGGAAAGACACTCCACGAGAATAACCGTTTCCTAAACCACAAGAATTCTACAAGACACGACCATGGTTTTGCACTGGCAGAAAGAGAGGCGAGAAGAGGAACAAACGCAAGGAGGCGGGAGAAGTGGGAAGGGTGGGTTAAGGAATAATGGTTTGCAATATGGGGGAAGGGTTGGGAAACAGAAGTTTGCTAACAATTTTCGAAGAAGAATTCTTCACAATTTCAAATGCTTCCTACTTAGGTTTCTAATTTCAACCTTTTTCACAGAGGTGAAGCACCGTCATTTTCAAGTCACTCGAACGTCCCTTTTCTAGCAGTTGTTGGCTAAAATGGGAAGCAGAAGGATTGTTGTTCAAGAAGGCACGCTTTTGTTACTTTTATATATATCAGTAAAATATTTACCGGTATGACCGATATAAAAATCATCATAATCACGACAATCAAGTTTATAGACAGCACTAAACAGCACTTTCTGCTAAAAATACCAACGGGATCCTTACACGCCACAAAGCCAGGAATTTAAGGTAACACCACTATTTTCATCAGCGAGCTCGATCACACGGGAAATCACGTCAGAGGCAAAGGGAATAATACTCTTCTTATTGTGTATAATTTCATCAACGATTTCGGGATTGAAGCTGTTAGCATTCGCAATAAGTTGCAAAATATCAACCTACTTATTGTCATTTTGCACAGAAAGGAGTGCATGTAAACATGATATATTTATGAACCATTTCGAAAAGAAGCTCTTCAGTTCTAAGTCAGAGTTGTTGAAACGATTTTTTATTGGTATAGATAGATTGACGATGTAATATATGGGTGCAATAAGTATATTTAAATTTTCTTTGTGAAGGATGGTGGCTGTGATCCTCATTCTCCTTCCTCTTTTGTTGCCTACTCCGGTAGAATCCCGAAGCGCATCAACTGGCAACGAAGGTAAGAATGAACCTTTTTTCTTTATCTAAATTTAAATATTTGAGCCATGCGTTTCAAATTCCTTTGATTACTTCTCCGCTCCGGCCTCTACGAAGTCCGCTTTGATGGTATTGTGCCATCATAGATGTCCCGCGTGTGCCATCTTAGATGGATCCTCCAATGCACATAGTGTCCTATTATGGCTACAGAAATTAAAGGAGGTTTTGTTTCCTCTAGATAGCTTTATGGTCAGAGCAACCGATCAGCAAATAGGAGATCCGGGTTTGCTTGCCGGCTACTGCATACTTTTCCTTCTTCATTTCTTTCTGTAAGAACTAAATTTTATTTCATTAATATAATAATTATTTAATTCTTCTTCTTCCTTCCATGATTAGGCTTAAAGCCTGTTCCGGCTTCACCTCACCATCTCAACCTCGGTCTTCCAACACGTCTCTTGCCTAATGGCTTATATTCCAATGCCTGTTTAGGAAACCTCTCAATAGGCATTCAAACAACATGCTCTTTCTACCTTTTTTGCATTCTAATAATTTCTCTGATGTCGCCTGAACACCTAACCTCTCTTATAGATGCATTCCTTAATTTGTCGATTCTTCTACAACCTTTCATTCCACGGAGAAATTTCATTTCAGATTACTCTATTTGTTTTAGTTTTTTTTTGTTTTGCTTTCCAACATTCTAACCCATACACTGCCATCACCTTCTAGAACTTATTTGAATTTCTTTTCTTGTTTTATTTTTTAAAGTTCTTATCATTGTCCCACTTATCATCTGGAAAATTAATTTCATGTGTGATGTCTTTATCATCTTCATACGTTATGTCACATTCTAAATATTGGAAATGGGATACCTGATAGAGTATCTGATCTTCAGTGACAGTTTTTATTCTTATTGGGTTTTCTTCTTACTATGGTATTCTCAGGAAACACTGAGAATACCATAGTTTTTGTTTTGGCTATTGAATTTATCAGTTTACATATTTTACTCAATTGATGTAATTTGCACCACCATTTGCAATTTTTCTTCACTATCTTGTATAATAACTTTGTCATCAGCAATGTGTTTAAATACTCAGAAGATCCCATTTCTATGCCTACACTATCTTCCTTCCACTTTCTTAGAAGGTCATCTATGTATACATTTCAATAAGTCGGTGAAATACTGCAACCCTGCCTAACACCATTGTTAATGGCGATTTCTTGAGTCATCTGTTTCCCAGTATCAATCACAATTCCGGTGCTTCTGTATAGGCTATTAGTAACTTTTATCAAATATTTAGGAAATGAAATCCTCTTCTATCCATAATTGACCACTACATATCTCTGTTGACACGATCGAATGCTTTTTCATAATCTATGAATGCTTGGTGCGTCTCAAGGTTAAATTCTCTTCGATTTTGTATATTTTGTTTTAATATAAAAACATCGTCAATATCTTCTATTTTTCCTTTCCTGGAGCCAGGTTGTTGTTCTAATAAAATGTAATCGGAGATAGCTTGTAGCCTAGTGTTGATTATTCAACTATATATTTTTTATGCTGTATTTAGGAGACTTATGCTTCCCTATAGTTCTGTGGGTTACTCCTCTCTCCCTTTTAAAACAACGAAACAACCCTGGCAACCCTCCGCTCATACGGAGCCATGTTTTGTCCAGCATACGTTGTACAAATGTAGCATTCTTCTTTCTAAGGTTCTACTTCCATACTTTATCAGCTCCAAATCAATTCCGTCAATGCCAGTGGCTTTTCTATTTTTTGTTTTATTGAGACCGCATTCTATTTATTTCAAGTCAATAGGGTCTACTCCCAATGATTCCTCTGGAGTATTGAGTGTTTCTTCTGATGCGGGATCGTACTATAATCTCTTATAGTGTTTTTTCCAATTTGGTATAACATTTAGTTGCGATGTATCTTTCATTGCTTTGTTGAGATGCTTCATTAGTTTATACACTATTTCTTGTCTACCATGAAAATCATCTTCTAAAATCATCATCCCACACATGAAGTTGTCCCATGATGTCATATGCGCCTATCTTATTATTGCTTTTTTACGGTTCCAAATTCTGTGATATTTTCTCTTAGTTTCCTCTGATTTTTATGTAGGTATTCTCATATGCTTTATTCTTCTTTTCAATTGCCTGTGCTATCTCTTCTTTCCAGATTTTTAAACCCCTTTTCCGTTTATTTTTGATTCTGGTGCCTAAAACTTCCATAGCTATTTGTGTATTAGCAATCTTGATATTTTCCCATTCTATATTGATGTTATGGTCTGGTTTTGTTTGTTAGAGCAGTTGTGTTAGTCTGTGCTGATATAGGTAATTTTCGAATACTGTCTTCAGAAGATATGTTTTGAAGATTTTGTTTTCCTTGCTTATGGGCTTATTTCCTAAGTTTTGCTTTTTCCATTTCGCCCATAGTTATATTTTTGTTTGAACAAGGAAGTGATCTGTATAAATATTTGCTCCCCTATATACATGGGTATCTGTAATCCTTGTGGCTGGTTTCTGGTTTACAATTATATAATTAGTAAAGGATCGATGACTTCTAGCTGACCAGGTAAATTTATTGAATTATTGATGGATGAAAAAGGTTTGTCACTTATAATTCATTAAAACTTATAAATTCCCTTGATTTTATCCCGCTCTGGTTCAATTAGTCTTCTTCGTGTTAGCAATTTTGGGATAGGTTCTTTCCCAATTCTAGCATTTAGGTCACCAGCTAGTATTACATGATCTCTGTTGTTTACCTTCCCAATTAAATTTTGTAACTTATGTTAGAATTCCTCTGTTTCTTCCTTTTTCCCTCTTAAGGACGCGTATGCTCCAAAATATTGTCAAATGACGTCCATCGAATTTTAGTCTTAAAGTGCTCTTTTATTCTTATTAACTCCGCTGTATATCATCACATAATCTTCTAACTCTTTTGTGCTTTTGAGTTTCCTTTTTGTTTCTGTAANTTTTTTTATTTCGGTTTATTTAATCATATTTTTCGAAATTTTGAAGAAAAACAATATTCAATGACCAAAATAAGAATCGATTCAGGTGTCCTTTGGTACTTGATTTGCGACCATTTTTAGCCGATCCACCCCTGTGATTGGCCAAAAATTTTTTCTAGCAGGATTCCTTTTGACTCTTTTCTTTGCAATGATTGATTTCGTGATAAGAGAATGAAGGTATCGCGAAAAAGAGCAATATTCATCCGACTTTCGGAACCAATTCTGAGATACAACGAGATCTTCCCCATCATCTAAGGAAGAACTTAAGATAAAAACTCGCTTTCTATAAGAGTACTTTATCACCTGCAAAACGTAGGTGACCGATGTACTCCCCATTTATCTTTAGACCCTTCTTCTCCTAGTCTAGGGTTTTGAAAACTTCTTCCAGAACTGCTGTCAATAAGAAAGGTGATAAGCAATCACCTTGTCGAACTCCCTTCTCAATCTTAAATTCATCCGTTACTTCGTGCAGGATTACAAGGCTGTGGCGTCCTTGTAGATGCTGCATTAGAGTTTAATGCATTCAGCATCCATCCCTTGACTCCCTAGAGCTTCCAGAGTGGAGATGGTACTCACCGAGTGAAAGGCTTGTGTATAGTATACGAAGTAGTGTTCGAGTGGCATCTCGCATTCATTTCTTCCGCTAATTATTTCTTGCAGCGTGTGCATGTGGTCCATATTGCTGAATCCCTTGCAGAATATCTGGACTGGGCAGCATCCAGGGTCATCTTCAGACATTCAGCTATTACCCTCAGAACGTTTTGCAAACAGAAGGAAGGAGGCTGATGGGGCGGTAATTCTTCAAATCTTCCTTATTTCATTTCTTGTGCGAAAGGGCATTTCTTAAATGGTTCCAGTCCTTCGAGATACTCCATTTCCTCAGAGAGTTAGTGAATACTGTGCTAAATTGGGACTAATCTCTATTACACCAATTTTCAGATATTCCGTCAATACTTCATCTACTTCTCCAGATTTTTCATTCTTCATCTGTTTTATCGCTGTTATTACTTCATGGGAAATAGCGGGTAGATCTCTTTAGTATTCGCTTACCTCTTAGTTCTCCTCTTCAGCATTTTCCGTTTCCTTGTATAGATTGGTGAAGTATTCTGCTGCTATCCTCAGTATTGCATGCCTGTTCTAAGTTGTTGTGCCATCTCCTTTCTGTATGGCTTAGATCTCCTTCTTTCCCAGTGTTAGGCGCTGTTTGGCCTTCTACATGCTTTTGCTGTTTTATATAGCCACTTGTACTACTTATTCATTTAAATTTCTCACATCTTCTTTAATGGCCCTTCTAATAGACTTTCTAATCTGGGTGTGTTCGATGCCATCCTTTGGTGTATCTGAATTATTTAACTCCTTTCCACATTTCATCATTTGCCAAGTTTTCTCAGTAAACTTTCCGTCCTTTAGCTTTCTTTGTGTTCTTGCTACTTCTTCATCTAATCTCTTCACGAATTTCATGACGTTGCTTTCCAGTTCTTCTTTAAGCGCTGAAAAACTATTTCTTAGTTCCAGTTGGAACGCTTTCTGATTTTCTTCTAATTTTCTAATACTTACCTGTTTTCTACATTTGACCAGATTCTTTCGTTCAATTCGGAGGTTAATCTTCTTACTATATCTTACAATTCTGTGGTCGCTTCTGGTGCTGAAGTTCTTCAATACTTCACAGTTATGGACTAATTAGTAACTGGGTAGAGTTTGTTTACCAATATATAATGTATTTCGTTTTTACCCCATTGGGACCTCTCCACGTCCATTTCCTTGTTTGATTTTTCTCAAAGTACGCATTTTTGATGTACATATTGGTGCATTCAACTCCAACAGGCGATGACCTCGTTCCTTTCTATGGCCCATTCAGTATTGTCCTGTGACAGTCATCTGCTTCTTGCTTACCTACACGAGCGTTAAAATCGCCCATGATGATTTTATAGCGCTGGTCCTCCTTATCATGTTCAGTGTTGAGTCTGGTTAAAACTTTTTATTTCCTCTTCATATTTCTCAGTTAAATTTGATAGATTATTATTATTTAAGTTTCAATATAATAAAAGTTTTTGTTATCTTCTCCACGGAAAATTAGTGCTCCCCACTTTCATTACTAATTGGCATCGTTAAAAACATTTGAAGTTTTGATTCCTCATTCGGAAACTTAGATTGCAAACCGCTGATTATTAACGGGAAAAAATCTGTACGATTTCTTATATTTTGCTCTTTGGCTGATTTGAAAAACTGCAGAAATTCGTTCACGAACTGTTCACTGTTGATATCGTCTTTGTAGACCCATCATTTTATCAATGCATAAATCTTCATCATTTTTTGACATGCCATGATCAAAGAAGACATTGGATTTATGCAATAACGGTCGTGTGTGTCTAATAAACCTAAACGCGAGTTCCGCCTGCCAACATACGGCTTACGGAGTGTTTCTAAACCTCTAATGTATTAACAGCCGTGTTCCAACTTTCTTTCTTTCAAGTGAAATCATTCAAATTAAACAAACTTAGTTTCGTTTGAGGACTCCTCACTAACTCTTCTTTAGATCAATGTTGTCGACGGATGACTTAGATGACGGATTTCTGAGGTATTTCGTCTATGATGAAGAAAACTACACTGACTTCCTTGGTAGCAGAGCGGAATGAAAGTTTTTGATCGAGCTAGAGCCTTCAGCCCAGGAGTCAGTACGTGGTACGGGCTTGATATTCATTCCTATATGGATAATGTTTCCATTTCTCCGAAGCGAAGCATAACGCTTTTAACTCATCCGACGTTTAGTTCTTTTCCGTTTTTGTTTTATACTGAGTAACCTAATTGCGCCTATATTTTTTAGGGAATGTTATTTGGAGCTCCTCAGTACAATCTTCTTAGGCGCTCTCTATTGGAAGAAGTCCTCTTCCGCCGATATTCTCGGTTGCGCTTAATTATAAATTATTATCCTCTGGCTACATATTCTTACGCGAAAAATGTCGGCACTGTAGTTGACGAAGAAGACCAACGATGACCGTGTCTCCTTCTTCTTCTCTCTATTTCATTCTCTCCCATGCGAAAAAGTTCAACAATCCGATTCCATTACATGAATTCAGATTTTTCTCGCTTATTACTAATGAATTATTCGCGAATGATTGGCGTTCGTAGGGGTCCGATCGAATCGGCGTAATTCAGGGTCCCTCTTTCTAGAAGCTTGCAGTGTATGAATCTAGATTTATATTTCATAAGTATAAGGAAAATCGATGCATGGAATAATTTATATATTTTCTTATTCTCAGATGCTAACTTCTGGATGAATCTGGGTAAAAATGATCTATTGGAGAGTCTTAATAAAGTTCCTATAATGGGGAAAGCAAAAAATGTCATAATGTTCATCGGTGATGGCATGGGCATGTCAACAATAACAGCAGCCAGGATCTTCAAAGGCCAAGCTGAAGGTCAACTGGGGGAAGAGTATAGCTTGTCATTCGAGAAATTCCCTAATGTTGGACTTCTCAAGGTAGTGTTATGAATAAACTTTCTCCGCGAAAAAATGCCATAAATTTACATTGAAGATGAATTATCGGAAAAATAGAGCAAGATGAAGATTGACCTTTTAATGATATTCTCGTTAGAGAATTCAAATTTCAATTATATAAAGGAATATGCAATTCGTTTTACTCATTTAGTACATACTCAAAGTGTAGTGATTCCACGACTAATGATTATCATAATGACATTTTCTGGAACTACTCGTTTTCCCACACTTTCATTGGTCTAATGAACTCTAATTGCAACTCATTATAATTTATAAAATTCTATAGCACACGCAAATACTGCCAAAAACTAACACTTTTTTACCAGTTGGCAAGAATAGGTGGTGACCATTATGCTCGCTCTTTTCTAAATTTTTTACGTACCCATGCATGCCAGGATTTTTTCCAAGATTTGTTATGTAACTCTAATAATCAGCGAAAAAACTGCTTTGCACGGTCGTTCGTTAGCCAGGTATCACTGATTTAATAGCATCCAGATACATTCAAAATCATATTCCAAGTATTTACAGAAACAACGGTTTTAGATAATAACATATCAATCTTTTTAACTGATAGTNTATGAAAAATCAAAATATTAAATTTTATCAGCTGTGTTTCTATTTACTCTGAAATCTATATTGAATATATTCTTTCTTTCATTAATATGAATACCCTTATACAACACGTTACACTTAAACAAAGAAGTATATAACTATAACAGTACTTGACAAGTTATGCCATCCGTCAGATTATCAGAAATTAATATAACATAGTTTTACGTTAAGCAGTGAGACGCGCTCAATTGTCGCAGTGCTCAATTGGTCTAAAACTTTGTTAATACACAAGTTGTTGAATATAAATAATGTTAATATACAATGTAGAATGTTAAAATAGTATAATGTGTTATTTGAAGGTCTTTAAATTTGCGGAAAAAGAATGTATGTCACATATATTGAAGAGGAAACGTAAATACTGCCGACGAAATTAAACGAAATACTGTCGTCAAAAGTGGTTAAACAAATATATATCTAACTTTAACAGTATTCTACAAATTATGTTGTCTGCCAGATTGTCAATAATTACCATAAAATTGTTTTTAGGTTAAATTTAGTTGTGAGACGCGCTCTCAATTGTCGCAGCGCTCAATTGTCCGGCCACGATTATTCACATACGAATTGGTAACCGGCACACCAAGAACCGTCTGTTTTGGGTCGCCGTCGGATTATGCCGGTTTACTTTATAAGCAGTAGAATATCTTACGTAGAATTATCGATACTCTTTTGAGTTTGAACTCAACCGTAAACCATAGCTAATTTTATTGGAGAAACATTTAAATAGCTTCATTACCATTAAGAAGGTTTTCAATGGAAGAATTTTTTAAATCATCGCATTAATCGTCATTAAAGAATGTGCATATATGTAAGCTTTCTGAGAAACTTGGATCTATTTTCTTCATAGATGATAAGAAACACGACGTTTCATTATCTTTATTATGTAACGGTTAGGAAATGCTGAATCTTCAGTGTAAGTTTGCTCTTTGAGGTTGCATACAATTAATAATACGACCCAGCGATCTTTTTATCAAACTGTGTCATCAACGACTGTTTTTTGTCGACGCTTAGCAAACGCATCTCTTCCTTTCTTCACAAGATTCGCGCTCTACAGTAATTCTTCGCCAACTATCGTCTTAGTGAATGCCCACTTAGATATGCATTACTTCAGTCTCAAGTTATTTTTATCGATTCCATTTTCTCTCATTAGAAGCGCGAAACCTTTCAACGTTTCAAGCGTCTTATGACTTCGTTCAAAACTAACTTGAAATTGATCATTCAAGCAATTCCATAATCAGGTTATGATGGAAAGCAACGACTGCAAATATCTAGGAGTAACCTTTACGAAAGATTAACAATGGGGCAGCACAGTAAATAGGACCTATAGAGCGTTGCATTTCATTCTGAGGGTATTAGGAGAAAGTAGCTCGAGCTCCAAAGAAATAGTGTATAAAACATTAGTCAGGCCGATCTTAGAATACGGCACAACAGTATGGGACACGCAGCAGGTTGAACAGATAAATGAAGTCGAAATGGCTCAGAAGACGGTAGCGCGATATGTTCAAAGGAACCTTAAAAGAACTGCGAGCGTCACAAATACTGGAAGAACTGGGGTGGAACTCTAAATATGAGAACTAGAAATGAGAAGGAATTTGTGTAGGATAGGAAGTCTGTATAATACGTATTTTGGAAAGCCGGCATGGTCAGATATCAGTGATAGGATAAAAAGCCATCATACTACGGCAGAGGGGACCATAGAGTTAAAATTGAACCCTTGTCTCAGAGGACAAACCTAGGTAAATATTCGTTTTGTAATCGCACTATTGAGCAGTGGAACACCTTATCTGTGGATATCTTTGAGCCATTTCCTCCTCGTGTGCATACCATTAGGCAACGTTGAGGAACATGAGGCGTGAAAAATGCTGACAACGTGTCTGAAATTATTTTAGATGAAATATAATTACTGTTATTTTAGACGAAATGTTGGGATTTTTCGATGTAATTTTTAATATAATTATTGTTATTGTTATTTTGGACGACAATTAAGGATTGTTGGATGCTGTTTATAATGCGATGATTGTTGATAATTGTTGTTGATGAGATGTAAGGATTTCTGGATGTAGTTTGTAATGTAGTGATTGTTGTTTGTTGTTCTGGATGGGCTGTAGCGACTGATATATTGATGCAAATCTATATGGTATTGTATTATCGTTGCCACCAGACCGTTTTCCAATTGTAACACGTGAATGTAATAATAATAATAATATGAATTCGATGGAAATGAAAGGTACATCATCTAGACAAGTCACTCTTAATTTGAGTTGAACATCTCTGTGAACGGTAATTCACCGTTACTCACTTCTTTAAAATTACAATTTCGTGAAATTCCATTTTCCTAACTGGTGCTCCTATTCCATGATTACCATTAGTTATTTCTCTCTCTCTCTCTCTCTCTCTCTAAGCCATTTTTCCAGAATCCCTCTATTCCATTGTAGATTATAGCCCTTTATTCTTGGAATTCCTTCATTTCTGCGATGAAAACCTCCGAATGGCATTTGACTTTATAAAAGGGGGGACGATGATAAAAAGTTTTGATTGAATGAGGAAATTGATATTGTTTGTCTCAGAAATAAATGGCGGTATCTAGAAAAATATAGAAGAGCAAATGAAGTAAAAAAAATAATGATATATGGAAAATGTTGTAAATGAAAGAGGTTAATTTCTTGGTTCTTTCGAAAATGAGTAATGTGTAAGTTAGAAATATGGGTGAAAGTTGCAATCACTCTTTATGCACTTGAATGAAATATACTCTCACAAGCTCCAACTACTTTCATAAATATCTTTGAATTGCCTCAGAACGACAATGGGATTCATATGGGAATTCATAAAATCTCTAATGACATTTCCCTTTAGATATTTATATCTGATCTTCGCACAATCTATTGCTCTAGACATAACATTATTTCGTGTGTTCTTAATGCTGATTTATCCGTAACCTTAGCCTTCTGTTCTCGAGGAATCATATAGGTGAGGTTGTTTCAAATTTAGTTTATTTTAGCAAAGAGGAAGTATTGATTATAGAGACCAGATATCGTGACTTCACACTCATTCATCGCATCCACTTGTGTAGATAGAGAAGGTTCAGGGGCAGTTGGTCGAAGGACAGCCAGTCGATGGGACTACCCGTCGCTAGACTTCGTTGCTGAGACATTTGGTCGAAAGACTATTCCTCGTTTAGACAACTCGTCGCGAGACTTCTCGTCGTCTCAACAAATAACAAAATTCCCCTCCGTCGACGAGTTGACTCGGCAACGAATAGTCTCGACAAGTAGTCTCTTCTAAAAGCTGTATTTCAACTAGTCGTCTCAGCGACGAATAGTCTTTCGACGAGTTATCTCAACGACGAGAATTCTCGCGACGAGTTTTCTCAGTGGCGAATAGTCTTTCGACCAAATGTCTCAGCGACGAAAAGTCTAACGACGGATATTCCCATCGACCGGCTGTCTTTCGACCAACTGCCACCGAACCGATAGAGAAGTAGTGCTACTCACGAGCGCTGGTGGCCTTCTATTCCCCTCTGATTCCACCGTGTTACCATCGGCCATCACATGTTGTCGAGGGATTTCTCTATAGTTGGATTTGTATCACGTGATCACAGATATAAAGGGTGTGAAATCGATGTTGCCACGATGACCAATCTTTCTTCTATCAATGAAGATCAAACCTTGGTAATAACGTATAGGTGACAGTGGCCATAGTGGAGTGACTGCTCAAGCGCAAAATCTTTCGCACCCTAGTGATTGCGTGTGGATGCTTCATGAGATGTGTATATTAGATAATAAATTTGGCAACGTTGATCATTTTTAATTGGCTATTCGATCCCCGCTCATAATTAAGCCCTTTCCAAAACCCAAGGTAAAAAGATCAGATTACAGATCACAGATGACACTAATATAGAAGCAAACTCTCATAGTCAAAAGGAATAACAAGTCTGAAAAGACGCTTCTGTGGAAGAGACGTGGCATGGTAGTTCAGTGGTTAGAATAACAGACCGGAAAGTGGGAGACCTGGGTTCGAGTCCCAGCCATGTCACTATTTTTCACACTTGTTAGTCCTTGGGATTCAGCCGCACGACTTCATCGTGCAAATTTAACACCTTTACCTTTATCCTCTCATAGTCACATTTTACGCTACGAGCTACATAGTTTCGGCTAGATAACGAATAGCACATTTATCGACGGCGCTAGTGGTCGTGGATTCGATATTCTTTGGCAAATCAGAAAAATCTGTAACACTCGGAGCATCCATAAATAAATCAATAACTCGTCGATTTTGCCTCACGATCATCGTTGGAGGGAATGAGGGTGTAAAAGGTATTACTGGAGCTGAAGACTAGTCTAGAGTGCTGCATTGATCTCTCCCTACCCGGCACTCGAACGCTCCGCCTATATTTGAGAGAGAAAACGAATTGAGAGGTGTAAGTCGATGAGGAGCGGTTGCACTACTCCTGCAAATTCATGTTATGCTATTCCGCTCTTCACAGATTGCGGATCCGATGGGTTACTTTATTAGCTAGGGGATGGGTGTTTATTTCGCACGGGTGAGTTGGAAGATTCTTTGTGTTGAGGGTAGCCGATGAGCAGGAAATGTTCTCAGATGATAAATCCACATGTTTCCTTTTCATGCTATTTGGCACACGCTCGTAAATTCGTGGTTGGTAAAATAAAGTTAATGAAAATACGATAAATCTCTCATTTGATTAACCATTAATCGAGGATTTTTTTATCAGGATTTGTTACAACGACCCGGGTGACTCATGCTACACCTGCGGCCCTTTATTCTCACGTCAATCACAGGGATTGGGAATGCGACAGCGAGATCCCCAAAAAATACCAATCTTGCATTAAAGATATTGCAAGACAATTAGTAGAGGACTCCCCAGGAAGGAATTTTAAGGTTTGTTATTTTGGACGACAATTAAGGATTGTTGGATGCTGTTTATAATGCGATGATTGTTGATAATTGTTGTTGATGAGATGTAAGGATTTCTGGATGTAGTTTGTAATGTAGTGATTGTTGTTTGTTGTTCTGGATGGGCTGTAGCGACTGATATATTGATGCAAATCTATATGGTATTGTATTATCGTTGCCACCAGACCGTTTTCCAATTGTAACACGTGAATGTAATAATAATAATAATATGAATTCGATGGAAATGAAAGGTACATCATCTAGACAAGTCACTCTTAATTTGAGTTGAACATCTCTGTGAACGGTAATTCACCGTTACTCACTTCTTTAAAATTACAATTTCGTGAAATTCCATTTTCCTAACTGGTGCTCCTATTCCATGATTACCATTAGTTATTTCTCTCTCTCTCTCTCTCTCTCTCTAAGCCATTTTTCCAGAATCCCTCTATTCCATTGTAGATTATAGCCCTTTATTCTTGGAATTCCTTCATTTCTGCGATGAAAACCTCCGAATGGCATTTGANTTATATTATTTTCAAGTTTGTCCACTAGTAAAAATTTGATTTTTGTATCGTATAATTTAAGTAAAATTATAAGTGATATTGAGATAAATGTTGCTCTAAGACTGTTGTAGTTTATCATAAAGACAAATTTGTATGTTTATTCGTCCAGGTGATCATGGGCGGTGGTTGGAATCCTCTGGGAGTAACCAGCGTGCTGGACGAGGACGAATCCTGTATTCGTCAAGATGGATTAAACATCGTAGACTATTGGACGGAGGATAAACGTATGCGAAATTTAAAATGTAACTACGTCAATAGCTCGAAAAGCCTGATGAGCTTAGATATCCAAAAAACGGATTGCGTTTTAGGTATGTGTGAAATCCTAATCTCTCTAAAAAATAATTCCGCATCGAATTTCTTTTATATCACTAATCTGTAAAAGAGTGCTAGAATCAGAAGAACAAATAACTTATCCCAAGGAAGAATGGACTTGAAAAAAAAGTCTAGCGAGACCGGGAATCTAACCCTGGTCTCCCAATTGCTGGTTGGGTGCTCTGTCCGTTGAGCTATCCCGGTAGAATATTTCCAAGCCATTCGGGAAACTTTGTGGGCACCGACGCAATATCTCCCGAATGGCTTGGAAAACGTATCTGCTCAACGCACCCGACCGGCAATTGGGAGACCCAGGTTCGAATCCCGGACCCGTCAGACTTTTTTTAATGTCCATTCTTCCTTGGGATTTTTCCAGGGTGCGCACCATCTTGCGCTAGATCACTCTTACCCGTGTGTTATGAATAAATTACTTATTCTTAAGTACCGTGCATCAGATTTTTGTCGATGTTTTTTCCAATTAACCATAGGATCTAATAATAATCTAATAACCATAGAATCTAACCGTAGAATTTAATGATTAACCATGGAATTTAATAATTAACCATCGAATTTAAAGGGTCAAAACTATGGTCGTTCTTTTTTCGTTATATTTTCTATTAAATCAAACAAATTAATATCATACTGGTTTCATGAGTTTATTCATGGGATTTAACACTTTTTGAAGGTACTCAGGGCAGTGAGGCTCCAAAAGATTAACTCACGTACGTTTACCAAGGATATTTTCATTTATTTTTCATCTGACCTTATGGGCGATCAAAATAGGATTTAAATGTACTCAAGGAATTAGTAGCTAACAGTGTATCAGAATTTCCGAATCGAAAAAAACTAAATTAGACGTTCTGCTTTGCTCGATTAAGTACGCTTTCCACATGTATCTCAGAGCACTGTACATTCTTGTGCTATTTGCTACAGCCTAATCGAATAAACTAGGATTTCCTTTATAAAAGATCGCTTAACGGAGACGTAAGAGCGGAGGTATGAAAGTGACAAATTTAAGCGAAGTTTCAAAAACGAATTAATGGTTTCCAATGGCGAAAATAACGTTGATAATTTATTGTAACACAATAAAATGCATTGAAATGTATTCTGAATAGATAGTTTTTGTGCGGTATAATATTTGTTTTTATTAAATGAATTATCAAGAAAACTGCATGTAGAGATTTGAATTTCGCTGAAACAAGTGTTCGTCTCTATTGTGAATTCAACATTTATACTTGTAAGTTTTGAGAACTGAAGGAGTAACAGCAGCTGAATGTGTTATGTTACAGCGTCACAATTAGAAGAGCAGAGGAAAAGCTGAATTATTGGAGTAATATTTAGAAAAGTAACTTAACACCCTCAATTTTATTCTTATCTAAGTCGTTTGAATGAATAATTTGTCTGACTCAAATACTTTCTTCATTCTGAATTAAATCATTCGAAGGTTGCCAAAAATACTTAATGTATGTCTCATTGAAATGTCAAAATGCATCACAGAAGATGATTGACGGCATCAGTGGCATTTTGGAAATTCGCATTATATCACTCTCCGTGTTTTATATTCTAATGGCACATAAAGCGACATGCGTAAGAAACCCAAAATCTGATTTTTAATAGAAAATAGAGAATGCAGTTGAATCTAGATTTCTGTCTCTCATTGTAAAAATTGGAAGAATTCCCTCTCTTTTTGAGAGTTCAAAAGCTTCAGGAGGTTTTAGGTTACGTGCAGCCAGTGTGGAAAGTCTACTAACCGATTCTAGAAAACCAGGAGCGGTATGAATGTCATTAGCGGCACTTGCTATGGAATTCGTATTCTAACAGAAAGCCTTCGTCTCCTGGATATTAATTTTTTATACTTTAATCCTTCTTAATTTCCCCAGGAATATTTGGTTATGGCCACGTACCCTACAAAGCAGTAAGAGAAGAAACTCCCCCTGAGGAACCCTCACTGGTGGACATGACTTCTCAAGCGATAAGAATTCTGCAGAAGGAGAAGGAAGGCTACGTACTTATGGTGAGTGATTAATGAAAACAATGCATGCAAGAAAAGATTTTACACGCATGCAATACTCTTATCCGACACATGTAAAAAGTAAAATTATTTTCTTCGACTATTAAGATATTTGTAGTCACCGTTAGCAAGATTTTTTTCGATACAGTATTTCCATTCGTCTTTTCTTCAGGATAAAGAAAATGGATGTGATAATGTAAAAGCTATTGTAGTATGAATATTTTTTCTTTTTTGTTTGGTTTTCATTGATTATTTTCTCCTAATGTTATCCTTATTGATTATATCGCTTCCATAATTAATCTTAATCGTAGGATCATGGTGCTGAGCCTGTGTGATTTGTTCCCATGATAGTGTTCTATCTCATTGAGAAATGGGATAAGAAACTGCTCCATACGTTACCCACTCACGCCTCATTCCTTGCCCCAATATTTCAGAAGCTAATCGCGGAAGGATTGAGTATGCCACCTGCCTTTTTACTTCACACACGGAGTGTTTCTAACAGCTCCCTCTCATAATTTTCCTGCCCATCATAGTAACAAAATTCGGTGATAGTTGATGGCTATTTAACCAAGTCTCATATCACGAAAGAAGATGTCAGACCATTTTTGTATGTTTTGTATGTTAATCTCGTACAGTCAGGTTTAAAACTCGTAGCCCATATGTGCGCGGAATGAAGGGTGAGGCCCTACAGGGATGGAATGGCAAAAAGGGATGCCTAAGCCAGGGATGGCGAAACTTTTGTAGCAAGAGTGCCGTATCTGAGAAATATAAATGACTTGCGTTCCATACAATAGATGCTGACGTAAATATTTATAAATGTTCATTACTTAAGAACGGAATCCACATTTTTTACTCTGAAGTTTTTTATTTTAAGTGAAAAATATAAAAAAAGGATAATGCCGTCACAGTTCCGCGAGCCAAAATCTTTTCTCGCGCACCAAAGGTTCGCCAGCCAAAACCTTTCCTAATACTTTGGGAAGTAGACAAGTCCAGACCGAAAAATTGCTTCAGCGCAGGGGCCATTGGCCTTCAAACGGGCTGTAATTTTCAGTTTGCATCAAAGATCTGTAGGTCTTTTGCGGTTTACTGGAAAATCTTTTTTCCGAAGTTTTGCTAGAAATAAGCGATTTTATTGATGAACTACTTACAGAAGTATGTCTTCCTAATTGTATTTTTTATCTATTCAAACAATAATACAATTGACCAAAGGTGCGAAAACAATTTATAGATGCTAATTGTCATTTAATTAAACTTTTTTAATATTAATTATAATATTTGTTATTAACTTTATTTAAAACATGTTTATTAAAAGGATTAATACAGTGGAAATATGATTCTCCTTCGTCAAATTATTAAATGTTGTTAGACCGCAAGTAATCTGTAGACTGCGTCAACGTGATTGCCGCGTAGTTTGTTGAGGATCTTATATGTATCATAACATTATCATTATATATCATTCCATCCTTAACTTTACCAATCCATCAGAAGTTGGTCTATAGTTTATTTTTGTGACTGCGAATTTCACTTTCCCATACTTCAAATCCCTAACGCGTTTTATTTCTTTCCGTTTATAAAATATTGTCACCATATTATTTAGTTTTTCTTTTCGTTTCAGTTACTTCAATTCGTCATTTCATTGCTCTTATACGGCATCTAGGATTTGAGTTGTCATTTTATTTAGACAATGGATGAATAAGTAATCATAATTAGTAGATATTTCTAAATATTCATTTCTGAATCGGAGGATAACAGAATGAAACAATTTACCTGAAGAGAGAAAAGAACTTCAATAATGATTTGTATTTCAATATTTGTAGGTGGAAGGAGGACGCATTGACCACGCTCATCATGAAAATTACGCTAAGCTCGCTATGATGGAGACGTCAGAGTTGGACGACGCCATAAAAAAAGCGCTCTCAATGACAGATAGATATGACACTTTGATCATTGTCACAGCAGATCATTCTCACGCGTTCACCATTAATGGATATCCTAAGAGGGGAAATGACATTTTGGGTGAGTCAATTTACTTTGATGTAATATAAATTGATATCAGCAACACGGAAATTCAAAAAAGGGAAATTGAAAATTCAGTTTCGTAAAAAAAAATTATATTAGACGAAGAAGTACAAGAAAACAATCGTATTTCAGTTATGAGTATATTCTATTCATTGAGGTCTATAACTACCTGGGTCCTCCTTTAATCCGCGTTTATTAACAAGTGTAACATTCACAAACTTCCAATCTATTCTTCGCGGGCTCTCGGTGTCCTGAAGACGATGGCGTAGTTTGCCTTCGAAACGTCGGCCACAAGCTACCTGACCTGGTGGAGAGCCCGCGAAGAATTTATTCACATAACACGCCAGGAAAGCACCAGATCCTTCATTCCAATCTATTGGGAGACTGCTTTCGTTCATTGACTTAGTGAATACAATTTAGAGATATAGGGCGACTCTTCCTGACAGTTCTTTCAACACTCAAGCAGGAATACCTTTTGGACCTGGCGATTTACATATCAGATTATAGGATATAGTATATCAGATTATCGGATATAAGATTACAGCTAAATTTTGTGCAAGATTCTTACGATTCCACCTTCGGTGAAGTTGCTTTACTTCGGTAAATATGCTTAGCATCTACACGTGTGATATAAACTCAGAGTGGTAAGCTATGCTTATATCTGACGTGAATACGCTTTAATAAAAGTCGTTTACGATGTTCGCTTGCCTCTTCGCAATCGCAACTTATATTTCTATCACCGTCAGCTTATCGTTTGTATCTTTCCCTTTAACTCTCTAACGTAAAACTATAAAACTTTTGGATCCTCCTCTAAGTATTCTCCCAGAAATGTCTGCTAAAAGTTGCGAAGGGCGTTACACTTAGCATACTTGATATCGGATTTCGCTTTCTTGCGTTTCTCTAGCAATAATTTTCTTGTTGGACCTGTATCAGGCTGATCTTTTCCCGCAAAAGCCTTAGCTTTTCCGAGCAAGGCTCTCTGTTTCTCAGCTCTCTAAATTTAAAATTTCTTCAATATTAAAACTATTTCACGAGTTCTTTTTATGCAAGATATAAAATGAATTTCATTAATATTATAAAGATCTTTTAGATCCTATCCTATCCTTATCCTATTAACATCCTATGCACTTCTCTATCACTTTGCATGCACTAATGTGGTCCAACTCGGATTAAGTTTAAGAACCCCTGCCATTCTTTATTTCGCATAAAAAGGAGTTTATATCAAATTAAAACACCTTGTCTCTTGAAAGTTGCCCATTCATAAATTGGAATCGGACTTCGAGACTTGAAGTAAAATGCATCAGTGATAAAGGTAGTTTTTCCATTTCTTTGAATGATTTTCACGGTTCCCATAATAGATTCTTGTACGACCTTAAATCTTTTATTCAGATTTCTACACCTTTAGCCATTCCCTCTGTGAAGGTTTATAAATGGAACGGGAAGTGATGCCGCGGTAGACCTACGAACACTGTTAAACATTTTTAGGGGTGAATATAGAAAATTTCAAGAAGCGAGTAGTGAATCCCTTCGAGTCATGGTGAAGGTGAAGAGTATATGAATCCTTTCACAATGAAATAATATTTAACAGTTTCCACAGTTGAAGTCAGTCGTGGCTAATTCGGCCAATAGCAGCACGTGTCAAGTCATTACTCAGACATATAATTTAATTTCAGGTTTCGCCAACAAAACGGATAATGAATTTCCATATGAAACATTGACGTACGCAAACGGCCCTTCTTACTACTATCATAGAAATAACGATTCGAAGGACGTGAACGATACATGGCGAATCCCTTCCGAAGACAGGGGAAACATATACTACCAGCACTTCGCTCCGATTTATCTGGAAGATGAGACGCATGCTGGAGAGGATGTTCCCGTATACGCTCTGGGTAAATATCGCCTAAATATATTACCAATGAATTAAACTCATTGGTTTTAAAAAGCCTTTGTTTTGAATTAGTTTTATGTTACAAGAGTTTGCTTATTTCATTACCATAAGGAGACAGTATTAGGAGTATGCTTCCTAATAAGATATTCTTTGTAAATTAGCGATTGGCCAACCAATCTTTATTTTCTTTAGTTGGAGTTATTGGTTAAATTGAGAGTTTGTTTCTTGACTTTGGTATATTATTGTACCATATCCTAGTCTATTCTTTTCCTTAGTTATGTTAGGCATCTTCACGGGAAAATAATTCATACATGGAGAATTACCGCAAATTCCAACCAATTCAGTAAATTCCATTCCAAATTTCAGAAATTCCCTTCCACTTTATGATAAGCGATTTTTTACTACTACGATTGTGAAGATCTGCTCACTAAAAATGAGTCATACTTTAATAATTTCTGTGACTTATATCGGGGTTACTGTGATGGCCCCCCATAGGTTTAATATTCCAAAGAGATTCATGTTTAAAAATCACGACTACCAATTTGTATGATAGCTGTGGTGGAGGTGCCATTATGTTGGTTTTGTATTTATAATAGGACAATTTCCTTTACAAGAAAATATGACTTGAGGCTGCCCCTATCAGATATCCTAATGTTCCCTATCATTTCCTGTTCTTTCAATTTCTGTTTTACTTTCGGATCATACAAGGTTCGTAGCGAGTAGATATTTTAAAACTTAACCAGGTAAAATAACTTCTGAGGCATTCCTTTTTTTTCGATGAAAGTTCATAGGACGAATAAGGTCACTAAGAGGATGTGGTCATGATTGAGAAGTGGTCGAGTTTGTTTTCAGTAAGGTCATGGTACTTGTTTTGGTGACAGTTTTGGTTGCTACATAGCATGGCATTTCCGGGTTGCTCTTGGCTCAATCCCCTCCGTCTACCTCAAAAAGATCTTACACCTTAATACTGCACAAAGAAATTCCATATGTTTTCGCCGGAACTCTATCATATAAAATTTCATGTGTATTGACGTGTATTGGTTAAGCTGTTTCAAAACATTTATTATTGATCCGCAAAGGAAGCTACATCCTTATCTTATGCCACAATTCTGGAACGACGAAATGATAAAATGGGATTGACTTCATTTTAGGTCCTCAAGCACACTTACTTCAAGGAGTACACGAGCAAAATTACATAGCTCATGTTGTCAGCTATGCATCCTGCATTGGACCACATAGCGAAATGTGCCAAAAACCACAAACCAGTGCTGCATTGCGAACGTCCTATGGCATCAACAGGATTTTGATCGCCTTTATTTTCTTGTTTGTGATATAACTATACTTAACTATGAGTGCAGTATGAGTCCTATATATTGTCTGTTTCCTAGCATTCTCATGGAATGGGATGCCGCTTAAACGACAATATGTCGGTGATGACCAATGTAAATGTAATTGGAGAATGTGCAATGCAACCAGAGAAGAAAACAAAGTATTTAAAAGCTAACTTCCTAAGAGAAAAAATCTTTCAGAAAAATTAAGTTAGCCATTCCTTGTTGTTCGATTTATTATTCTTATGATTAATTATTTGTATCGTGTTTTGTATGCTATGTATGTATATCTATTATACATACACATATACATACACATATAAGCTAACTTCCTGACAGAAAAAAAATATTTCAGAAAAAGGAAGTTAGCAATTCCTTGTTGTTCAATTCAATCTTATGATTAGTTATTTGTATAGTGTTTTATATGCAATAAATTTTTATGCACAGCATCTTATTTTACTCTCAAGACCAAGGATGACATGAGATTTGGGTGTATAAGAATAAAATGTGGGGCCAAAATTTCTGTTTAGCCATGTGAAGCATCACGAAGTCATTCATGCCTTAGTGAACGGGAGATTGATTAATTAATCAACATATTTATTTCACTTTTCACAATGGTACAAACAAATAAGGAAAACCAAAAAACTCATGAAATTAGGCAAACGTCTTTTGTAGGGGTTACCACCGCTTTGGATAAAAAGGGACGTGTTTTTAGGCACACATCAAAAAAAGATTATTATAAAATATGCTTATAGGAACTGAAAATAATCAAACAAAATACAGCGAGAAATACAATAGAAATGAAGCAAATAAAGGAAAAAGAATACAATTACTTTAAATAAACTTCTATATAAGAGATAAGAGTAAATTTTGAGGTGCAGCCGTAGAAAGGAAGTTTTACAATAATCTTGTGCTCGGCGGTCTCCCTTTCCTTTAATGCAATGAAACGCATTGGTCATTTGCCTCAGCCTTTGCAAAAGGCATACGAAATTCATAAAAGAACGTTTTAGATGAAAAACATGAGTTTAAAGTAACCTCAACGGGTAACTGAGAGGAAAATTTATCATTTTCGTTCCTTTTCCATCAATACTGAATTACCTGTAGGAATTTCATTTATTTTAATGTTTCCTTGTTTTCAAAGGCGATGCCTAACGTGTAGGCTATGGCTAGTGTTATCGAAATGAAAATTATTGATTAAACTGATGAAAATGAAAAAAGATTGAGGAGTTACGTCTACCTGAAGGGAGTCATCTGTGGAAGACTCAGAGTAAGTAAAGGTAACAGGTACGAGACACACCCCCCAATCGATGGGGGAGTCCCGAATAAACAGGTCACCGTTACATTTAGGTTCTTCATAAGACAGATTACACTGTATATAATAACCCAATGTAAGTTTGTAGCAAAAATACTCCCTAAACATAACCATTATTGCGAAAATACATTTTTAAATATAACTCGTAACTTATTTAGCAAGTTACAGAACTACCTTTAGTCAGTTTTTGCGGAGAAACAGCTGATAACAAATACAAATGCTCCGTGGCGAAAAATTTCAGATTCGAAAATTGTTTGCAGCGAACCTTTTTGTAGCAAAAACTTTTGTAACGAACTCTTTTCTAGCAAAAATTCTCTGTAGCAATAACGTGGGTAGCGAAACTTTTGTAGCGAAAACGTCGGTAGCAAACTGACTGCAGCGAATATTCCTAGACCCGTGCTAAACTGACTGATGTGGACACTACTAAAACAAAAACGTATTGTCAAGCAGCTACAAGTAGTGGTCCAGGAATGCTACAAAAAAGTAGCATTCCTTGACCGCGATATTTTTCATTTTATTTAAAGCATCTCAAAAAGAGCGCTACACTCCGTTTCCCTTAAATCCTTTTCTGAAAAAAATCAAATTGCCTCTTCCCATTTCTACATATACATAAATTCCTTGCAAGCCACCTTTCGGCGTTTGGCAGGGGAATTTCTTCCGGAACAGCTGTTCCCACGGGGATGTAGTTTTAAGACCCTTAGTGGGGTTTAGCATGGTACATACTAATCTAATGTTCCGTTTACCAGTGCTCGCATTTTTGTTGCCGTTTTATATTTTCTAAAGTCAAGATCATTTTCCTGGCGTACCCACCGGTACTAACCACATCGGCGCTTACCCATAGAGAGGTACTGCACCCTGGTGTTTATTGATAAAAGCGCTTGTTTGTCGAGGTAATTTATTTTCCTACTCGAAACGTAGATCCTCATAATTGTCTTACCCCGTTCGCCATTATGTTTAGTTTCTATTTTCAGATCGAATAAATCGACGTTCTTTATTTTGGATAGGTTAAGGAGGAGAAGAACTAACCATGTTTTTCTGGAATGTGTTTGAGCTGGAAGGACGTCATTCGATGTATGATGATGTAGTATTGAGGTTTTCTTGTACGCAAATTGACTCAATAGTCATTTATTATTAGGGCTTCTGTGTAAAATTCAACCACTCAGCTCAGTTTTATAACATTACTCATCCACCTTAATCTTCAACACGGCGTTTTACTAAGTACTTTTACTTTAAACGTCCGGGAATGGGAATGACAACCACCGTGTTAATAAGAATCATGCATAATCATGCTCATGCACATAATACACTTCTACATTTACACTATGTCTCGGAGTGAAGGGAAAAACAGCATAATATGTAGATTTATTGAAACATAAAAATGAAAAGAAATTCCTCAGAAAGTTGGCTTTGAAAGTTCTGTTCTTAAGATAAATTTTTATTTACTCTTAGAACAACAAAAGAAGAACTTCAGGAACATCATTTACCAGAAAAAAAACAATGTACAAAAATGTCTACATTGTGGGTGTATTAATTAACACTAAATCGTTGCTACGACGATTGGTTACAATTAAGTAAATGCTAAAATATCACTAACTACAAATTCCATTTATCTATTGAGATTTCCATACTTTTTTGGCAGACATCGTGAGTATAACGTTTGGTACATGTTATCGCACCGTCACACTTGTGCTATTACTTCATATGCAACACAATCGCTGCTGGAAACTTTTGAATGCTGGATACAGAATTACAACAGCACTGGATATATTTGAGACATATCCTTTATACATCCCCAATTCAGAAAAATTCTAAATTGGTTCTTATTGTTAAATTAATACTTCGAGAGAATTGACTACGGATCTATTTTTGGTAACTATTTCAATACAGCACTCATCGAAATCTATATTTACATAATTAAATATGTAAATACACTCCATTACTTATAGTTAGGTGGCATTAATGAAATGTTAAAGGGGAGATATATTTCAGACTGCAACTATTCTATTATTATTTTCCCGTTACGAGTAGAATACGAATCCCTTCAACGGCTGATTGAGATTTACTTATATTTTCATCAAAAGCAGATATTAACGAATTTTTAAGAGAATTAATATACGCAAGCCTTCTTTGGTACTTCATAGTTATATTACATTCATTCCAACAACTTAAGGTGATTAAAGAGATTTTTGAACATAGTAAGTTCGTCAAATAATTATCAAACCGTTAGAAATAAATTAATGAACAAATAAACAATAAACTTTATGTAGAAATTTCATGATGTTTTTGGGACTTCCTTTTGCAGTTAATGACAACAGAAACCGTTATAGAGCCTCGTATGTGAATAAAGTTTTATATTGACTTTTGTAACCTAACAATTGGTTATTGGTGATATTTTCCATGCGGTGCTTGTTCTCTAGTCGTAATGCTAACCTTAAGCCTAAATATTGATAAATCATAGATACAGATGGGCGACAAAATAATACGAAAACCTGTGAAAAAGGTGTGAATTTCACACCTGCAGGACAGTCGCATCACCGGTCACATAACCTTGCTAGTGGCCGTCAAGGAAAAGGTACGTGTGTATCATTAGTTGTTGCAGGAGTTGCATGGGCCCATTGCCCTCTCTAAGAGATGCTGCAATATCCGCCCAGAGAGAATTCGAAACGGGAATGGTTGACCAAGTTTATTTGGAGGCTAGGTGATGGAAATAGCAAAATTTATGGGGTGTGGAAGGAACAGAGTATCTGTCGTTATGACAGGGTACATGAAATATGGTAATATGGCACCTTCAAAGGACAACAGTGGATGAAAATCCAAGCTGATATATAGGATTAGATGACAGTAGAAGCTCATTGAAGCGTGAAAACACATGCAATCATTCCCTGAAATGACATCTGAAATGAACATTCCAGGTTAAAAGGTTTAATTTTACTTTTGTTATACGTTATATATGTTTGTTTGTTTTGTTTTGTCATACGCTATAAATATATTCAAAAGTGAATTTTTTATGTTTCAGTGTGATCTCACAAATGATGAAGCAAAGAAATTTGCTTTTTGTTGAGTAAATAGTTGTTCTTACTTCTCATTAATTACATGAAGTATCTAGTGTTTTCCAAAAATTCCAGTATGTCGCGTTTTGTTTTGTATCTATCAATTTTTTTTGTATCAAATCAATCTATCCCCATTGAGAATCGATAAAAACTTTAGCAGTCGTTTGTGAAAGTGACATTTGAAATGAACAACCATCTCCAGGACCTAATTTCCACAAGAGTTATGGAAAAGGAACTTCATACTTCGAGCTTTAATTTGAGAGTGGTGTAACAACAATCTTTCAAACGATTCAATGGTCAATTCAAGAGATCATCGAAGGTAGACCACACATCATTGGCAAAATAATCTAATATTTTTTATAAGTATTCGCCATGTTTCAGACTACCGGCCGCGTTTATGTGTGGAAAACACCCCGAGAAGCTTCAAATCTTGTCTGTCTGTCGCCAACTGGGAAGCACTGAGGTGGCTCCCTCATGGTCTGATATCTTGGCTCGGTCTTGATTAACTTGTTATTTGTGGAAGAAGAAAGTTGATCACTATTGGAGCATTCTGGGGATCAAGTGCATACTTTTCTTTAGGGTATATTCCTTTGAAAAAGACCACTGTTTCAAGACTACAACGCTCCTATCTATATTGGTTGAATGGAAGATGGGACTTGATAGTCTCAATTGCGCCAAATAAAGTCCTATGTATGTATGTATACTGCTAGGAATGGTTGTAAGAGTTTGACGATGAAGTAGAACATTTCTACTGGCCTCCTCAGTCCCCAGCCTTGAACATTATTGAACTTCTGAGATCAGTTTTGGAGACCAGACTTCGTGCTCGATTTCCGCCGCCAGACACACTTTCGGAATTAGACACAACTCTACAGGAGGTATTGCTATAAATTCCCTTAAGCGATAGTTATGACCTCTACGCACCCATGGCACGTTGTATATAATGTGTAAATTAGTTAAAGTGTGGTCCCACCCCCTTTTAATTAAGAATTTTCTTTTTTCGCATGTGTGCGTTTTATATTGTCACACATCTTTATACTTCGACATTTCAAGCATTATCCTTTCCTACAAATATTCGTATTGTTTCGTTTTTTGTAATGAATATTTCATTGGAAACTAGAAACAATTCATTCTAGTCTAGGTCATTCTAGTAATTCAAAATTATTTGAAGAGAAGTAAATAACCGTTATATGATTGTTTGGAATTTTTTTTCGTGGAAACCTCGAAAAAAATTATAGGTGCGTAATTAAATTTAAGTACATGATGCAAGGTCGAATGACGGAACGAAATTTTCTGCTTCCTTCATCGTTACGAAATGTTCTGCTGCATTGCATCGTTGCGATTTAATCCGGTATTTTCACATTCTTCCGTAAAAAAAACTTTCGTCGAATACTATATATTCATAACTTGATAAAATTTTATTCTTCGAATTCGATTATTTTTGATTTTACATCAGTTTAATCGGACCGCTTTTGGAATCTGCGAAGCCAATACTTGAAAACAATAATTCATATGATCTGCTGGTAGGAGATATCCTTCATAGAAATTTACAAACGGTGTCTCATTTTGATTCAGATTGAGAGTGTGAGTAGCAATGTATTGAAACAGTTTCTCATGACAATCTCGACACGGATAAATATATTGATTCTTAACGATTTTATACTAACAAATCAATATCAGGAATAAGATACAGCAATGAGAATTCTAAAAATAACAATGAATTATTTTGAGATATAATAGATTAACTCTGCCTTTGCTTAGTGGAACCTATTTATGCCATTCGTTGCACAGGAAATTCGCAGAGTAATTAAGTTCCTACGAATTTCCAAAATTTATGGAAATCGAAATACACTATGGAATTCCTTACGAAATGAATTATATTAATATTTTAAGTATCCAATTTTATACCTCGAGTTTCAATATCAATTAAACCGTCTTTATTTGAATAGCAAAATATAGTAGAAAATTATAATGTTTAATACGAATGAGTGGAACACTAAGGTAGCATACTGCCTCCCCCTTAATAGGTAAATTACGAAATCACTGTTTAATGATTAATCAACGCTTCATTTACGATAATTTATGAGATTCAAGTAGTATCGCTTGTATAATTATAGAAGCTATAGTAATCAAATGGAAAACGACTAAAATGTGAACGCTATATCCGGAATGGATTTAATTATCAGAACNAAAAGTAATGGGAAACTCTTATATAATATATATATTTGTATAAGTGACATGGGTGGTTTAAATAATAACTGCCTCCGATCTTTCCCAATTCATCAATAGCCATGAGTTTACATATCCCTGTTTATCTATACGTGTTTGAAGAACACCATCATTTCATACGTAAAGGATTTCAGCTTCGAAGTAGAATATTTTAAAATACAAAATATTTAATAGCTTTCATTTCGAAATTACTTAATGATCAAAGGTTTCAATTTAAAGCAGCTGAAGCTCAAGAAAAGAAATGTTTTTGGGTAACAACCGAAATTTATCTGAAGGAAGCAACATAAGATTAATGCCTTATTTAAATTTTTAGAACAGCATTTCGTGCTCATTTTACCAATATTCTTTATTGAAGACTGTATTGAAATAGTTTGCTTGGAGCAAAGTAGGCACAGGGATGAAGATATCTTTCGTTGATTTTCCAATTCAAGGTTGTAGATGCAGAAGAGTGTTGCGTCACTACATTACAGTGCGTAACTGAAATTACTGCAAATGAAATATCACCTTTGTACCATCATTAATACTATCATCAATAGTACTTGCCGATATTTTCATATATATTTAATTAACTAATTTCACGTTTCACGAAACAAAGAGTTTCCAGATTACACCAACTTTTAATTCTTTCTAGGAACGCGTCTGAAAATCTTCAAGAAATGGAGTACAATTTTCGGACACAAGTTCATCATGCCATTCTTAGTAATAATGTTTTGTGTTACTTTGTTATCATGCTATTATAACAATGTTTTCTCTAACGAAGTAAAAATAATACCATCATTGTGCCATCAAAGGAAAGTAGACCAATAAACAACATTAAGTATGAAAAAGGAAAAGGGGAAGAAGAATCGTGACACTTTGTCGATGTACAGTGCTGTTTCTCTGCCATGGCAGAAAGTATCATACTGTGGTTGGGTTGGCGTCTGCCTCACTGGGCTTCCTGCGAGTCCCCTGTTCCTTCCAGCCCAAGATCTTGGCTCCAACTCCTGGGTAAAAGAAATTCAAACGTATGATATAAAAGAAAAACGATGTAGGATGAGTTTTGTCTTCAAGAGTAAAGAATATGAAGAAGCACAAGCTCAAAATAATAGTGCAAGCAAATAGGGCATCCTACCAGAGAAGCAGTTTCTGACAGCGAATATTACAAGCTTGGATATTAGGTAACTGTTCATTCAACGGCAGCAATTATGAGAAAATTAGAATCAATACAATACAATACGTGGCGCTACAGAGGAATAATGGAAATAAAATATACAGGAGTGACTAATGAGAAATTCTTTCGTTAGGGAACGTAGAACAAAATGAATATAAATCTTACATGCAAAGAAGATTAATCGGGGACAAACTAAGACAAGATAGACTACGTATTATATTGAATGTGATGGATTGGATTGATAAAGGAATATAAGGTCACATCATAAGAATGGGTAGAGTTAAGGTTAGGAATTATGGGGGGATGAAGCGATAAGCTAGGATGAGGACAGCCTGGATTGCGATGGAAAACGGATTAATAGCCCATTTTGATGAAAGTTGACCTTCAATCTTCGGGACAGTTCTATCATCGAATCTTCTGTTCCGTCGAAACATTCTTTGTTCCATTTTAAAACCTACTATTTAAATTTAGATTCCATATCGCGTGGATAAGAGTACTCGATTGTTTTTCAATTTGGTACTCTTCTAGTCTGAGGCAATGATAATGTGGTGGCACATAACCAATGAGAGAATGAGGATAAAGTTGAAATAATTTTCTATGATTTACCTGAATAATAAACAACCTTCAGTTACATCATTGTCACCATGCTATATTTTGAAGTATTCAGTAAACTGAGGCCGAGGCACAGATACACCTTAGTTCAAACAAAATTGCCTCCGACAAAATGACCTAGTTTCTAGGAAATAATATTTGTTCTGAAGTAATAGAAAACTTAAAACTTACGGATTACTTTTTCGGTTCCACTGATAGAAAACGCCCTGTTTCCTACTTGATGGGATATGGCCTGCCTATTTGAGCGAAATTTCTATTCGGATCAAAAATAACGCTTATTAAAACACGGTCGCATGGATTGCGAAAAAAATATTGAATTATTAAACAACGATATTTATTCGGAAATAGGTATTTGATTTATTCAGGTTGTAACGAGAGAGGATTTCTTTCATCTCAGAAAAATATGCGATCGTCCGGTACTTGAGATGCTGAACCGGGTGGAACAGACCGTATTAATCACAACTTCTGGCGGGCTGCCAGAATTTCCGCTTGAGGGAGCATAATCCTAGTATATTATTTGTAACAATCCTATTCCATAGGATTATAAAAAATAACATATTGGCCATATCACAATTTCTGTAGAGATACGAACTTAATAATTCAAGAGATAAATGGAAAAAGGAGTCACCCTCAAAGTAGATGAGAGCATTCTAAAATTTGATAGGAATATTAAAAGAAAATGAATGACCTCTAAAGTGCTTTGAAGAAAGCTTCGGTATAAACACACCTTGAAGTCTTCCACGGCAGATCTGATGTCATCATCCGAGTAGCCCTTCATCACTTTGGTAGCCACTGGCCCCATGTAGTTGTTAACGACGGCGAATTCCATGAGTGACAGGAAAACGAAAACGGAACACGATGACATCCACACGTCTATGGCTTTGACGTACGACACCGGAGGCAGGGATTGCTGCGACTGGGTATTCTGCGTGGCTGCAACAAATAAGACATCTGGTGAACGATGGCGATAATCCGTCCCCTCAGCTATATGAAATAGAGGCTTAAGTAGCGTTTCTAAGTGGGAGCCAAAAAGGTTGGACGTGTTCAACTCTGACGATCAAGTCAGACGAAAAAGTGTGTTCGCCTACCTGGAAATAGATACAAAATTAAAAAGACAATTAAAAATGTAAAATCAAAAGGTCGGTGTAAATTCAAAATGCCGCTGTATAATGCAACTAAATCGATTGTCAGATTGATCAAAACGCATAGATTTTCATCTTTGCGAATGAGTCAAGATACTCCGTATATAATATTCGTAAAAACGGAAAGAGAAGTATCTCTCGTGACAATGAAGTCAATGGTGAAGTATAAAGGAAAACATTAAAGTAAAAATGTAGATATAAATACCAAAACTGGACAATCCTCTAGACAAAAGGCGACGAAAAACCTGAGTAGAAATGTGAGAAAAATTGTGAACACGTGTAAAATTCAGATTACTAACAGGCATATGTGGGAAATGACTAAAAGAATGATAAGGAACGATTTAAAAGAGTTCTAAACTGAAATAAACAGTAAGGGTAGGGAAATCGAAGATAACCTATCATTACGTCTATATTCATCTGAATTTAAATAGCTGCTATAGGTTACCTGCGAATCTATCTATGAATCTATTCAATTTTGCAGCATGAAGCACCAACATTAAGAGTATTTAAGCAACATTTATCTGTACAAGGAGCAATATTTATTTGCATATGGGCTAACAAGAGGAATATTGCAGCTATTATATTTGCATAGCGCACGTTTGGCTGTGTTACAAATATCTTCATTCAACTTGAAAGCTGAACTTGATCGTGCGATACGCAGAGAATGATTCTATGATATATATTCTTACGTAATAAGTACGCTAATGGAAAGCGACTTTCAATGCGATATAAGTAAACTTTATCAATGCGATATAAGTTCATCTGTCGTGAGAACCGTTTAGGTGAAACAAAACGTACTGATGATTCAAGAAGACAATGCACATACTTGCAGATATTGCTGTGCACTAAATAAAATTTCAGCCCTCATACTATTATTTGATCTCAAAAACTTCTTAACATGGCTGTTAAAGAAGGGCCTTACATTCTTAGGGATATATTTTTATTGGTATTAGGAACTACATCTAAGAAAAACACAATTTCAAAATTTCATCGTTCCAAATCGCAAAACTCGACTAAAATAATTCGCATTTTCACTCTCGTTGCAGATTTTATTTTTTTGCGAATGAGATATGCCATACTTATCCGCTTAATCAAAATCCTACCGACATTCTGTCGGTCAATAAAATAGGTTTCTAATTTAGTTTTCGACCGTAATCCTCCTAGTAAACTCGTTATTCAAAATGGTTCTCCTGACATATTTTCATAAATTTTGCCTAGCAATAACTGAATGTGCAAAACTTATTATGATGGTTTTACCTAGTGTAAGAAGGGAAGTAACTCCAAGGGTAACTCTTGCAGGAATAGCCTCAGGCTTAATCCAAAATGATATCCAAGACATGACCACAATTAGGGCCGAAGGAATATAAGTGTGGAATAAGTGGTACCCCAAACGTCGAGTCAAGTTGAACACGACAGCCAAGCAAGTGAAGTTACCTGAGGAAGAAAAATATAGGTTGAGTAACATGCAAAAAAAAGTTTGGCAAGTACTTCGAAGCTCAAAATTACCTGTAGAATACTCTATGGTACAGTCGGCCGTGTAATTTTTTGAAATGTCGAGCTGAGGCAACTCAATGTCAGGATTTACCACTAGAGGATCGGTCATATTCCATATGAACACCAGGTCATGAACGGTATGTGATACTGAATAGAAAAAGCAGAATTATTATATGTTCCTTTTGATATCAAAGACCCACTACTACTGACCGTTTAGCGACTACTTAGTCACGCTTATCAGTGTAGAAAATTCAATTTTAAGGAAGTGATATGAGATATCTTAGACAGCGTGAAACTCAATCTTCAAAATCACACCTCCGAGTTCACTGTTGAGTAATTCATTTATCTATTTTAATTGTAAACTAAAAACTGCGAAATCACATTAAAATGACACGATCAAAAAGTTAAAAAAGTTGTAAGAGAAATTTTACCTAGAAATATAGGTGGTATATTACAAATGAAATCGATATGTTCAGGCGTTACCTTTCCTGATCTGTGGTATAATACAATTTAAGTTAATATAATATTTACACATAGGAATATTTTATTATATTAAACATTCAGAATGGCGTTTTTATGATCCAATTAATCATTACACCCGCCCAATGATGTCAGTTAAAATGGGCCACGCGCATATTAGTTACAATTACATTTCAAAATGTGATAATGTAAGTATTAACGATTCATAGAATATAAAAATGTTATAATATCCCCAAGAACACGAATAAAAGGGTCTTTAACAGTAATACGGCTATAATCTCGCTGCCTTTATAGTAAAACGTTGGTGCAACATTATTAATACAGTACTTCACTTTCACTAATTAATTGTAAAATTACCAAATTAAAATTTTGAAATTATTATGTATATTGCATTCACCCTTGAAAATTATTAATCTAGATTGATAAGATTTAAGGGGTTTATAGAATAAACCTTCCTCAGCAACATACGGGTTAAGTATTTGCATCCATGAAAAGAGTATATTTGTTACGTATTGTAAATGGAACATTCTATTAAAGGTAATCAAAGTTACTTACAGCTTTCAATCATCATTGAACAAATCTGAGTGTCATGAGGATAAGATTCGAATTTCATGGCACACGAAAGAACCAAAGTCAACCTACAATAAGGAAGAAGAATTAGTAAAGTCAACAATTTAATGAGCTTTTGGTGGCTCATATTATATTATTATTTTCCAAACCAGAAGCTTTATCTCTACTCATTCAATAAGAGATTACCTATAAGTCACGTTATTTCTTCGGAAGTTGAAGCAAAATACTCACTTAGACATGTACAGGAGAGTTTTGTCATGATACAGCCATAGATAATGGTTTGGAATACTCATCTCGTGGAAAGTTACTTTTTTGGCATTTTTGAAAAAGCAATCCGGTCTCCATATATCCTGAAGCCATCCAACATCTAAGATGCGGTATTCTTCTCTCATGTTTTCTGGTAGTCGCAGCCGTGGATCTCTCCAGCTCTGGGCCAAGAAGATGTCCGCCACGTAAGTCTGCACACAGGAACCAAAGCTGAAGTAAGAACGACGGAAAGTGCTCCACCTGGTAGATTCTGCTCTCTATTGAATATTTCGCAACTTAATGACATCCTATCAAAGAGCATTCCCAATCTAGTCGGTTGAATTTATCATTTAATTTCATTTCGATGCTCGTTTATTCAACGGGAAGCAAAATTGATTGTGGCCATTTCTGTTTCAAAGCCAAGATACGACTATGCATCAGGAAGACGAAACAAAATGTAAAACATTTATGCAGATTTGATGATACGAAAATAATAGTAAAACGATCAACTGATGTGGACGGCATTTGAAAGGCATACCAATTAAGATTACGTAATGACTTTGTCGGATATTTCTCGTTTAGAAATAGGTAAACCACCTTTGAAGAGCTGTTATTGTTTCAGGGGAATAAGTGAACGAATCTGAAATTAAAATATAACGCATGTTTCACAATTGATGATAACAGGTACTGAGGATGTGGCTTTTAATTAAATTGTAAAATTATATAAATAAATTCTAATTCGCGCGGAAGAATTTGCGTCAACGTACCATACAAATAAACCTTCAAACAGGTCTCAAAAAATCGTCATAATTCGCTTCCTGAGTAGAAAATCATCAATAAAATACAATAAGAAACAGAAAACATATTTTGGAGCTTAAATTTCTTAATGAAAGGAGGAAATTGGGAGTATTTTTCTTCAAAAGGTCTAAAAATTCAAAAAAATAAGATTAAGTTTTTTGTTTCACCTTACTGGTCTAGATTACGTCTCCTTTAATGTTAATGGAAACTAAATTTTCTATTAACTAGGTAATGAGAAAAATGTCGAAAAAGTAACCACTAAATAATAATATCAAACTATATTACTTAAACAAATATCAAATTATCATCGTCATTAATTTAGTGGCTTTCTTTATTTTTTATGTAAGCTTAATTCTTAATTAAAGCACCGGCTTATGTGCCATTTTGGTCACTATCATATGACAATACATCCTACGGAAACCATTTCCGTTCCTCTTTCTGAGCGAAAACTCCTTGAAGATAAAGGGCTTCTTTACCCATGACGATATCTCCCTGTCGGTGTATACCTCTCTCATTTTTCATACTCTGATTCATTGATCTAAATTCCCTATGGATGTAGAGATTGATACAGAGGTATTGATTTATCTATGCATTTAATCACTGTACGCGTTACATCATTTAAAGTAAAAAAACCAGTACCTTGTTAGGATAATACATCACCTATCGTGGGTAGCCAGTAAGCAAAAGTAAGACAACTTAGACATTAATTAAATCTAATTATACGATTATATTAAATAATTATAAATTTTAAAGGCAGCAACGATAGGTTTCGTCGTCTAAATGTTCTCTTTCTTGTTCCGCATCATGTCCTAAATCTTCATAAGAGAACCAACACTATGTTTTGATTTCGACCAAATTAGAAATGGAACGTTTTGAGAAGAATTTGTAAAGGAGAGAAATTTGGATTAAAATATCAAAAAATCATAAAAATGTTATACTCACCATGGATTCTTCGTTTATGGAATCTATCGACAAAACTGTAACATGGAAATACACTATTGTTGGCTGTCCTGCCAGTTTGGGCGCTCTGTTTTTGTCGTAATTCTTAGGATTAATAGGCAATATGTCTCTCAATGATAAACTGGTTTCTGGAACCATTCCCGGTTCCATACTGTCGACAGAAAGAAATATAAATTAGAAATACAACGTAATCAAAGGATGTCATTTTCTAACATCGGAAGATATTTGCATGAGTGATTTCCAGCAAATGTCAATGTTATTATGGATTTAAACATAATATTTATTTAAAAACAGATTGTTACAGCAGTGTCCAAAGTATTTTTTCATAACTAATTTTAAAGTGTTTTAGTTATTTCTCATCCATTATTATAAAAAATTTGCCATGTTACCGTCAAATGAAAGAAAAAAAATTGAAAACAATTTTCAGTTTAAAGTACCCTTGATTTCAACCAAACAATGGGATAAACGCATCGACCATTAAAACTTCGCACAATTTTCCATGTTGAAATTTGTCAATGAAAGTATAACGTCAATTATCTTGACTCACCAAATACTGACTCCATTTCCGTATAAAATCCGCATTAATGTCGTATTAATTGTAATTTGAATATGTAATGTACAATTGTAAAGTGTCTTTTGATTCATAAATACTGTTTTTAAGTACAATTTATCTACATGTGATTTCGATTTCACAGCATATATTCAAATGATAGAGTTCAGTAAACCCTAGAGCCAAACATAATTTGCTTCGATAAACATCTACAGATACAAGGCTCTATCAAGCCTCAGGCAATATATTTTGAGCACGCAAGCACAACCCTAAGCCTATGAAGTGCAGCAAAGCAGCTGGGAAAGCAGATGAATGGTTACTGCTGCATTAGTCTACTTAGTGTTTTTCATCCATGTCTTTATACGGGTGTGTATTTAAGGCAACCCTTTCCGGTTCAGTGATGTATGAAGGTCCTTATGTGCTTTCTCATTTCTCGGGAATCCATCTCGTGATATTATGCGATAAGTGTACAAGAGTTACATTTTTTTCAGACAGAGAGACCAGCCTGTTATGATTCCCATGGATATCCTTTACACTTTTTCCTGATTCCCTCTTGCACTTCCTTGGAAAGAATTATTTAATAACATATAACTTTGCAATGGTTACAGAGGACATACTAGGGTTTAGCCCTCTTGTAAAAGACGCTATGTATTACTATGGCACGGCTTACTTTATTTAGCATTTTTTCAAAATCCATTTATCTCCTTACTGTTTTCTTGTCGTTTTATCCCTTTCTTGATCTACATTCAATTATAATTTTCAAATAATTACAATCCCAATCACGGATCCCGATCATTTCATTTATTTCTTCATACAAAAAACAAAAGAAATGCACAATTTTAATAAATTTAGAATTCAATACATTTTTGAAATGGCCCGCATATAGACTTCCCTTAATCCCTTCTATAGCCTAATCTCTTTCTATTTCTCAACCCTAATCGCCTTTGGCATTCATTATTTCTGCAACTCTAAAAGTTTCTTTCTCCCCTTTATATTTTAAGATATTGGAAGGCAAAGAAATTCTCCTCTCCCTTATCGACCTACTAAAGGGTGCTAACTTAATTACATTCAGCTGAATGATGTTATTTACATACGTAATCTAGACACATCGCAGGAATAGTTCGACATGTTCGTAAAATTTTAAACCCCTCTGTATGCGAAATAATAAGATGAATCGGGGTAATGTGTAATCCACCAGTAATAAAATTTATAATTTCATTTTAAAAGATAATAAGGTGCAGTCACATAAATTCAAGATGATTCGTAGAAAAGAGTCCTTCCGCAAATACGCAAATATTTTCGTTGAAACCTTAATGGCCAAAACTAAATATTTTGACTGGATGTGAACAGTAACGTAATCATTGCTTGATTTCAGCACCAGGACAAACTTATTATATCTTGGGGTTTGTACAAGTATTTGATCCTTCATTTCATCTTCACGTACAGTTCCCAGCCATTGACCGGTTCTGCCGTCGATCTTTTGTAGAACACGTGAAAGAACTGATGCTCGAATTCTTAATCTTTGAGATAATTCTGCTGCGTTTCTAATTTACAGATATTCTAGATCCGATACCAGAAAAACTAATACTTTCCTAAATAGTATAGGACCTGCGGGGTCATAATGCATGCACCACTTTACATCTAAATTGAGTATATGCTAATATTTGGTGAAGAATTAAATCTCCGTTTTTCTACGACCGTTTCATCCATCGCTGTTTCGATAAAGTTTCAAAGTTGAAAGAAAATAAATGAGGATTTGAAGTAATTACTCGGGTGTTCATCATAATTATGATTTATAAATTTGCTCTCTCTCTCTTTAACCTGGTCCTTGTTTTCTATTCGCATTCCAAGTTTATTTCTTTATCATTTAACTCTTTTTAAATAAAACTGGAATATAATGCTATTAAAAAAATAATCCATAGCCTTTTAAAATCACATAACATTAGGTAAATATGGTTACTAAATTTTATTAATTTTATTACTACAGTCAATAGTGTTATGTTTATTCCAAAAATTTGTGAGTTTCTAAGACCAGAGTTATTCCTTCGTGAATTGAATTCCTTCGCACGCGAATATTTGTAAACAAGGTTACGGTAGATTAAAAGTTACCTGAAATGTTTATGCTCAAATTGAAGATGTTTTTAGCAGTTAAAAAATGTACAATTTTATGCTGATATCTGTTTATTTTTCTTTTTAACACTTTCCAGAATAAATGCAACGATAGATGTAGAGACTGCCAATAATGAAGCCGGAGCTTCGAATTAAAGAAGGCTTTAGATTATATACTGGATTCAACCATAGAGGGATGAATTTTTCAGCGTGTCAGCCAATCTCGTTTATTCTTATGTTTCTCATGCAATAGATTGATCTTTATATGGACATGAAATTTAAAATTATATAGACTCAATGATAAACAGAAGTCAGAAATATTGACATGACTAGGACTCGAACACAGGACTCCCACTTTCCTGTTTCGACTCCCGGTCGTATCGATATTTTCCATTTCTGTTTAAATTTCACTTCTTAAAGTGCACACATCTATATGCAATTCATATCTCTTCAGTCTCCGTTATTCTTAGAAATTATGCATAGTAATCATAAACCTATTCCAATATTCTATGCTATAAAACGTGAAATATAGCATCTGCTAAAATAAACCGTGATGAGTTTCCCTTGAAGTTGAGGTAAACCTACCGTCCATCTGAATCGTCACGGGTAAGAGAGCAAGAAAAGTTCGAAACATTGTTATGAAAAAAGCGATTAAGGTAAGCAACTCACACGTCTACTGAGGTCACCTCCTTCTTCGCAGGCGGCTCAATGAACAGGATTTCGATGAATCGGTTCTTGCTTCTCTCTCGTTCGCAGAACATGGTGAGAAGATGGTCCAGTTGCTTGTGAACCGGCAGGGACTTGACGATGGGCGAAAGCGTGGGAACCGCGAAAACGGCTGTGCTTCCATCCTCTTGAAGCTTTACAAATTTCGTATTGTAAACGTCAAGGAGGCTGGGATTGTTTTGCATCTTTTGCATCTGCTCTAGTACCATGTACAAACTATCTAGACCGGAGCACAGTTTACGCTTTTTGTGGCAATATTCGAGCACCGTATTACGGAAAGTTCTAAGACCCGTAATAGCCCCAGGGCTAGACGTACTTTCACTTCTAGAACTAACAAACACTGACACATTTCCGAGCTGCTCCACCATCTTGTCCACCACTCTAATTGCGTGCTGGGCCTTATTATCCGGGTCACCTTGGCTCCAGTCCTGCACTACTATGTTCACCACAAGCTGCACTATGGGACCTCGAGAATATAATACTTCAGTCTCCAAAACTGATTCCAAACCACGGCTATCCGTGCCATTCAAACGTTTGCTAACTGCGCACTTTCTGAAACGATCGCGACTATTGCTAGTGACTAAGTTTCCAAGAAGGAGGAGATTCCGATGGAACAGGTCCGATCGGTTAGCAGAGGATCCGGCGACGGCTGCCGCCGATGGAGGTGTCAAACACTGTCCGGCGCAAAGCGAGAGTCGAGGCTGGTATCGCCTGGCTGCGTGACTCGGCCTCTTCCGCATCGACGCTCGGCGTCGCGGGTGTCGAACGGGAGACACCGGCCCGGCCGATATAGAGGAAGCTACTGCGGAGTGTATGGTGGACTGACTGATGACGTCTTCGTCAGAACCTGGGACGGCACTCAGACTAGAGGAGAGGCATGCCCTGTAGAAGAGCATTCAAATGTTTTTGGAAGATGTGAAACCACCCATCCTCACTAATTTTAAACATCAATTACTCCTATATTTTAAGACATTTTTTGCAAGGCACCCTAAAAATCTTTTGATCTCAGCTACGATGTTGGAAGATGGAATGTCATGCTAAACATAGAGTAAAAATCAAGGAGATCATAAACATTACCATCTAATTTGTAAACAGGGTCATTACTACACGATTTATTGGGAAAGTTCGAGCATGGATGATTTGTCTTTACGACAAAAAGTTTATAAAATCATCACCTTCTCCACGTATTACTTTCGTCATTATAAAACATTCCCATTAACACTGTACTCAGGGCAAAAATGATAGGCCTAGGTTTTTTGCCGGAAGCTAATATGAAGTCAGTTAACACACACCTGTAATACCCTTGAAACTTCTATTAACTCTAATTCCAATTTCAATGATAAAGCCCTCACAAAAATACCGTAAAAAAGAGCCGATGGAGATCCTAAAGAATTTTCCATAAAAATAGCTCGTGGTGTAGCTGTTTTCCAAGTGTAAGTTTTGCTTGAGTAGTTTACATTTACGCCTGGCGTAGGGAATCCAAATTCGAGTATAGAATACTTTTTAATTGACATTTTGCATCAATTTCCGACCACTCGAGAAATTTGACCCAATATCGAGTTGCACATTCTCTACCCAGTAATTTCTTTCAAAACCAACATCCTGAAGTCTCTCTGAGTGGTTCGTATCGTTTATATTTCCTTGATTATTATATCGATACGATTGAGTAGATATTTTAAACTTTTGTTGGAGCAGTATGAATTTTTATCATAGAGGTACTCGTGAAGATAAGTTTAAGTTAAAATCAGGATACGCCGCGTTACCCAGGATAATCATGTAAAGAAATAGACAATATATATCATCTTTTTTTTTGCTACGCCGATTTTACGATTTCATTATTTCATTTCTATCTGTGTTTTCGCGGGTTTTTTTCGCTCCCCTTCTTATGTGAGCGTTTTCCCGCACCGTGGGTTTTTCTCTGAAGGCCTTCAGCCGAAGAGTTTTTTCCCCGCAATCTTATCCTTTACTTTTAAATGTATTTTTTTATTTTATATCATTTTTTAACACTGAAATTCTATGTAAATGTATGACTACAGAGGTTAGGTGTAAGAGAGGCCCACATGGGCCTAACCTCGCCGAATAAAGTGTTTTATAATAATAATAATAATAATAATAAACCTTTCTCGTGCGGATTCCACACCGCGCAGCACTACTCAAGTAACGGGCGAACTAGTGAAAAATAAGCTACCTCTTTGACACACGACTGACTGCCTCTAAGAACGCGGTTACATAGCCTCAATGTCCTATCGGCTGACCCCACTATATCTCGTATATGCGTTTTAAATGATAAATTACTACTGAAAACGACCCCTAAATATTTGTATTGACTCACGAATTCTAACGTTGAGCCGCTAATGTGATAGGGAGTTAGGCTCACGCTTCTGATCGGAGAGCGGGTCATGCTCATNATTAATCGATAATTTTCAATTAAAAGCTAGCATTTTTCCTTTATTGATCCCTATAATTATAAATATTCCATTAAAAGCCGATAAGTAAAGAAAAGAATGTCTATGAAAACTCAAGTACCCGGATATTTAGAAACGGTTACTTGACATCCCGAGTAGTTGAAAATCTGAGCATTTCGTATTCCCTAGTCAGGCGTTGTTAATATATTTGGGCCAGCCTTCATAATCAGATGGCTTAACCATAAGTCTAGCGATTGGCATGACAGAAAGTCACAAGAACTCGACCAGACGTGGAATCTGAGAGTAGTTGTGCTTGTCGAGATCAAAGACAGTACTGCAGGCCCCCCAGGGGACGGCGTAACATTTCAACATCGTAGACGATTCATTATGGCTAATGTAAGTAATTTCTGGGATAATTGTGGTTGAATTTACAATAGTGAGAAGCAGATCGGGAGGTTATTAAGAAATTTAAGATAGACCGAATCAATTCCTGCATAAATAATTTCCTGCTTGACATTCACACATTTAATATTGCATACAGAAAAAAATCAGTACAATTATTAGCTGTACCCCCGTCTGATTCGACCTATTTAAAAGCAAACTGGCAAATGTCCTTGGTATTTAAAACACATTGGCTTCCTTGGTAGGGGACAGAGATCGCGTGTCAGACTATCTATGTTTAAGCCATGGATCCAATCCGATTTGCGCTATGAAAGTCTCTATTTCATAGATTTGCGTCGACTTATAGTAGTTCTTCAATTACCCGAGATGTTACTACTGTTAATTGCCACGGTGTATCAAAGCCTTCTTCAGTCACGCCATTCTTCCTTTCCTTCGAGAACACTTATGTACTTCTGAGATTTCTTCCTCGAGTACTGTAAAGGTTAAGGATTCCTATTTTATTTGTTATTAGAAATAATTATTCTAAATTTCTACGTTATCGAAATAAATGTTTAATGCTTTTCAAACTGAGAATAAATCCGTTACAATTCACCCCGAGTGATTAAACAGTCAATATTTCCAGCAAATTTCGGCCTTACCTTATGGAACGACATTCATGAGAAAATAATAAAATAGAGATTTTTATTTTTTGCATTTTTACCAGATTGGAAATTTTCTTACTTCGCTTAGGGTGCCATTTTCTTACTATGATTTGCAATCTCTCCTCTATGCATTTCTCCTGTAATTCGTTATTTGCACATGTTCGAAAGATACCGGTTGTGAAACGTGGCAGGAAAGGATATTCTCAGATTTTTCGGAAAAACTTATGAGTTTGTTGCAATTTAGACACTGTTAAAGGAAATTGATGAAAAACGACAATTTAGTATTCTAATATAATTACTTATATTTTGATTTGACGTAAGTATTGCGCTCGAAGAAGGACCTTTGCTTATTTAACGTAACTAAATGGCGGGCAACTTTTCCGGCCAATTCTTGTTTACACCTGAAGATGTAAGAACTCCTTACGAAACCGGTCGTTCAAATAAAAAATCAGTGGAAAATTACTAAGTCTCTCCACTTATTATTATGGCTTTCCACAAAGTTACGCCTGATCATATTGATTTTATTATTCCACAGTAATTTTAGATGGTGCTAGAAATTTTTTACCTCACATATAAGCGGGATAGAAGGATAAATAATTATCCGTTGCGCCTCAGAGTAGTTTATTTGTTCCTTTACTATTTTCAATTTGAAATCAATTTTTATGATGAGTAGCGTCTTTAGAGGAGATACAATAATAACTAACAATATTCCTAAGGAAATGGCTCTTATTATATTTACATTTTGTGAAGACTTTTTCCTGAGTTGAGGATTAGCCCTCGACCTCGCCCTCCTCCTAGAGAAGTTACTGTTTTTTACCCTAGGGCTTAGGCTTCACGTGCTCGTAACTTTTAGATACATTGTATTTATATAAATAATTCAATTTAATTAGATTTAATAGTAGTTAATATCGTGAGATAATGTCATCATAGTACATTTTCATTAATATTTAAGGCATAATTATCCTTAAAAATAAGTTGTACTCTTGAAATTTCAGATCGTGTTGAGTTGACGTGACTGAGCACGTATATAATTATTCCCATGCAAATCTTATCGCTGAAACTTAAACTTCGATTATTGCCCGCAAATGTTTACAAAATCTACGACGCAAGTCCTACTCGCCCTTTCCATATCTTTAGATGCAATATGCTCTTAAACTGTTGGCACCTTTTATTTATTCAATTATATTAGATAATATCATTTAAATGCCAATTCATATAGCACGTCGGAGGTAAAAATCCCTTAGCTTGGTCGAAACTGATGGCATTTTTCGTTGTTTGAAATTTTTCGTCTATGCTTTTCTGACATCGGGAAGATGATAATAATAATAAGACGTCTTTTCTGAAGGGTGAGATTGAGATTACTCTTCTTATATCTAACCATTATGGTCAATTAATACCCTATTTTGGATGATGGAGTACCTCTTAATTTTGTTCTTAAGGTCATACCTATGTTAGGCGTGGTTAAGTTTTTTAATATTGAGCAATTTTTCTCCTAGAAAGCGACCCAATGAACGAGCAACTTGGTATGTGCTGAACGATTAATCATAAAACTAAACTGCTAATCCTTTTCGAACGATCATTTCATCCGAATTCTTGTCGTGATAATCGATTCACTGGTCAGTATGTCTTTCGGTGCGCTTTCCTGGGACTTAACTCGATGGGAAAAGATTGAATTCCCCGTAGGCAATAAAGAATCACACCGTACGATTATGGTTGGGTTAATGTTTTTATTTGTTTAATATTATTTTGATGTTATGGGCATGTTATACTACACATTCTAATGAGATGTATATAGATTTTATTATGTCTTCTAGAACATTCATTTTATGAAAACTAGATTGAGTTCTGACAATTAACAGATAATATACAAAAATTAAGTTCTTTTCCCAAAGCCTTCCTCATAGACATCAGCAAAATGTAGTTTTCCTGATTTAACTGAAAAATAAAACTCATTTTACCGGAAATAGCCACTCGTATATTCCCAACCAATGCTCTATGCATGCATAAATGTCTATGTCTATGCTATGCATGAATAAAAATTCGTATTCGTTCATCCTCTTGAAGGTGCTAAATTCCTCTTCATGAGAATCGACAATATGCCGAGTGTTCCAGAAAGTGGTTCACCGCTTAAAGACAAGGCTTTTCTGAATTACAGCTAGTATTTTACAACCTTCTAATGGCGTCTTTATCCTCGGACTGAGCTCCTAACTTTGCGTAAAGTACCAATTCTAACAAATTTATAATGAAGTATCCAAGTAGATTTCGTAACAAACTTATAATAAAAAACTCTAGAAATTCCTTCAACGAGAATATAAAATAAAATAAATATATGTTAAACTAGTTTGATAGTTCAGAGACTAATGGAGTAAACCTTCTATATTTTGGTTGGTGTAACAGCTAAGACAGTTTAAAACTGTGTTTGTCGCTAAAGCCCGCATAAAGAGGAAATACCAGAGATAACATCATTTCAAAAATAAAGTTGGCTCAGTAAAGATTCACTCTTTTATATTTTCACTCACTAATTCTGGAAATAAGGTATGTACTTGTGAAATATTCTCGTACTTTGTTACGAAACTTTTCCAACCGAAGTAGTAACGGTCTTCCTTCGATCGATCAGCTCTATAGTTGACACGCAATCAGCTGGTTCTACTACATTAGTAGCTTTCGTAGTACTGGGGTCATTGACTTCTTAGGGGACACCCAAACACATATACCCACCTTAGCTCGTTGAAATTTAGGAAAATGGGTTACGCTCGCGGTAGATAAATGTATTGTTTGTTTGAATGCAGAAGGCTAAGAAAAGAATCTAGTAATCTTCCCCAGTTCTAAAATGACAGAATTTTTCATTTCGCATTAATGCAGTGATAAGCATAAAATCCACCGTTGCAAAATCCATTTTCCTTAAGTTCCTTTTTCACGTTCGATGGAATACTTGAAGGAATTGTGAATAACCTCGTTTCCAGTCCATCCTCTTTTTAGTTCCAATTCCTTTTTTCTTACGCCAACCTATTGTTGGCTTCTCGCAAGTAGTGCGATGTCATCAGCATAGAAAAGATCACCACTATCCATTTATCTTAAAACCTTTTTCAATCCAATGCAGCGACTAAAGTCCACCTGGTGATACTCTGAGTGAGTTTTCAAATACGGCATCCCATTGACCTCTTTACACCCTCTAAGTTTTTCATTCATTTTCTTCATAAGTAAATTTTTACCTAGGCGTCCGTAATTAAATCTGCTTTGAGGGCTACGAACTACTACTACAAAAAAAGATTTGAATTTGTAGCTCCATTGATTATGATTCGAACAGAGTTTTCGAAAGATTGAGATTTGCTACATTCTAATATTTGTGTGCATCATTCTGCATATCGTTCATAATTTATCACGATCTGTTATGTCCAAAATAAGATCGGTAAGCTCTTTCCTTCACAGGAGGACTTAAAATACCAGTGACATTTCCAGAGAAAGACACCCATTTTGGTTTTTGATGACATCGTAAGTTGAAATACCACCTGAATATGACTTCATTATTCTTCAAAAAGGTTTTTATTGGTCAGATAACTTCGACTGAGAAAATTTTTCGGAATCAATATCGATGAAACATTGATTAACAATTAATTACATCTTTCACGGTCCTGCCACCATGTCCTGATGAATGGAGTATTATTCATTTGTCTTTCAGTACAGTGTGGAGTAAAATGTGTCTTTCATTTACTTTTATCTCAGTTTTGTTTATGGCTTTGATAATATGAAAGCTACTGTGGTATGAGTAATGCTGAATGATAATATTGATTAAGGTTTCTCCTTTTTGAATGCTACGGGAAGTGTTACATGTAGAGTCATTGTGCTTTACTTACGTGGACTTGTTCCGCTTATAGCATTCTGTCTCAGTGAGGGAAGCAACGGCAAACTACCTCACTCCTCATTTCGCCTAGTCGCCTCACCCCCCTTTCGAAGGCTTTTCGATGCTTATGGTGGAGGGATGAGGTTCAAACCATCCTTCATGCTGAAGACTGTACAGACATATCTTTCGGATCCCATTGTCAATTTCTCGACTTTGAAGCTATCACGAGCGAAAATTAAGTAAATGTTACCCTGAAAATGAATTCCTGCTAGTTCTGGCACCTGCCGTTAAAATAATGATTCCTTTTTAAATTGCCATTCGAAGCTATAGGTGAGATTTTCCCCGGGACAGATTAATAAAATATATATTTCCCACCGCTAAGTCTTATAACAACCGTCACGATCATCTTCGGCTAATCCAAGCTATTCAAATGTATACTCACAGATCAGAGCTAAATCTATATTCGAAATTAGAGTGTGGTTGTGTGTCTGTGTATGTTCGCCTTAAAATCGAGAGCCAAAAGTCGATTGATTTTCAAAATTTGCACATTATTGAAAATCTACAACCTGCAGATAATAGGCTGATTTTTATTAACCCAATGGTCCCCGGTTCGGTCCCAGACGAGTCGAACCTTTCCATAAAAAAATACACGTACCATTCATTATATCGGTTGAGCGCTTTACTTCTTTTGCAAAAGAAATAAGAAAGAATAGTTGTACGAAATCGAGATGAGCACCTAAAGAAGGGAAATTGATTGAATTTGAATCTCTATGATTGCTTAGATTTCTATGATTATTGATTATGTATCGTATTTGCAAGAATTTTGTTACACACGCGAAAATGTTGTGGTTGTAAAATACTGACTGGCCATGCAGTCTTAATTCGAACTATTGCGTCATCCTTTTGGAATCAATTGAGAATTTAGATTTATCTAAAATATCTACAAATCAATGTATTATCATAAGAGTTTCATATAAAGTCCATTTTAATTGTTCATATAACTCTTTTCTAATGAAATCTTAAATTGATATGAACCATCGTAGGAACTAAAGAAAAGTTTTATGACGAGTAAATTCCTTATAGAGTATTTTTTACCTTCAGTTATGGATTTCAGCTCCTAATTATGAAAACTTTGATTATATTGAGATGTTTCGTTTCAACAACCTGTCCTATCAAACTAATCTGAGAGATTTTAGATTTTCTTCTGTGCATGTAGGACCACTTTATTTAATCTACTTCTATATTCTCCTTTGAGAACCAATGGGCTCTCCAGCTAGTATTGGATAAAGATCAGCGAGAGGGAGATGAATTTTTTAACCACTGAGAATTAGTAGCTCGGGTTTACCACGGGAGTACTTGGACCTTCCACAATCTCTCATACAAAATGCACACAAGTATGAGCGAATGAATGGGCGTATCTTATGTTATTGGCGGGCCAAAAAACAATTTATGTGACAAGGCAAAGATTATTTTAGGAGCGTAGAATACTTCATTCCTTGCTGGATACTACTCATCGACTTACTGTTATGCTTTAACTTCGTTGGCGCAAGCTGCAACAAGATATTGATTTACAAAAAAGACAAAAATAAAAACATGTGAATCTGATTGTATCATATTATCCCATATTTATTACATTCAGACGCTTAAATGGGATATATATATCCCATAAAGCCTTCGGAGCGCTTTCCGATTCTCTCGATTCTTAGCCTCTCGTTGCCACGTTACCCCTGAGCACTTGATGATGTCTCTATTCCTAATTAGGACACTCCCTTGGTCTTCCTCTTGGCCTTTTACACATCTCTCGGTGTCAAGTTGCGAACGGCTGACTTCCAATGGTTGTCCTGCCCACATCCATCTTAGGAACCTTTTTTTGTCAATTATATCTGTTACTCCTGTCATCATTCTTATCCACGTATTACGCTTCCTGTCTTTTTGTGATTCCAAATGTACAGCGTACCATAATTCTTGGTGTCGTTTGTAATCGCTGGATTATTGTCACGTTTAACACCCAAGTTTCACTTCTACAGGTCAAGACCGGCAAAACCATTGGTTTAAGAACAATCTTTTCAAGGCCAGTGGCATTCTTGGGTTGAGAATATACGTGTTCCTTCCAAAGGCACTCCAGCCGAGTTTAATTCCTTTGTTCACTTCATCAATCCTTTTTCTCTCTCTTGTTTTACCAATCGCCCTATGCATGCATATTTGGAGAAAACATCCAGAGGTACCTCTTGAAGTTGTATTGGAACCGGTGTGTTTCGCCCTGTGTTTAGTTATTGAAGTGCTGAAGTTAGATCTGCGATGGATGCCAAGAGTACTGAATCATCTTTGATTTGAATCTTTGAATTTGAATGTACTGAATCAAAACTTTGGTGACTGATGTGCTCCCCATTTATCCGCTAACCCTTCTTCTTCCAGTTTAGAGTTTGAAAAACTTCTTCCAGAACGCAGTAAAAAGAATTGGCGCAAGGCGGTCACCTCGCCTAACTTCGTTCTCAACCCTGAATTCTTCAGTTTCTTCATGCAGCATTACAAAGACTGTTGCATTCTTGCAAATGTTGTGTAGGAGATGGTTATACTCTGTCTCTATCCCTTGATTTATCCTTAGCAATTAACGGCATTCGCGTGAAGGTTTGTATGTAGTACCATGGGTTGTTATGACCGAGAGGATTTCACTGTGAGTAGTTTTCCGGCCCGGCGATCACCCGTGGGGAGATCTCCGGGAACCATACATACACATATACGAGAAAATACCTATATATGATACAAACTCAAAGGCTAAACGAAAGGGGTCTCTGACCCGTCGATTTGTTATCGTATAGGTATCGACTATGAGACATCAGGATAAAGGGAATATCGATCCTAGATATCATAGGTTCGATCGTAGAAGGCCGCAAAAAAACCTAATTTTTCCATAAGAATGCATTGCGCGGATTTTCGGAAGATTTTTTGAAGCACTTCCTCTTTAGCTAGAGAATTTAAAACCAAGATATTGTTAGAAGAGCTGGTATGTTAATTAACATCTAGTTATTTTCCTAAACATTCGTGAAAAATACAGAAAATACCAGCAATCTCTTCATTTAGATAAACTTTATCATCCAAATTGAGTAATCATTGACGATGAAACAAATCGTAATTACTTTCAGTATATTTACAAAGATATTCATTTTTGATGTAATATCTCGGATTACACAAATGCGTTAATGATAAAGAAAGTTGCAAACCCAATATCAATTCATCTCCTATTTAACGCATAGTGGGCAGCATACAATTTCCAAGAAAACAACCCTCCTTTCTAATAATTGCTACAAATACCTAATATTGGATAATTTACAATGACACTCATACATTTAACCTTCGATTCGACTTCGTCTAGTTGAAATTAACGCCGACGTCCCCCTCAAGTTAGATAGCATGGGTGCTCAAACTGGGGCCCATTTGAGGATTCTATCCGGGACGGAGAGCGGTTGAATTTTCAATGTTTTCTTATCCATCGTCTTATCGTTCGTCAAAGAAGTCATATAGGCATTTTAGGACATGAAAAAAATATGCTATAAGTATCGCCAGTATAGCCAAAACCTTTTTTCACGCTGATCTAAAGTCTGATACCTTCTATAATATAGTAAAGGGGGTGAATCGGACTACGAAAAGGAAAATCGTCGATTTCTCCATCTGTATGAGTAAGAAATTTCTAAAATCATAACCAACAGAAGTTTAGTAGCTTAAATGTGATTTGCAGCCTGATTGCTATTGAAGTGTGCGGTGCTGGGATGATTTTTTGAAGTGACTACGCGGTCCTACTCGCCCGACGACTGGAGGGGAAATAGATCCACTTGAGACACTGAATTGGACCAATAAATTGATGCGTAGATTGGTAGATTTTCAGTAATTTTAATACATAATGTTATAAATTTACCATATTATTATTAGTGTTTGTTAAAATATAGTATAGTTTGAAAGTCGTTTGACGATACTTGTACTCAAACACAACTTTTAAATTGAAACATACACATTTACCTCATATAATTAAACACATTCACCGCAAGTAAATTTCTCAAGTCCTTTCGAACCTACGCATGATACCGACAATTACATTCGTATACTATATCCAGTCCCCAAAATGTGACGAATTCTGATAACCGTAAGTATTAGAGCAGGACCCACAAAACGTGCCATCAGCTGAGTTTTCCCCATTCTCAAGATTATCTTCCCTGTCTGAAGGTTATCCGTGGAATAAATTTCCGGAAGTGTCACTAGCGTTCTTTTTATTTTTTCTTCCATCGTTGCTTAGCCTCTTCGATTACGGCTAGTGACGTCATAATTGGTATTATGGATCTTTCAAAATAAAGAGTAAGCTTACAATTTAAAAATATCAGTTGTATATCTACTTACGTTTCAACTTCAGTAAAGTAGGAAGTAGTGTAATGCTTTGCATGCGATCTGCAGCATCGAAATGAACACCCGCGAGTGGTAGTCCGTTTCACTCGACTGAGTATTCTGATTTTCTAGGATGTTTGGCAACACCAAATGCTATGCAAGGCACGAAAAAGCAACAATTTGTAGTAGCTATGGTTTTTATTTCACTTCCAATAACAAAAAACATGAAATCGGAGCAACGGCTACATTCTCAGCATTTGTTGAATCTATGCAAAGTTTAACAAAAACCCAATTTCCCACCTCTCTGTCGTAAATAGCCTACTCACGACAGTGTAACAATAAGGAAATGCAACCAATATGTTTTAGTTTCGATTCAGTCAGCAGGGTAAGATTACAAAGATGTATTGTGTATAACGCTGTCAGTTTCAGAATCGCTGTTTCGGAATCAGAGGCACTTTTTGAAAATCGTTCTTATTCATCCGCTGGTCCAGCGAATGAATAAGAACGATTTTCAGTAGAAAATAACCACAAATAACCTTACATGGGTATTATTTTAAGCATAATCCAGCTTTCACGGATTTCCTGCTCGTCACTAGCAGGAATCACAAAGTTCTGTGCGATAAATTTTTCTAATATCTTTTTGAGAAACTGATTTCGTATCTTGGAGATAATCTAATTCGTGGAATTAAGAATTGATGAATCAGAAATTACTGATTCGCCCTCGAATTTGTGATCCAGATTCTTTGGGGACCATGACGATGTGTACTTACGGACATCCTTTTCGGCGTCATTTTTTTCCATAATGAATGAAATTTTTCTAAAAAACGTTTTAAATAACTTAAATAAATACTAGATCAAACGGATCTTAGATATCTCTTTTGCTAAAGTTAGAAACAAATTGGTGAAAAATACCTAAAAACCGTAACTACAAACAGGAAAACCCCCTTCAGCAATTGGAATTTAGAAGGGCAAGGCAAGCAAAATACAATCAGATGCCAAGAAAATCGGTATAATTTTGTAGAAAACTGTACTCCAAATATCTGTATCAAACAAAATTTTTACAAAACTGATAGAGAAAAACTGAACTGAGAAAAAACAATCATAATTTTATGAGAATAGCGAGGTGGAACATAACGTATTATTATGACAATTGATTGTGGAAACTCGACTACATTAAAGAATTAAACTTATTTCGTACACCGCGAGATGAGAACTAGAAAATAAAGTGAGAAACGTTTTAAAATTCAAATTCAAGTAACTTCCTAATATAACAAAACTAAATAGCAGATTTCCTATTCATTTTTGACCTAACTAGAGTTCGAGTTATCTCGGTTAACACGTTGAAATCATTTCAGATAATGTGCAGTCGATTGCAAGCGTATGGCCGATCAGCTGTTCTTGACGACAACGTCTTCATCGACAAATCGCCAGTCCGCTATCTCTTAACTTCTAAGTAGAATGCGCAAAAACAGAGGGCGGAATTTCTGCTATCTGGGATATTCAAAGGGAAACCAACGAGTCTTCGTGTAACATTGTCCGCTGTGAGAAGTAGACCTTGAGTAAGAAAATTCATCCACCACTAGCTATTTAAGAAATTCCACAGCCAAGGCTAGATTGGCCAGCTTTTGTATGCGACTTGATAATGGGCAACTTAATAATGTGGCAGCGTTCTCAAAGAGCTGCGTAGTTTAAGTGCCAGTAGTCAAAGTGGCTTTAGTCAGAAGTGGGTGGGAAATACTTACCAAAAACAAGAGAAAATGGGGGTAAACTGCCGCGATGCCTTTCGGTTCGCACATTTCCATTTCCTCATTATACTTACGGATGAGCATAGATAGAGACCTGGAGTCGAAATCAGGTTCACTATTGAATACAAGCAATACGTTTACAGATGCGTCTTCTGTCGTCATGCAAGTCTTCGGTAAATGCTTTTAAATTCTTCGTAAATTCGTCCCAATCTAATTTGGGAAAATGCGAAGTAGTCCTATCGTCTAACTCAGGATCATTTCCTGCAATGTCGTTGCAAATTGCGTTACAAAAACATCCCTTTATCCAATTCTGCAGCATGTTTGTTATGGATAACACCAGTTCATATTAGGCAACGATCTCTGGGGAGTTAGCTTAGGTATATCGCATGCAGTGTGCAAGCAGTTTTTACTCGTGTATGTGAGTTAATGTATCCCCTACAAGCGTCTGTATATAATAGATAGATATATAATAGAAACTGAGAACCTAAACCAAAAGCGTCACCGACCCGGAGATTTTTGTAGTACAGGTTTCCGACTGTGAAACCCCAGAAAAAGGGGAACATCGATTCTAGCTATCATTGGTTTGATCGCAAATAAACACATATTCAAGGCTTTTCCCTAAAAAGTACATTGCCACTGTTTTTGGAATCTTTTAAGGCACTTCCCGTAAGGATAAATAAGTGAAAACCGAGATATCGCTAGAACAAGAGTCCCTCTAATGTATACCATAAAGATATCTCTATAAATTATCCTGGATTCGATCCTAGAGCGCCGTCAAGTTTTCTTCCCTTAGAAATGTATCGGAACTCGGAATTCATTTTGAGAAAATTTATAAATTGGTTGTGACTTGAAACTTTAAATACCGTCAGAGAGAGGAATTTTAACCGTTAAAAGGAATGAGATTTCCTAAAATGGACCTTGGTTCGACGCCAGACTGGTTCAATGTCTCTCTAAATTTTACATTGAGGTCATCTGCACACCTCGAAGCACATCCCGAAGATATAGATAATTACAACCCGGGATGGCAATATAAAATGCGTTTTACTTTTATATACGCATTTCTTATATTTAAAAGTGACCCTGGGTTCGACTCCTTGTCGCTATGAATGATCTTCCTTCCATAAGAAAAAAAATTGAACGGTGCAAAACGAGAGGCCTCGAGAATTTCAATGGCTGACTGTAAAGGTTTACCTGGGGCCCTTAAGGTTGTTGTTAGACTTTTATAACTTTGAATTCCTTCTATGGTTTTTGAGGCCCTCCGGGTGGATATCACAAGGACCTATTTTTAAGGGAATGAGGGAAAGAATGAACAATTGGGGTACGAATCGTTCTTGAATCGTGTAAGAATGTAGTTCTTAGGTTCCCCAAGAATGTAGTTGTAGGTTCCCCAAGACCCTCTTTCAATTTGTCTGTCGAGGGCCCTTTGCAGTGCCCGAAGAGAAGGCTGCAGCGGTTCAGTGATACTACTAAAATAATGATCATCTATATGTTCTAATGTGGCAAACCAAGGAGATCTTTGTACATTCTCATATGCGATTAGTGAAAATTCTTCTCTCCTAAGCTTGCGGTATGCAAGCAACTGTTACTCGTATTTTATATAGGTAACGTCCTTCCATCGGTTACCGTCATTCGCAATTATAATGCTGCTTAAGATATTTGGCGGTAATGAAATGAAGTAGTGGTTTTATTTTGATTTTTTTGTTTGAGTTTTATGCTGTGACATTTTATACGAAAAAAAGATACTACGAGCCAACATTTAAGGATGAAAAAGACAAAGAGAAAAATATATTTAAAGAACTGCTATTAGAACGGGAGCGTAGAATATATTGCAAAGGAAATGTACTGAGACCTTGAGGGAATTTTCATTAAAATAAAGTTGTACTAATTCGAAATTAATCTCAGAACCCTCACAAAAACAAGAATTGTCTTATGATACGGAATTTATCACTTAATAAAGATATTCTGTGTCCAGTTTAAGATATTCTACTAGACAGTTTTAACAAATGCATAGGTTTGTCACATTAAGACATAAGGTTTTCGTACTGCATATGTTAATTTGCAAAGAAAAAAGGTGTGAAAAACAATATGAAATCGTTAATGAAATGAAAATATACGAGAATTGGAGAAGTCACCAGAAAGTCAACTTCCAAGCTAGTGAATCTAAATATAGATTGCATGTTCTATTTTGATCTGAAATTTCGAACCATCGGTCGAAATTTCTAATCATTGATAGAGTTAGTGGATGATAACATGAAGATAAATAATCATAGTAATAAATTGTTAAGTTGGATGAACAGAAAAATTCACTGCTAAACATTACGCGAAAGAAGTTTTTGGTTCCTTGATAGAAAAATTAGAAGGGAGATGAAGAAGATATTGGTTTAACTATAGACGATAAATGAATGACTCTAATAACTTACTTATCAGCCGAAATTATTTTAAGTTCTATACGGAATCACAAATATATTACTGCAATTGAATAATTGTAAATGCTTCATGAATACCTATTATTCTAAAGATTCAGATCAAAAGTGCTACCTGCAAGATACTATCATTATAATAACGGTTTAATAGTGAAAGGATTCGAGAAGAAAGTTATATATTACCAGTACTGATTAATAAGAATTTTTGCATCGGCCTATGACAAAAATGTGGCCTTTCGAGTTTATTAAAATTTGTTCCTGAGTTACTGAGTTTTTTATTTATACATCAAAAATTCATCATTGAAAATTTCGTGTCGTCATGCATATATATTCTTCTGTACAACATATCCTATCGATTCCGTTCTTATGCTAGTGTTTTCCGGCAACGTAAATTGTCGATTACGAAGTTTTTCCCACAAGATATTAACCTCACTTCTGTGGTCTGATTCTGTTATGATGCAAATTATGAAAGACAATGAAGAAGGAGAAGCCAATTCGTAGCCAATAAAGGCTTCAATCTTCCAGAGTTCGAATGTCAGTCATGTTGAGAGCGCTCGTCTTCAGCGAAAACGAGTCTGCGAGATATTCTGAAAGAAAACATTCCAAATATGGTCTCTCAAGGAACCTGTCGTAAAGGTGCCTTTGGCCCGTTACAACTTAACGATGTCCTCGAAAAAAATATATCCTGGTCATTGACTTCGGTGCCGTGCGCGGAAATGTATTGCATAGAATCCCTCCCATTGAAATATTATTCTGCCGACAACCGCGAAATCAAAAACTTGCCAATCATCACCCTGCGAAAATGCTTTTGTTCGATTTTCCGGATATTTCTAACGTCTTCAGGCGCCCGCCAAAACAAGGTTATCTCATCTGTTTAAATCTGTTTAACGAGCAGCGCAACATGATTTAATGACGCAATAAAATGAATTACTTCCTACAGCAGTTGAAATTCGATGATCACTAGTCCTTTTGAAGAGGTTGGAATTAGAATTGGAAGAAAATTGGCAATATTTTGTTCCTAAATCCCAATTCCGCTGAAAAATAATTTTTCGATTTGAAGCGGAATTAAAGTTGAAGCATTTATTCTTCAAGTGAGCTTTCACCATATACCGAAATAAATATTAAGAATACATTAGTGAACATTCATGGTACGTTTACCCTTCCTCAGACCTGCACTAACAATCTTACAATATTTGCAAAATCGCTGGTGCAAGTCTGAGAAAATGTAAGAATTGCAAGGTTAGGATAAAAAATACGCCGTCTAATTTTGATCGAGTTATTTTCGGAAAGGCCTCTGTCTCATCGAAATATTTATCAGAGGCCTTTAATTAGAAAATAGCTTTCAATGGAAATGAATGACATTCCGTGCATTTCTATTCCAATGTCGACTTACTTTAATGCATACACTTCCGCGGCCAATTATAAACGGTGTCCGCAGGTAGCGAGCAAAAATTATCGAAATAACATCATGGAGATAAATTTATATATATGAAAACACATGGGAATATTGTGCTTTTTTAAGTGTATTGATATCAGTTTAACATTTCCAAATTTCGAGGGCTATTCAAAAATTAAGTTACACTTTCCTCCTAAAAGAAAGTAATATTGCCCAAGAACAGTGGAGCTGGTGCAAAACACTGTTGAGAATGAAAATGCCACGATAAAAAGCTGTGCGTTTCAACAGTGTTTTGCACCAGCTCCGCTGTTCATGGGCAATATTACCGTCTAATGGAAGAAAAGTGTACCTTACTTTTTGAATACCCCTCGTATATTTGAGTGCACTACCTTTATCTCCTTTGAGAATAAAACGGTGACAAAAATAAGCTGCATGATTGCATGAAAGATCTGAATGGTGAGTTTGACTTCATCTACATTTTGTTCTGTATATTCATGACTTCTTTGCCTTGGCAGTGCTTCATTTAATTGAAGAAGGAATGTGAGATACCATACTGGCATTTAGGCTCTATTTTTTATCACTCCTTGATAGTCCTGAAAGTCATCACTTAGATGGATAAATACTTATGTTACTGTAGAGAAACAAATGTGGTTTGAGCTATAAACGGAGTCCTTTCCATTCAAAATATTTTACTATGTGAGAATATCATCTATCTTGTTTGATTTATATGGATTAAGATGTGTTGATTGACCGATCATTTACTCAATTACGAGCAAAAATTCGATAAAATACATATTCAAAAACATAAAATTTCGAAAATTAAAAATAAAAAAGTTGTGATTTTAGAAATATAACTAGGAAATTAATAATATTTAACGATTAATAAATATTAAACCTTTTCTGTATTTATAAATGATATAGTTGACAAACAGCCTATTTGAATAGATGCTGATAGCATTTGATCATATTTTCAGCGTTTTATCATGAAAAGCCTTCCATATTTATACTTCACTAATCCAAATGTCTTTAATCTCCTTCCTGTTCGCCGACTGTGATATCCACCAATCTACACAGAGAAACCTTTGTGGAGAAAATGAAGCTGTCCGTGCCTCCAAGTATAATTCCACTATCGGCTTAAACGACATGGATCACCTGATCTTCGTATGAATTATACTCTTAAAAACCTTATTTTGTTTGAAAAACAATCAAATAATTGTACAAATTCCAATTAAGTATCAATATTTTTTAAATTATACGGATAAGAAACGGAAAGGGAGGAGCTGCATATGTTAATTTGCAAAGAAAAAAGGTGTGAAAAACAATATGAAATCGTTAATGAAATGAAAATATACGAGAATTGGAGAAGTCACCATAATTTTATGAGAATAGCGAGGTGGAACATAACGTATTATTATGACAATTGATTGTGGAAACTCGACTACATTAAAGAATTAAACTTATTTCGTACACCGCGAGATGAGAACTAGAAAATAAAGTGAGAAACGTTTTAAAATTCAAATTCAAGTAACTTCCTAATATAACAAAACTAAATAGCAGATTTCCTATTCATTTTTGACCTAACTAGAGTTCGAGTTATCTCGGTTAACACGTTGAAATCATTTCAGATAATGTGCAGTCGATTGCAAGCGTATGGCCGATCAGCTGTTCTTGACGACAACGTCTTCATCGACAAATCGCCAGTCCGCTATCTCTTAACTTCTAAGTAGAATGCGCAAAAACAGAGGGCGGAATTTCTGCTATCTGGGATATTCAAAGGGAAACCAACGAGTCTTCGTGTAACATTGTCCGCTGTGAGAAGTAGACCTTGAGTAAGAAAATTCATCCACCACTAGCTATTTAAGAAATTCCACAGCCAAGGCTAGATTGGCCAGCTTTTGTATGCGACTTGATAATGGGCAACTTAATAATGTGGCAGCGTTCTCAAAGAGCTGCGTAGTTTAAGTGCCAGTAGTCAAAGTGGCTTTAGTCAGAAGTGGGTGGGAAATACTTACCAAAAACAAGAGAAAATGGGGGTAAACTGCCGCGATGCCTTTCGGTTCGCACATTTCCATTTCCTCATTATACTTACGGATGAGCATAGATAGAGACCTGGAGTCGAAATCAGGTTCACTATTGAATACAAGCAATACGTTTACAGATGCGTCTTCTGTCGTCATGCAAGTCTTCGGTAAATGCTTTTAAATTCTTCGTAAATTCGTCCCAATCTAATTTGGGAAAATGCGAAGTAGTCCTATCGTCTAACTCAGGATCATTTCCTGCAATGTCGTTGCAAATTGCGTTACAAAAACATCCCTTTATCCAATTCTGCAGCATGTTTGTTATGGATAACACCAGTTCATATTAGGCAACGATCTCTGGGGAGTTAGCTTAGGTATATCGCATGCAGTGTGCAAGCAGTTTTTACTCGTGTATGTGAGTTAATGTATCCCCTACAAGCGTCTGTATATAATAGATAGATATATAATAGAAACTGAGAACCTAAACCAAAAGCGTCACCGACCCGGAGATTTTTGTAGTACAGGTTTCCGACTGTGAAACCCCAGAAAAAGGGGAACATCGATTCTAGCTATCATTGGTTTGATCGCAAATAAACACATATTCAAGGCTTTTCCCTAAAAAGTACATTGCCACTGTTTTTGGAATCTTTTAAGGCACTTCCCGTAAGGATAAATAAGTGAAAACCGAGATATCGCTAGAACAAGAGTCCCTCTAATGTATACCATAAAGATATCTCTATAAATTATCCNGAAATTAATAATATTTAACGATTAATAAATATTAAACCTTTTCTGTATTTATAAATGATATAGTTGACAAACAGCCTATTTGAATAGATGCTGATAGCATTTGATCATATTTTCAGCGTTTTATCATGAAAAGCCTTCCATATTTATACTTCACTAATCCAAATGTCTTTAATCTCCTTCCTGTTCGCCGACTGTGATATCCACCAATCTACACAGAGAAACCTTTGTGGAGAAAATGAAGCTGTCCGTGCCTCCAAGTATAATTCCACTATCGGCTTAAACGACATGGATCACCTGATCTTCGTATGAATTATACTCTTAAAAACCTTATTTTGTTTGAAAAACAATCAAATAATTGTACAAATTCCAATTAAGTATCAATATTTTTTAAATTATACGGATAAGAAACGGAAAGGGAGGAGGTTATCCGAGGCAAATTTCAAGTCCTACTACGATAACTTTCATAAAGTTCATCGGCATCTTCTGTCAGCAAATAAGAGAGAAAAACTACTAGAATAGTCTTCACTATTGTAGAATTTTCAGAAATAAGCACGCATACATTCTCGTAACTTCCTATTGAGCCACTACAAAGTAGTCTGATGTTTCTAAATTTACATTTCTAGGTTGATAAACATTAGTTGTTGACATAGTCTACATAGTGTTGATTGATACTCCCTCCCTAACTCTAAATCGTCTTCAAAGGAAGATGGTTTTTCATCTCTGGAGTGTTTTTCCACATTAAGGAAAAGGTTTATCCACTGGAGAGAGAGAGAGAGAGAAATTTGTTGCCTTTAAAAATAAGGGCGAATGAAAAGTGAATCCATGCGTCACAGGTTCTCGTTACCATGTTGCATATTTTCGCACATAAGTTGATGATTGTTGGGAGACAGTTTTACTAACTCAGAATTTGTTACTGTAACTTATTGGCTGCTCTTATAATTAATGTGTTTAAAGATACTTATTTTCAAAAATCTGAGTCAGAATAAAATTCATTTTTCCCTGCCTATTGGCTTTATCTGATAAATCTGGACTGCTGAAAAGGAACTTTTGATGCCGATTATATCCTCTTCCCTTCGCATGTATGTATGTATGTAATAAACTCTTCTTGTAACTGAGAGAAAAGCGGCCATCGACTCTTAGCTCAACATTTCTATCAATATCTCACATTTATTACCACCAAAATAATTTAGGAGAAGAATTTTCTCAAGGAATTGATTGCCTTGATGTCAGGGACATTAAATATTTATAAAATACTGATAACTAATATTTCGCACCAGTCAAACCAGAAACATGTTGTTAGGCAGACTCCGACTACGATACTGTTCGGCTTACAAAATCATAGGACTCACTCGATTCTCATAAGTAATCTGGCATTATCTTTCGTTTACTATATTCCCCTAAGCAAACTTTCTTTCATTTCTAATCATAAAATATATTTTAAATTGCCTGAACTAACGCAGCATTATATAGCACAAATTCTGAATACTTGTAAGAATTGATTTAAAAATACCTGCAGCCCTTCCCTTATAATACGTCTTGAGAAGTAAAGAAGATGACTTTCCACGAAGTACGGCCTAATACTATAGAATTTATAATACATCTTGTTTAGCCCTAAAAATGTCAACTCGTTGACGAAACTGGTCAATAAAAATCTGCTCTGAAAATTTCGAATAGTTGTTTCTTTTAAGATGTCAATCGTTGAGGAAGTTATATGATTTGACAGTTCTCTTTTAAGTGTCTTTATGTGACAAAAAAATTGAATTGCCATAAATTTGGAAGTATTGCATTGATAAAACACTTCCAGTCGCATAAAAAACATGTATCTACTTTAAAATGTTCGTAAAAGCTCATTACATTTCAACTCCTAATTATTTCAAAATTTTAATCTCTATTAATGCAGTGAAAACAATCGTAACAAATGGATATGTTGTGAGTATATTTTATGGATCTCTATCGTATTCTTGAATATAATCTGCGATTTCCGCGATGAGTTAACTAAGGTGGCTGATTTTAAGTGATTGGGCCACCCTTTGGTTGAAAGAGCCGTATTCAAAACTAATTGTCAAATGATTGAATTAGATTCTCTTAATTCTACGGTCGATTTTTAAAGAATTACTAAAGAAACAAGGAGTTTCAAGGGTTACTCGCATTGAGAAGCCTCTGGTGATGAGGTGAGCAAAGAGATGATAACATACGTTGTAAAGATCGGAAATGCGGGAAGTATTTTCATCACTATCTTTTGATTTATAAACATGCAAATATTCCTTTCCATTCGGATGATCTTCCAACCATCACGTATCTCATCAAAAAGTTTTCATCGCTACACTTAACAAAATACTTCTCTTATAAACTTAGGGTTACCATTTCTAATATAAGAGTGGCTTAACTAGCAGGAGAAAAGTACTTCAGCTATAGCACGTTTTGATCGCAGGGTGCTACGAAGGTCGAATAAATAGAAAATGTATTATAACAATACTCACTCGGCATAGATGAAGTTGGTCCAAGAGATGGAGGAAAGGTAAAGTCCTAATAGAAGCATCCGTTTGTTCATGTCCAGTATCCTACGTACGTTCAACGAATCAGAAATATTTTAAAATGAGGAAAATTTGACAATGACATTGTATAAAGTAAAGTGAAAGAATCCCCACCTGCCCATTCATCTATCACACCAAAATAATGAATGATATTTCTGAGGGAACAACAGACTTTTCTAATGACTCCATCTGTAAAGCAAATGACCATACGTATATTTACTTAGAGTTTCAAATTTTAACTTGGACAGCGACGTAAAATTTTGACGAACCGACCAATTTTGCTATTCACTTTTGTGAGCATAAGAAGAACCACCCTATATAATTAAAATATCTACCAATCTCCTTTGAGTATATCAATCAAATATTTGGCGTTTTACGGTACACCAAACCAAAATAGGTCAATTTTGAGTGCAGTATGCCCACAAACTGACGGAACAAGATCGCCAAAATTTTTCGGAAAGGGACTAAGCGTATTAAGTTATGTAACTCACCCACTATGACTTTCTTGAGGTCGCTGATATTGCCATCGTCTCATCCACTATAGCGGCGAATGCTCACGGGTACCATTTTGCTCGCTAGGGTGTTTAACAACACGGTAATTTTACAATATCCGAATAAAGCACGATTCAAAAGTAAGGCGATATAGACTAGCCGTACAAGGAAGAAGTGTATTTGCCAGCATACACACTGATGCAGTGCTGGAGTATTGGAGAATATAGGAGGCCAATGCAGAGGTGGGGAACGGGGAGGGGCTGGGGGAAGGTGCCGAGGACGGTAATGGAATCAGAGTTAATCGGCTCTGTGGCACAGCTCCGCGTCACCCACCTCCCTTCCTCTAATCCCACCCCACGACAGCCCCTCGTACCCGTATCGAAACCACGGACATTCCAAGCGACCACCGCATAAAACTCGATTTTGTGTCACAAATGCTCATTCTTAACGGTGAAGAATACCAAAAATAGTATTAAGGCTTCGGATTATCACCGGGAGACGATTAATTTAAAAAGGGGCGAACGAAAATTTCCAACTGCCGATTGGAAAAGTGAAAAATCGAAACCTCTACTCCACCCTTCGCGACCCGCTTCCGTTTTGCCGCTTATTCGTACACTTCGGCGGCGAATTATAATTTGTACGCAATACGTCGAGAGTTTCCATTCATGTACGGACGCTCGGAATGTGTTTGCGATCAATTTGACAATATAGCAGCGCAAGCACCTACGACAGAAGACTGCCAAGTTTGATTCACATGAATGTGATTTTGTGTAACCAATAGAGAAGGACTTATTTGTGTACATTAGGGTGATATTTGTATAAAAATACTTCCGATGCCGTTTCTACTCCAAATTCAAAACTTTCTGAGTGAAATCTTAGCAAAACGTTTGTCCCAAGCTCATCTTCAGAGAAAACATATTTTTCTCTTGTCATTCACTGAAAAGAACTTAAGCATACAATGGAAGGATTTGTGGTTTCTTAAGAGTCATGCTTCATTAATTATAGCAATTAATTGCGATATTACTGGCTGCGATGTGTCCAACTTCAAAGTCCCTGGATCGAGTCCCGGCTAATCGGGTTTCTCCGGTTCGGGAATTTTTCTTTGTATTCGAGGATTAATTACTAAAATAGTTATAATGGGATCTTCCTATTTTCATTGAAGAATTTAATATTTTTCTAGTTGATACTATTATTATATAAAATTTGCCAATATACTGAGGCATTTCAGCCGGTATTTCCGAGTTCTTAAAAACCTCATTACCCTTTTCTTCCCAAGCAGACTTCCAATGAATTTTCAAGATTAGTTAATATTAAAGAAAAAATGAAAGTTACGTTAAATGTATCTTCTTGGGTCCTAAAAAAAGAACAAAGGTAAAGGCAATATTTTTTTCCAATCAGAATCTTAACCTAGATTTTACGCATAATCCTTTGATAACTGGTAATTTACTGCGTGAATAAATTTATTATTTTACAAATTAATGAATTCTCATCCATTGAAAATCTTCTTAACTTTATAGGGCAGTATTGCTGATCTCTCACAACACACGCGTTATGAGGACAAATACGAACGCTCATGTCCAGGCGAATGTGTCCGTTGATTTCTGTGCGCGATTATTTTTTTCGTTTTAACCACTTGTTCCTCTATCCATATTATGATTCTCAGATAATTCCACCCTTCACGGTTAAATGAAGACAGTACAGTGCTTCAGAACGTTTCTTCGCCGGGTGGGGGGCAGCACTCCATGATACTGTATCAATTCTTGATCTTCTACGTCCTCACTAAACAACTATAACGATCGCTTCTTTACATAAGTCAACATCCCCTCTCGCTATTATGGACACCAGTAGCTCATCATTAATAACTGTCCCCGATTTTCAAAATCCCTTTCCCACTCCCCATCATTACATAACGGCCAATTCATGAAGAACTTCATCGTAGACTAATTCTTTGGAGGAATTAAGATAATTTGAGGCTGATTCCTTTCATATTTCTAATCAAATTATGTTTCAGTTGTCCAACTCAAATGTTTCCCTTTTCGATTCAAAAGAATATTCCCTTGAAAACCTTGGCGGAAAGCGGTAAAACTTTCAAATATATTGTGAGATTTAAAAATTCGTTTAGTTTTCATTGCCTATTGTTTATACTTACTATGAGTAACTTTTCTTTGCGTAATTGCTTTCTCGAAGAAAACGTTATTTTTTCGATACGTACATAAAATATAT
>KZ308699.1:8634-23361 GCA_000376725.2 Ladona fulva | reverse complement strand
GACCTCTAATCGAGAAGAAGAAAAGATATCGACCTATGAAGAATGAATTTGACGCTAGAATTTTAAATGGAATTGAAATAAAATAGAGTCCCGCTAATCCATAAACTGATAATCTGAAAGTTCGGATGATCCCAACAGAATTTTCGGAAAATTTTTCAAATTTAAAATAGATTTTTTGCTGAACTTTAAGGATAAACGGAGCAAAATCAAAGTACAAATATAGAAAAACTACTCTAAAATTAACTTATAAAACAGTACAAAACTACTGTAGGTCGGATAATTTACTCTTTTTAAATCATACGTTGTAGGCTACATTACAAAATTAAAAATTACTGTATTACAATACAGTAAAAGGTACAGAAATGAAGAGAATATTGTATCGATACACGATATAAAGTGATCCGAATGAATTTTTACTCTAATAATAGAATTCTTCGAATAATCTGATATTTTCGCAATACGAGCAGTGTTCGGTCTTAAATAGTTCGTATCAGTGGAACTTTAGCGTAATAAATTAATATTTGCTACAATTAATCGTAGTGATAATAATACGATAAACGGAGGTGAATCGGACCACGAAAAGGATAATCGTCGATTTCCCTGTCTGCACAAGTGAAAGTTGGATGGTGACTGAATTACCTCATATAATTAAACACATTCACCGCAAGTAAATTACTCAAGTCCTTTCGACCCTACGCATGATACCAACAATTACATTCATATACTATATCCAGTCCCCCAAAATGTCTTAGAGCAGGACCCACAAAACGTGTCATCAGCTGAGGTTTCCCCATTCTCAAGATTGTCTTCCCTGTCTGAAGGCGATCCACGGAATAAATTTCTGGAAGTGCCGCTAGCGTTCTTTATATTTTTTCTTCCGTCGTTGCTTAGCCTCTTCATTACGGCTGGTGCTGCTAGTATTCGGTTTTGGCTCTTTAAAATAAAGAGTATGCCTACGATTTAAAAATATCAGTTGTATATCTACTTACGTTTCAACTTCAGTAAAGTAGGAAGTAGTGTAATGCTTTGCATGCGATCTGCAGCAGCGAAATGAACACCCGCGAGTGGTAGTCCGTTTCACTCGACTGAGTATTCTGATTTTCTAGGATGTTTGGCAACACCAAATGCCATGCAAGGCACGAAAAAGTAACAATTTGTAGTAGCTTTGGTTTTTATTTCACTTCCAAAAACGAAAAACATGAAATCGGAGCAATGGCTACATTCTCAGCATCTGTTGAATCTATGCAAAATTTAACATAAACCCAATTTCACGCCTCTTTCTCGCAAAGAGCCTACTCACGACATCGAAGATATAGTGTATAAGAGTAGCCTATGATATGGCATCGGAAAAATTCAGTAAATTCGGTGAAGTCTGCAAAAAGGCAACATTATTTTTTATAATTTCACAATTTTTTATATAGTTCATATATTTTACTTCTCTTATTTAACACCATGGCGGATGGTGTAGATTGAAACGTAATACTATACAGCCTTCCGGTGGACGACCACGCTAAAGTGGAGTAAAAAAATCTGTCACTCTTGACTTTTTCAACACGATTTTCCCCTTGGATTCTTGCTGATCTCTTCCTAACATTACATTTGCACAGTCTGCGCAAAATGAAATAAGTTTATGGTTAAAATGTGTTTCATGAAAACCAATTTTTATCTGGATTGGAAATAGTTTGTCATCCATTTTTTCCCCTATTTAAAATAAGCAACAACCTAGGTAACAAGAGGTTTAAAAGCCGTATATCGATAGATGGAATTTGGATTAGAAATATTCGGGAAGTTCCAGATTCCGATTCTTGAGAAATACTCTATGCGCATTTCGGAAATAAGACTCCCTTTTTAAGAGTGTCCGTAAGGGAACGTGAATAATAAAGCTTTGATTCCGACATGCGTATAGTGTAATTCTCAAGAATCGGTAATCCGGAATTTCCCGAATGTTTCCTAGCCCAAATTCCATCAGCCGTCATGCGGCTTAGAAAGGAGCGTTTCTAAACCTTTAATGCATTAACAGCCGTATTCCAATTCCTTACCTTTCAGAACACAGCATAATGGCACCTGAAAATATTATAACTGCAGCGATCAAATGAACGATTAAAACATGTTTGAGTGAAATGGTTGCATTTCAATACGAATTGTATTATTGAAAAATTACAAATTTCATTTATTACTTAACCAGAATTATTACTTTCAAAATTCGACGAAGAAGTCCTTTGCCAACTGCGGAACCATAAATCTTGAATGAATTTATAATGGCATTGACAGATCTTGAAGATATTACTAAATGTTAATAGTTTTTGTCGTAAGGGAATTTCTCAATGAAAATCACTTAACACAGACGAAAAAACTTCATAAACTTTCCACACGTTTAAACAATCGACTGAGTTTGCCACCGGATGATTCATGATTGATAAATATACATTATTAACACCATTTTTACCATTATTTACCATTGTTTAAATTTTTTCGTTGCCATCATCGATCGTTTTTTAAGACTATTTTTTCGGCTGTTTTGATCTTGCCACCTGCTTTCATGTGCTAAATCGATATATTGTGATCTATTAATTACACAGTGATAATTTTAAACATACATACCAGATCCATAAGCTAATCTCAATTAATTAGCTCTACATAGATAAGCACAAATTTAATGATTCGACTGTTAAACACTGTTGGTATTTAAATTTTTATTGTTAGCAATAACAAGCCATTTGTTTTTATATTCAATTTAATCTATGATTTTTTGTTTCAATGAATGTGAATGATTTCCGCTCGGAAGTGAATCATGTCGAAGACAAGGCGATGTTTCAAGACAGGTCTCTGCTGCTTTTCTTTATTTACTCAGGATTTCTGTCCGTTGCTGCTTGGTTTTTAGATTTGGACAAAGAGTGATAATAAACCTGCTATCTCTACATTCTAAGGGGTGACTTTTTTAAAATTACAGAAAATAATTAGTTTAAAAAGAGAAAGTGAATGAGCGAAATAGGAACTAAACCGAAAATTTGCAATTCCATTGAACTAGAGTAGAAACCAGAAACAGATCAATTCCCTTATTATCAACGACGTGAATTCACATTCCAGATCTGCACTTTCTGACATTTATAAGGCAACTCGTCATTTCTAAGTGAAAAACAAGATGAGTTACGAGTTAGTTTCTAGGATTTGGGAGGTAGAGAAATATTTATCACGCTGTATGTCTGTTTTAGCTTCTTTGAGTATGCAAATAAATTTACTTCAAAGAAATCTTCAAAGAAATTTTCATTGTGCGAAATAAAGTAAAAATAACATAAGTTCTATGTGAAATTAGCTACATAATAAACTCAAGAAAAAATCATTTAAGTTGAAGATCTGAAAAATCTTATTTAATCATATTCTCGAAAATCAAAATTGCTGCAGTTGAAGACTGGTCACAAAAAGTCGAATCATCTCCAAGAACACAGTTCTGTCGAACTGAAAGCAAAGGTGATTAGTCCTATTGGTGTTATGAAATAACCGAGGCGAATCTTGTCCTTGCTGGTGAGTCAAATTAGTTACATTTTCTAAAAAAGAAATTCCTTCGAATTTAATACGAAGGGCCAATATCCTCGCAATTTGCAAGGACTTGCATGCTAAATCAGCGATTTATTCTAGGCAAATACTCGAGACTCCTCTCAACCCCACCTATTTCGGACTTCAGCATCCACTCTTTTTACTTCGTAATACTGCCTCAAATATCAACTTCACTGGAAGTCTCAAATTTGCCAATATAATCCCTTAAGAAATAAGATTAATTTCTTCACATTTTTCGGAAAGGGAATTTTTATAACGTCAGGCTCAAAAATTCAGGATTGGATCTAGAAGGGATGGTTCAGGGTAATATTTATTAAATGATGTACCCATTCTCCTGTAACCACAATATTAGTAGAATAGAAGTATAGACATCAACAATATTAGTTCATCAATTCTTTCCAGTCAATTGTAAAATGTAATTGATGTAAAGCTGTCAGAGAAGCAAACAGTTCTTCGTCGTGCAAATAAATTGCATACTGAAAATCATCAAAAGGGGGCGATCGCTTCCACTCTTTATCGCCAATGAAACGATTTAGTTTTTATTGCGATGGATTTATTGAAGATGAATTTCTATCATTCAAATTTGGCGCAACGAGAAAAAAGCTACCTGAAAATCTTCACCATTAACGAGAATTGGTTGCTAACCTCTACTTGCATTTTTCATCCCTCCACTGAGTATTGATAATGAGCTCGACCGTTTTCGGAATGGCGAAGTACCCGTTTAAGGGTGTATTGGTTATTAGATTACTAAAGTAAGATAAAGTAACGATTTTGTATTTCATGTAACTAATTTGCATAAATTTAATAGTTAAATGTGGGAGATTTTGAACTCAATCGCACATTGGGATCCTCGATCCTGGAGCATTCAAAAATGATTTTTTCCGTAAAGTCTAGAATTACTTTTTATTTCAAGCAACATACGTCAGCTTTTAAAGAAGGTAGAGAATTTCAGTTTTTACGTTCGGGAAATGAGTTTATTCTAAATTTCAACTTCAAGTAGAGAGTAAATCGTTCTTTATGGGCATTGAGTAATTTTTAAATAATTGATTTTATGTAAAATCGCCCAATAAAACAATCATTATATCTTTCAACTTCCGATTAATTAGTAAGATTCTGTTATATAAAACAACCTCTCAGAAATGTCGCCTTGCCATCCCCAAAAATCTAACGCGTGGGTGTCATAAAGGGTGAAAGTATTTCTGGTAAGGATGTACAGCCGTTTTATCTACGACGACACTTTTACTTTAGGTAATATAAATTAATGAAATGTTGACTGAAATGAAGCTAAATTTAGAAGAAACGAAATCATAGGGAAAACATTTCTTACCGATAACTGAGGGGAGCCCTAGAATTTAATCTGAATAAGGGCCCCCAAAGATATCACACCAGCCCAGCTTATGAGCCCCATAAGAGAGGATGGAGCTATAAATTACGCAGAATTGCCGAGTAGTCATTTCGTATTGCCCGCTTGGACTAAGGCAGGGAGACGGGGGTGACAAACCTATGACAGGCATGACCAAAGTGGCAGGTGCGAGATTTTTTTGGCTCGTGAACTTTGATGGCAGTGTCCTTTTAATGTAATATTCAATCACAAATTGAAGCCCCAAAGAAAGTTAATGTGGATTGTGTTAATTAGTAGTATAGTAGTGGTAATGATAGTAAACGATTAAATATGCCAATAAAAACATCTTAATCCCATATTTGGCGTAATGAAATAGATAATATCAACAGCTTACTGTATGGTTAGGCAGCACATTAGCACGCAAATTCTCCATATTATTTAATTTTGGCTCTCTTGCTTCAGGGTTCGCCATCCCTGGGACCCCTGCGATGCCTGCGATCCTTAAGATATCGTTACTCAATTGTCCCGCGAACACCTGCAACCCGCTAATATTCCTATTTTCAAGCACGTTGGTCGACCTGAAAGGTAAGATATTTGATATATTTTCGCTGAATTCTAAGTCTACACCAATTTCGTTGCATGTTATAGTGGATTCGACGGATGCTGATATTCTAATCTTTAGTAGATACGAAATTATCCATAAGAAATAGCTTAAACTGCAAGTTTACTGCTCGTTAAAACTATGAATTGTGCCAAGGCCATTGGAACCTAGGAATTTAGTTCGCAGTTGAATAAAGAACTTTCGAATATAAGATGAATGTCATCATTTGCATCTCATGTTAATTTAAAAAATGACTATTCTCAAATTCAATGAAATGAGTGAAAGGAATAGAGGTGCTTCCTTATCAAACTGATCCAACGATGCCATCTGTGTAATGTTGGCTTGTTTTATGATGAGTAAATTACGGTTATTTCATCCAAAAGTACGGTTATTTCCAAAAGTCATCATAAGCCACACTATGAGGTTGATAGAGTGACATGGTTGATGACCGTTTCGTTGAAATTCATTAGATTGAAATGATTCTAAATTGTAAATTTTTCTATAGTATATCATCATCCGAAGTTAGAAAGTAGAATCGAGAAAGCCCTTTGTCATGTGTATGGTTGAAGTTTTATTTTTATGAGAATTGCACCGTTAAATTCACGACCATTTTGCCAGTATTACACCATCCAAGAAAGATTTTAAATTCATCTTTTACCGAATACAGAGCCGAAGTCAATTAACATTTATTCAAGCTCCCGTTTCCTTAATATTTCTACAGCGTAAATATTTCCTTTTTACATTAAGTCATACAAAATCATTCTTCTATTGCAGTGTAACTCCTTCAACCGAGAAAGTCAGAAGACAGCCATCTGCTAACAATCGTAAGGAGCCTCCGTTGGAAACGAAAGAATGGGAAAATCCACTTCCTAATTTTGATGTTTATTGCTGTCTGTGCTTTCTAAGCGTTCCTCAACAATCATAGCCAATTCGTGCATGGTGTTCTTGCCCTAAAGGAGAAAAAAGTAGGGTTATTTTAGGTACAAGGGGATGAAATCGATGGATTAAGTTCTAATCGATATTTCTCTCCTGAAGGCCTCAGGGCGGTAGGGTATCCCTACTTTTGCATTTAGATAATTCTGGATTAGATTAGCTTCGTGATCACAAGGGAGTATCAGATAGGGACAAGGAAGGAGGAGCCATCCGCGGCCCATTATCACAGCTGTGTGAAGGTAACCAAAGGTGGCTATCCCCTTCCTGATGGAGGAAAGACTAGTTTCCTCGTAGGGAAAACTCTCCTGTTATGAAAATGGTTTAGCTTATCACCAGGCGAATCCCCTGTGTCAATCCTGTTTGGAGATTGACATACCCAGTGTGTCTTCAAGAAGCATGGAAAGGGAGCTCTAGTTTCTTCTCCAGAAGGCTGCAACGTCCCTATAGAGGACAATCCATGTCAGTTGTAAGTGCTTATTTCCTATTATTATTGGTACATATATATGCTCGTTATCTATATTTTGTCCAAATTTATGCATATATAAGGAAAGGTTTCACAGGGATTATTTTATCTTTTAGCCTTTTCTTTAAGTGTATCTCTAGAATTAATTTCATGTTTTCGAAATTGTTAGGTATGATCTATATTTCAGAAGAAGAATTGCCACACAGGCAAAATGTTTCACATACTACGTTGCCTGTTAGTAAAGACTAAAGTAATATTTCGTTGCTCTTATAATTTGTTGTCTGGGCTCCTGGATAGCCAAGTGGGCAAACGCGTTCGATTGCAACGGAAGTTGTCCCGAGTTCAATTCCCGGTGGAGGCCTACGTGCGAAATGACCTAAGCAGGTCTTGTTTCTATTGATGTTTTTCAGTATGGAATAGATTGATTTGAATGAGGATGGCTAAAACTTATCACAATATTGACAACCATTTGATGATTTTAAGATATCTCCAAGTTCAATTCCTTCAAAATATTGTTGATTGCTCAAAATTCATATCACAAAGATTTATATGGCTAGGAACCAGAAAGATCAAATTTATTTTTGGATGGGAAATCCAGACGAATTTCACTTTGTTTTTTTTTTATCTTTGTGGCTTAGAAATTAACACTATCAAGCAGGGGTTGGAGGTAGAGAATTTTATTATTTGTAAGAAATAAAAATACTGGTCCTTCTCTGCTGGAATTTAAAAGATCATTATTAAATTAAATAAAAGTATTTGTTGCAATTTGAAATCAATAGCTATTTAAATGGAATATTGGTTGTGTGCCTATCATCTTTAGTTTAACGGCTTTCAAAGTTTTGGCCTTAATTTGGGAAATGTTGTGAAAACTTAGTTTCCTATTTCTTTTCACTTTTCTTTACTTGGCCTTGTGCTCTCTTATTCATGGGATAAATTTACTAAGTCCACCTGTTCACACTTTGACTACCATTCAGTCATCATCCTAAGAATGTCAATGGAGAGATAAGATCTTCTATATGATTGATAAGGAAATTTTATCAGACATTAAAATTTTACTCAATGGAGTGACTTAAAATTTCTCTCCATATCATTCCTCCAATTCTCTAAATGAAGAATTTTTCCTTGTACTCTAATACTCATACTTTTGCCCTCAATCACTTCATTTGTTCAGAAAAGATATTCTTGCCTTTCTCTCCTCATTTTCTTATGTTCCTTAGCTAAATAGTAAATTTATTGCAACATTGATATAGACTGAAGATTGACCTGCCTAAGATGATAATTTCTGGAAAGAACACTGCCACATTACTCTTGTTGTGTATTTACATAATTAAATCTCTGTTAACTTGCTATTAGTATTACCAGATAAACATTTCCTAAGCTTTTACTCATTTGTATTGAGTTAAATCAAGGAACACTAACTCAGTCTGGTGGTAGTCAGAAAACGTTTAGTGGGAATGAATTTTAGAGAGAAATTTTATGGATGTCAGATTTTTTTAGAATAAAAGGAAGCTAAATTATTTACTTATTATCATGAACAATTTTGAACTAGAAATGGATGTTTTGATGCACCTTATGTGCATATATGCATCGTGTTTGATTAGGAGATAAGAGTATGAAAAGGGTCCATTCAAAACCCTCACTGATTCTATAAAGGATTAGTATGCAAAAGATTATGCATTGAAAGTCTGATTTGAAAGCAAATTAAATGTTGATTATAACTGATGATGAATACCTTAACATATCTGGAAGGCTGACTTAGAAATAACTCTCTGAAAATGTCATTTACATTCAGAGCGAAACATTAATGTTGAATTTCAGTTCTCAAGGTACTTGAAATCAAAATCAGAAATGGCTTAGTTCTAAAGTTAATGAATTCAGAGAGCTTGGCAATCGAATCTGATTGCAGTTGATTCTAACTAAATGTGCAGCCTTTTAGTAGTGATTATTTTATGAAATCAAATCAAATTTTGCTTCAGATATTAATAGATTCCTTGAATTTATAAATTTAAGATTATTATGTAACTCTCCTCAAATCAGAGATCATAACTTTCTTATTTTCTGGTAGAATATTTTTTTAAGAGAACTTATCTTGTATTGTAATTCTTTTCAAATCCTGTTATTATTTTTCAAACATCATGAATAGTAAAATGTAGTGAGAAGACAAAATTTTAAGTGCTGATTGAGTTCACCCCCAGAGGAGCATTTATTTTGCGTGCCCTTTAATATAAAAACTCCCTTCACTTCTGTTTGAGGTTTTACTGCAGTATTTTTTCGAATCTATAGGTTATACAACTGGATACAAGTTTACGAACCCTTTAGTTAAGTTTATGTTCCACATTTTAATTGGACCAAGTACTCTTTGCAATAGGAATACTGCAGCATAAAGACAATCCTTCCTTCCGAAATCATTTTTTCTATTTTTTACTAGTTTTCTTTGAGTGAATAACTTTTCATGACATTTCCTGTTTTGTGAGCATGGTGATATTTAAGTGAGTTTGCCTCTTGCTTTATATTTAAGGCCTGTGTCGTTTTCAAGTACTCGGCCCAATGGCAAACTAACTTTCGTCACATTAGCAATTTTTTCATGTTTGCATTATGCATTGCTTGTGATGTTCTTTCAAATGTATTGCAATTCTTTACTGGTGCTTGGTTGTTCTCATTTTTCAATTATTTTATGCAATTGTTCTTGAATTCTAATTTTCAAAGTTCATTTGATATTTTTCATGATTTCTCAATTCTCAGTTAAAGTTTGAGTTTTGAATTTACCAATAGAAATTGTGAAGTTTCCAGAACATTCTAGAATTTCCAGAAATTTTGCTTTAACCCTTTGTTGCCAGTTCTAGAACATTCTAGAATTTCCAGAAATTTTGCTTTAACCCTTTGTTGCCAGTTCTAGAACATTCTAGAATTTCCAGAAATTTTCCTTTAACCCTTTGATGCCAGTTCAGCTTGAAAAATTCTTTGTTGCCAGTTCTAGAACATTCTAGAATTTCCAGAAATTTTGCTTTAACCCTTTGATGCCAGTTCAGCTTGAAAAATTCTTTGTTGCCAGTTCTAGAACATTCTAGAATTTCTAGAAATTTTGCTTTAACCCTTTGATGCCAGTTCAGCTTAGTATAATTTTTTTTTTTCAAGTCCCCAAGGTCATTCAGTTGGTTAAAAAAATAATAAGTTTGTTTTCTCATGTTTCATAATTTTATTTTTCAGATCAATTTGTTTTCTGTACTTGTATTCTCAGTGATCTGTCTTTTCAATGGCTGTTCAGAATAATTCTCTTAGAATTATTCTGGACATAGCCATTGAAAAGACCCAGATCACTGAGAATACAAGTGCAGAAAAACAAATATGGCTGCCACAGCTGCAGGAAAAACAATTGCTCTTTTGAGCTCCGAGATAGGCCCAGGTTTGACGTCCCCTGAGGCCCAGGTTTGACGTCCCCTGCTGTACCAAAAATGTTGGCGGGTGAGGAGTTGGACATATTCACAATGAAACTTGAAAAGGTCTTTTATGACATTTCTTTATTGATCTCTGTAATAAAATGTACATTGCAAAATATTTTCAATAAAGCACATCAAAAATATACTCCTTGTATCATTTCTGCAATGCCTCCATAAAATCCAGACTAGCACATTTTGCTGAATTGAACCTGCAGTAGAGAAGTTTTAGTGGTTAAAATAAAAGTTACACATTTGAGATGGTACAAAGCATGAAATTTGACAATTTTACGCAATTTACAATTTTTTTTCACTTTCAGCAGGAAATTATAATTGCAACTTTCCAACATTATCAACAAAATGCTTACTGAACTCAACAATAGCAAAGTTGAAAATTCTCAAAAAATCAGTTTTTCATAACATTACAAGAAAAGTGTCTGCATATCTTGCAGAATTGAATAAATTCATAACAAAAATAGTGGAAAGTTTGAGATGGCATCATAAAAATTACATTCTTCATTTGAAAAATGTTTATCTGAAGATATCAAAAACAGTTACAAAACATTCACATTGGCAAGGTAAGTTAAAAATTACCTCCAAATTTAACAATTACAAACTACCAGGTATTGAAATTTTTAAATCCTTTTAATTTGCAGTTATCTAAATTATTTAAATTAAAAATTCAAGAAATTCTTGTGCGACTAGGCTCATTGTCAAAATTTGATATCAAACATTAAATTAACCAGAGCAATGACAAAATTTGAATGAAAAATTTAGCGCCAAAGCAGAATGCTAATAACAGAATGCGTTACGTATATTTATGGATAAGTTCTAAGATGTTAGAATCACCAGAGCCGATTACAGCTAACTTATGTGAGGGAACAGCTGCACGGAACAACGTTTTTCGGAAGCTTCAGCGTTTGAATATCGAATTACGATCCTATTCAACTTGGGAAATTCACCCACAAGAAATTTATTTTGTTTTAAAATTCCATTTTCCCCTTTTTCAGAGTCTGATTAAATACATTTCAGAGAATTTATCAAAAATATAGTAATGCACACAATCTTGAGGTTAACAGTCATCGCATCGCTGAAACGCCTGATCGAACAAAAAGGATCTAATTAGGGCATTCCGAGAGTTTGTCCCACCATTACATGAGCGTCTCGTCAGCTCTGATTAGGGAAATAACTTCCACTCCTCCCACATTTTCATTGAAAAGGCCCGAAGCTAATGAGTTCACTGTATCTCTGCATTATTTATTAAACCCGCTATCAGAAAACCTAAAAGCGAAGGAGTCGAGGTAATTAATTCGTTCCTATGCTTTTGACTCACGAGGATACTACAATCCGCGAACCAGTCTAATGCCCCAAGGTTGGTATACGTTCTGTTAGCTCATGCAGCTACCCTCAGTCTCACGCAATCAACACACTTTTAACATTAAACTTTAGAATTAAATTTAGAACCATGAAAATGAAGAGCCATTTCAATGTAAATTGAAATAATTGTTCCCGAAAGTCCAATTCTCAAATGCGAAATCCTACATTTAATTCTTATTTCCGATTCACCATCTACAATAGATTAAATATATCAGGCTGAAATGCACCGCTGATGCCAAAATCAGACCCGGTTGTTAATTGTATCAAACGTAGATTCATCAAAGTAAAAGATACAAGAAAAACTAATCTTATTGGTAAAATCCGTACCTTAATAGTAAAATCCGACGTTTCCAGTTTAGCGAATATGTGAAATCGAAAATTTCTATCCCGATAAGAATCAGCTCAGCTGGTCAAAACATTCCATTAAACAACAGTTCCCTCGTGATGGCATATTGTACGGAACAAACTCTTAACATTGGGGGCAATTAAACTGGAAAGCGCAGATGGTCGCAATAAGACAATTGAACCAATCTGGTTTCCTTTCAAAAAGATGTAATGTAATGTAAAACTGTAACGTTCGGGTAACTAACGTGAAATCGATTACGGCATAGCACAGCTTAGGTAATCCCGGCAATAATATTATGCACCTGAACGAAATTAGTCTTATTGATATAGAGCACGTGGTTAACTCATTCTTTCTCGTTAACAAATTCCCGCGAAGATATTAGAAACTGATCAGACCATCGTAAAAATAAGTTCGCGCACGCTACACTAAATTGACGAGGAACAACTTTTAGTACTAATATCTTTAATGAGACTCACGAAGAAAAGCGACCAACCGCCAGCGATACGGTCTTCAATGCCAGGCGACGTCCTTCGTACGGCAGCGAGGTGTCTACGTCCAGGCTTGAACCGCGACCTTCAGCAAACAACAGCAGAAAGGACGAGTCGGTGGCGTGCAAACCTTTTTATGCTCAGAAAACGGATAGGGGTGGCGCAGTAGGGGTAGTAAGGGGAGGGGAGAGATGAAAACTACTACTGTGATTACTATAATTCTTAAATAATTATAAAATATTGCGATATATATGAAATCCAATATTCGGTATAAGTCTTTTAGATAAAATATTCAGATCGAATAAACACTACCGTTGATAATTCTCTAGGTATTGTTTTGTAAGTTTAAGAAAGTTATACTGTGTTAACTCATCCTTAAAAACGGTCATTTCAGTGTCTTCACTTGCGTTACAACTGCCTTTTCTTAACAAAAGTTCCAACCTTTCTGAACACTCTTTATTTCTGTCTTTTGCTGCTATCATGTCCCAAAAATATCTACGAAAAACAAAGTCAGGCCAAGTAATAAAAAAAAGATAGCCAAGTAGGGTACGCATACGTCTTTAGTGGAAGCAGTTTTGGTTCAATTCCAGCTGGGGGCCCAAAAAACGCGCAATGACCTTAGTCATTGAAGCACTTTACACGTACTGCTACTTCTACTACGATGAAGTCGCGATAGAGAGTAATTAAAGTGGTAAAAAATGCAGTGTTTGGTCCCAGAGATAATAGAAATTGAATAAGATGAATTTCCGTTTATATTGGTGAGAGATGAGAATAGGGAAAGAGACGCAAATTAATTTATGCTCGATAGATCTAACAAGACAAATTACGTAAAAAGTAAAATAAATTGTAGCTCCATAAAAATTTACAAAAGATGTGACAATTTTCTTACTCAAAAGGTTTCATTTGTGCCTTAAAATCAATGTTTAAGACTGTGATATGAATTTTCATGAAGATTGATAAATAATCCAGATCAACAAAGAAAATCAGAATTTATACAGTGTCGCTGTCATGAACGACTGAATACGTACAAGATTTCCTCTACTCTTTAAAGCTAGCAAATCTCTATGTTTCACTGCTCCATTGTATGTTCATATTTCATGTACATACTTATGCATGTCCCCATTAGTTATATTCGTCCTTCATTGATATTCTATCACGATGGAAAGCAAGTTTAAAGCTGAAATTTTTGTCAGCTCTGAAATAAGACATCTACTAAATAGAAATGTTGACATCAGAATTTCCGCAAAAGAACTTTCAGCATGTAAATCTTTTGCACCTATTTTATGGAGGGTTCGAAAAGAACTGGAAAATTTTCCAACATAATTGCTAATAGAGTGGTACCTTGACTTCTCCCCACCTTTTCCAAGCTTTCCAGTCACAGTAATGCAACAGACGCCTAGCACTTCCTCAGCCCAAGTGGTTCCTCTTTCTTCTGTGACATGGAATGTGAAATGTTGCAATATGTATGTCCAGAAGTGTACATACATATCATTGATGTTAATATGTTAACATCCAAACTTAAATTATCATAGCATGTGGTATCTGTACATAAAGTGCCAACTAAATATCAAATTGTCTCTGTTTTCAGTATATGCACACATCATGAAATCTCTTTTTTCCATGGTAATCAATTTGTTCATAATTAATAACATTATTCAACATGATATACATATATTTTGTCTTGGTAACAACTCCTGTGCTATTGAACAGAACTACTGAACAAGAGTAACAACTGAAAAAGTGTGTCAAGTCACGCAGTATTCCATCTATGTTTGCTGCAACCTTTAATTCATACCAAAATGTTAATCTTATTATTTATATTTTCTTTAAGTGTTAATTTGTTTATGTTTTATAATTAAGTTTTATTTGTAGTAATGCACAAGCTTATGAAGAGGAACAACACTTACTTAAACAACTTATAGTACTAATATCTTTAATGAGACTCACGAAGAAAAGCGACCGACTGCTGCCTCATAAGGTTCCATATTAATAGGACAATTTCATTTTCATCACTGCCATTCATATGATAAGAATCGCCTCTTGACTTTATAAGTCAAGAGGAGAACTTAATTATATACCTAATAGGTCAATTTGTGAACCATGGTTATTAATTTGAATTACAGGTTGACATTTTACATTTTCACCTATATAAAAAATTAGGGTTAGTAATAATAAGGATAAATAATCT
>KZ308698.1:489403-519862 GCA_000376725.2 Ladona fulva | reverse complement strand
TTTAGCTTTAAGACGTATTGCCCTATCCCATATTATGACTTTTAGTAATTATCTGGTGTAAAATATAACTTTAACTTACAGAATTTATATTTTTCTCATTTCTGAAACTTAAAAAATATTTTTTCTGATCTAAGGTTTAGTGGGAGACTTATTGGTGATTTATAGTTATTGTTCGCTACCCACATATATTCAGAAACAACATTTTATTCTTTGAATTAAGTAGTCTCCTTTCCTCTGAAATTCGTGTTAAAAATACGAGTCCGTAGTTCTCCATTAAATATCCCTTCTCACTGTTACTTTCCACTTAGGAAATCTTAAGTCATTTCCGACACCATTTGGGTAACTTATGTTCTATCAGACCTTGTTGTACGTCCAAGCAAACATACGTCTCACACTTTCCATATTGGTCACATCATTCGGGGTTCTCCGCATTAGTATTACTGACTCATTCCTCCTTCCAATTCATCCGTTCAAACTTTCCGCGTATGGTTCCTAACGCCACCAAGTTAGGTTTTAACTCAATAATTTTGGCGTAAGAACACTTTCACTTGTAACCGTGTAGTGATGGTACGTATTGCTATTGTTTAAGACTACGACTAAAAATTTTAAGGTGACGATTCCCTTAATGACTGCTAAACTTCTATTTATATTCTAGGCTAATACCTTCAAGCCTCTATTTTTGTAGCAAAAATTACAGTTATAAACACTTTTAGGTGAGAAATGTTATTTTTGCCAACGCCTCAAGTTCTGAAGACATTTACTGGAAGATTTGACGAGAAAGGTACACAGTATCTGTTAGAAAATTTGATGAAGTTTTCGATCGAAATAATATCAAGTAATTTCTGAGTAACTCCAGACAGACGCAATACGCAATTTTAGCATGAAATTAATTTTTGATTCACTAAAGTGATTAATTGAAAACAACCCTTCAGTTAATTTTCCCAAGAATTATTTTATTATTTAACTGGGCAGCACGAAGAAGTGCTAAAATTTGACCCTAAAAGCTTAAGTAAACATTTATGCATAAAGTGCATTCCCGGAGCATTCTTTTTCTGGATATACGTTGTTTCCTTTCATCGTCACCGCGTAAAAATTTAAGGCAGATTAAACACCTGTACCTGAGAATAATGAATAAAGTATTGCGCATGGAGTAAGGGGTAAAGGTACGCCTCTCCGGATGATTTTACGATTAGCTTTAGAGAAATAGTGAAACGATGAGAGGCGTATAAAGAGCGAGAAATCTTGACAGTTAAAATATTTTGAATTTTCTGTGCGCCGTGTAGCGCAGGAATGCAACAGGGCACGAATTAAAACCGATTCTATTTTCAGGTAAACATTCGATATCATTCGGGTAAATCTGCAGTTCCGAGTGTTTTCAGCGACTCCCATACACGCGCACAGTTGCGAACAGGAAGATGCAATGCGCGCATAACGCGTGGGAATGGACTGTGAAGGAACCAACGGCAAATAAGCGAACGCCCAAAGCGATGGAATTCTGTCCGACGAATATCCGAATGTTCGCTTAAATATCTCCGGTGAAGAGCCCCTCCGTTAGTGGCATCATTGAGAATGGATGAAAGAATGAGAGAATTGCAGTAAAGTTTCGCTCTTGAAAGTCAAATGCAATTGGGAATTTGAAGTACCAAAGATTCGACTGCTATACAAAGTAACGGATATGTATTATGCAATAGAAATATTCTTTATGCGGATTTTTACTTCAGCCATTTAGGATAAAGTCTTCCATTACTCCCGGATCCTTTTAAACGTTCCTCTACTGAAATCGATGGAGGAAAGAGAGATTTAGCGGAAAGACATATTGAGAGACATGTCTCTCATTTCTCTACCATTTTCGCATTATTTTCTTAAGCATTTCACTGTGCAGTTACAAATTACTTCTTAAAAGCTAGGAATTATCCGATTTTGCTTCGCACATTTCTTGTAATATTCCTTTTCTCATTACTACCAAGTTGTTTTTCTTTTTTCGCTAATTCATTCCACAATAGATCAGAATTCTTAAGGCTGTATATTCCGTTTCCTATGCTTTTAAACTAAACAGCCATTTACATATTGCGTTTACAAGAGAAACCTAATATAAGTAGATTTACCATAACTAACTTAACCAAACCCAAATTAATCAGATTTAAATGAAATCCTTGTAGTCTTCGACAGAAAAAAACAGATCAATTTCATCAATCTTACAAATTTTAAGAATTCGAGAATTTCCTTTGATTTGAACTATTTTTTCCATGACATAGATTATAATTAACATTCATGAAGCGCCAACAATTTCTTCCAATTTCTGTAATATGTCAAACTTTATGGCTCTCAAATGCCCCCTTAATCAACATTTTTCACCAGAAAGATGTGACAGCATGCTATTACGAGTACAAACTGTTTTCCATGAGGTGAAACTGTTTTCCATAGTTTAGATATGATCAATGCATGCGAGGCTGATTACTTTTCTCAGTTTCCAATAAGGCAGATGCCGACTACTATTGGCATACGTAAAGGTAGACATCTTTTTGACCACTCTCAAAGGAAACCGCATTCCTTTCTAATCCTACTCTGAGTAGAAACCACCTCATGTAATAAAACCCTCTGGACCATTCCCGAGTATTACGAGCCGGACCAATCTCTCTTTCATCTCATCGGACAATACACTAATTACATCACCCATTACGTCACGGAACCTGATTTCCTTGACCACCTAGATTATAGAGACATCTTCAATAAACAGGAGTGGCACCCTCTCTCAGAAGGATTCTCGGCTTCTTAATCCGACCTGCGGGCGATCGTAGGGCGGTGGTTGCTATGGTGAGAGGAAGGAAGGGGCACGTTCCCCTTCGATATGGCGACACATAATTAAGCCATAGATGAAAAGAACGCTTCCCTCCCAAAGTTGTCGCTCTATTATATGTACTCCATCCACGAACCCGAGATTCAATATTGCGTACTTCACACTGCCACTAGCTTCTCTCAACCCCCATGTGGCGACATATGTCAGCTCATTGCCGGAATCACTTACAGCTTCTAAATTGGACCATGCCAACCTTTCTGAATAGCAGCAATCAATTCCATTTCTATCTTAAAAGGTTCCGAGAACACCACTATCTGAGTCAGTTGTTGTGTTTTCATCCCCCTTTCATTTCCTTCCCTCTATCAAACAAAGTTTTTTTCTCACTTTCCCCTCTCAGTTCCATTCAACTCTTGAGCAAAAGCCTGTCTCATACAAACCTTGTCTTATTCCTCATGGGAAGATTCTTTTGCTCATTTTTATGATAATTGAAATTCGTCAAAAAAAGTAAATACTTAATGAAGCAAGCCTTGGAAATGCGGTCTTACTTTAATTATGGCTAATCTTGAGATTCGAAGTGAATCCGTGTTTACCGAAGTTTTAATACAGGTGGCAACGGTACTCACTTCATTAGTTTCCCTATGAATGCAGAGATAATCTCTATTGCAAAATTGGCGTTGAAACATAATGCACACAACAATTTCATAATCATACACAAGCACATTATTATGTTGAAAGATCTGTCATACGAAGATATTAGTGACATTTTGGATTATTACCACTAAAGAACCTGTCACAGCTGGACTAATGAGCAGGCTACAATACAACATTTTCTTATGCAATAATACAATGCAATTCTATAAATAATATAATAATAAAATTCTATATTACAATATACATATAAATTCTACGGACAATATTAATTGCAATAATAAAAATTTGTCGACCATTCCATTACAGTATTAATCATTTTCATATGAAGGGTACGTTATTTGTCACAAATTTACGTATAACATCAATTGTTCATTACCATACGTCCCCTATTTATCATACAAGGTTTTTTCATGTTCCTATTATGCGTTCACGGCTACCGCAGCAGAATCGGGGTCCCCACCGTCCGTTATCCTGCCAGCCAATTCCCTACTCCACCTGCACTTCATCAACGACAAGCTTACTCCTCCGTACATGGGCTATATCTTCTATTTATAAACTTCCTCATACTTTTAGGGAAGAGCTCATTGAATTCTGCAGGAAGAGCTCATTGAATCATTTCCTTGGTTTAGAGCGCGATTTAAAAACGAGAATTTACTTAAAATTTGTTCGATATTTTATTAATGTAACTTTTTATCTGTTGTCTTTTTTTAGCGAATTTTTTCTAGTTTAAATTTGAATGACAATTCTTTAAACGTCTTAACTACCGAACACACTTTAAAATAATGATCTTACCCTTTCTTCGATCTTCTCTCCTACTCACCAAATTCTCTTCTCATCTTCATGACCTCATCAAGCCTTTCATACCTGCCTAATACTAAGCTTGCTGTCATTCTCTACATATGTCTGTTTTTAGCTTTTGGCCAATCTCATTAGGATACTATAAGCGTTCCCAATATCCTTTCATTGGTCCTTCGTAAGATCTATGCGCACCCTCTCTCACTTTCCTACCTCTTAAAGGTACGTATTATTGACTCAAAGCATTTGTTGCCTTTTAAACTCATCCGCTCCATACGATCATTCCATTTTAAGTCCATATAGAACGTAACCCCAAAATATTCCTTAGGCAATACTTTCCCAGGCGATATGCAATTCGATGCCTAATTCTATAAAAACTAACCACGATGCGCTTAATCGCATTACTTTTAGTAGGTCATAGCGATGTAACTTTTTACTGGAATCCTACGCACAAACAATTACAGGATACCATTTCAGCGTTAGCAGACTATCTTCTCTGTACTTCTCTCTTCTCATCACATACCAGGCAAAGACATTTGAACACGAAATGAGTGACTCGATATTATTCCAACATATTCCAAGACACAAATAAACCAGTATCACTCTAGTTTTTCTAATTCTCCAGTGTCACTCATATTATTTAACGGCACTTCAATTTCTATTCGCATAGGCTACCGTTGGTAATGCGTACGCCTTGGAATAAAGCGGTACATGGTTCAATTCTCGGTGTAAACCCACGTGAAAATGACTTCAGTTGTTGCACATTCATACTACTACTTTTTAATATCAATTACATAATTTGGTGAAAATTGTTAAAACTTTCGTTAAATCTCCGTAACATTGTAATTTTCTGTTTTGCACCTAATGCAATAGTGCTAAAAACAAAAATACTATAGTCCAGCAAGTTTATCATGTGTATCTTTGTGAAAGGTATAAGTCTATTTTTAGTGGTAAAATAAATATCCTTTAGTACTTCCATGGTTTTCCTTACCATCGGCAAACAAGTGAGGGAGTGAGCTTTATGTACAATTGGTTTCGCTTCTATAAATTTACTATCAACCTATTAACTATAGAAGGGAAAAATAACGACGAAATGTCGGCAGTTTGTTGATGCATAGGGATTCCAGCGGCAGGGATATGACGAGGAAGTAAGAGAGGCTTAATTAAGAGTAGGTGCTGTGGGAACCATAGATGGGCCACGAGATTGATAGCGGTTCCAATTTGCATTCGTGCAGCCAAGTTATGGTGGAGACGCGGGGAATTCATTCGGCCGGGGGCAGGTGGGTTTTAAGCAGCGTTTGTGCTAGGATAGAGGTGGATTAATCGAATGGGATAGAGAGGCCAATAAATTCAAGGGTGTTCTGGCATTTGAGGATTGATCTATGCGCGGCCTCTTTGGAGCAACGCGAAAATCAAAGCCTCTATTTAACTGGAGAATGCATGTAAGTATTGGAAATGAAGGTAACGAGATTGGAAAGAGCGGGAAGTGATGGAGAAGCTTAAATTGCCTCGCGCATCTGCGTCTCCGAAAGTTAATGAGAAATTCTGGTCGTTAAGGCCCTTCGAAAGTCAAAGGATTAAGGCAATTTCCGATATAAAAGAATGCGGCCGCACATAAAAAGCACCGACGGCAAAGGTACATACGTGGTTTTATAAAAGAGCCATTCGAAGAATTTGGTCAGAATAATATAAATGCATTTCGAAATATTAAAATGAGAGCGTCAGAAAAGAATGCGTAGATGCGACTACGAGTGAATTCTTAAGTTAAAGATATAGATTAATGTAGTACTTTTTAAAAAAATCTTATAAGGTTATCAAGAAAAATATCTATAGAAGTGGTGAGAACATTTATGAAATGTATTCTTATGATAGTTATGAAAAGGTAATACTGTAATCCAAATTAGGATCTACGACACGACTAAGAATTAAATCAAAGAGATCATGAGTACCTTTAGAATTATTCGTGCTGTAAGGCTTCTAGATCTACCAGCTATGATAATAACATTTTAGTGGTAGTGCTCTTTAAAACATATCTTTTGGCCATAGCTTGGATGTATCTGACTGCCTTTATTAGTTTATGTGCGTAGATATAAAAAACATTCTGAAGTTTTCTCATCATTCTGCACTGAGCTTGAAAGAACACAGAACTGTTGACACACTATTTTTCACATCCGATAAAGCATCTGAAAGACAAAGACGAACTAAAATATATCACTTCCGAGATATGGATTCGGTCGAATTACAAATACAAGTCTTAGCCTTGTATGCAATTTACAGCTAAAAATTATTAGTGGTGCTCATTGCCAAGTCTCGGTAACTTGAGATGGCCAACGAAAGGTAACTTGTATTTGTGAATGACATTAGTAAACTGGTCGGTTAGACGTCAACAGGAATGAGTTTAGGAGAATTGGGCGCCATACGCATTGGGTGCAAAGGTTACCGATTTAATCAGAATGGCAAAGTGGGAACTTTTGAAGCCCTAATTTACGCCCAGCGGAGTTATGATTAGGAACTACTGCATGATAACAAGAGTTATTAACTTAAGTTCTGAAAGAGATATGTTGGACCATTTTCCGCATCAAAACATCTTTAAAAATGAAATCTACAATACTAGGTACCGATAGTTGAGGGTGAACATGCAATTTTCAAAGTATACATTTTTTTGGCAAATGTTTTCTCTTGAAAAGATGTAATAGATAAGACACGAGATTTCCTTTGGAATCAAAATGAAAACTTTTGCAATGGAAATAACTACCGATTAAATTCATAGTTCTTTTATAAATCCTGTACAAAATTCTAAAATCACCGAATGATTTCAGTCGGTTATTGGGAGATGTGTTTACCTATACTAACTGCAAAGTAAATGTTTCATGACCGTTAAGAACGAGCCTTTAATCCATAACCTCGAGTTTATTTTATTATTGATCTCTTCAATAGCAGTAAAATCAGCAAGGAGGCTAACTTAGACTTTGCTTAAAAATACCTCACTTGACAAGTTTTCCACTGAAACAGTGCTCAATAAACTGTGTCTTTGTCTATCGCCAATCACTCCACTCTTGTTTAAATATAATTTCCCTACCGTCTCAACTTAATATAGCGCTCATCATAATAATTTTAGTGAATGTATTTATAATTAAAATGTTAATTAATAGATTAATTTACGCAATACAACCATTTTACAAGGATCAAGGACATTTTTGAATACTTTGCAGGATAAAGTCTTGCGACTGATCCCAAAGGAACAACAAGTGTGAAAAATAGCGACATGACTGGGACTCGAACCCAGGTCTCCCACTTTCAGGTATTCTAACCACTGAACTATCATGCTGCGTCTCTTCCACACTGTTAAGGGAATACTTTGTGAGTAGAGCGAACAGCCTCCACTTAGTGGCACGAACTTAGAATAACTGCCCGGAAAGTGGGAGACCTGTTCTGAAAGTTCGATTCCCAGTGATGTTGCTATTTTTCACACTTGTTACAATCATTTTATTTTATTTTTCATATTGTTACATCAATGAAATTACCCCAATTACTCCTTTATCTTTCCTTCTTATCCTTACACCTGTAAACTGATACAACCCTCTACTGGACGGTAGTGACCAGCTTGGCGACCCCTGAATTAAAAAAATATGATGAAATATCACTGAAATAAGTGTTTCTGGCGAAATGTTGTGTCTCAAGTATTTATCAACGGCAATTTTTAGTTGTACAGTGAATTCTAATGGACTATATTTTAATTTCACATATACATTCGTACTCGTAACAGATATATTAGGGCATTACATAAAAATAACGCTTATAATATATACTGTGAAACCTGGTCAAGACAGTTTTCGGGGGACCGAATGAAACCTGCGTCATAGGTAGAATAGTGTTATAACAGGGTAAGGACAAGACTTAATTCTTACGCGTCGAAAATCAATATACAGAGGGTTTTATCGGCTCTTCAGATTTTAAAGAATTGCTTTGCACCTTAAAATGAAAAGAAATTTGCTTTTAGTAAATAATAATTACTGACTGTATGAGAATAGTTACATATTTAATTTCTTGTTTACAAATAAGTAAAATTTCCGTACTAACGCAACGAATGGGGAATGATAAGGCTCATTTTTTTATTTTAGTCACTACAGTATTATTAAGATAGTTATTATAAAAACAGAATTATACTTTACAAACCAAATGAAAATTCAGTTGAAGTGTTCATCAATCGTAGTTTTGCAATGTAGTGAACCCGTAATCTATGCTCCAGAAAGGACAGTTGCAGGAACTTCATCGATACCCGTATTTGCCGATAAGACGAAACGAGAAAGCCGATCGGCGGATGGGGGTCGCACTGCAACTGGGGCTGTGGAATTCCACCTTACACTCTGAAGAGAGACTCATATTTTCAACACGTGCTTCGTGTGAAAGGGACAGAGAGAAAACGGCGTATTAAGTGGGAAATCGTGTTAAGCCGGGGCGTTTAAACGGGAGCTACTGCACTTATTATATCAGGAGATTTACAGAAATTTGACTCTCATAGAAAAAAATCAACATAAGAAGAATTTTCGGAATTCCTAGTGAGTGTGTGGGGGAAAATAATTCGGAGGAAATTGTAGACATATTCATTCATCCATTCTTTACTTTCATTTTGCAAGACTAGTGGTGGAATGCATAATTATAGAATGTATCCTGACAGCTATGCAACAAAACAGCCAAACTCATCTTTGAGGTTGCATAAATCCGCGGGGCACTTAGTACTCTAACTCAGAGTTACCCAAACTTTTCCTCCGGCGGAACACTTTATCAATTCTATGATATCAGCGGAACACCTTGGTTACTTTTTCTGTCAGAAAAATTAGTAATAATCGATTTCATTAAAGTAAGAGTCAAGGGTTTATTGATAACACAATCTTCTCATATAATCAAGAGCAACTGATTTTAAAAATATGTTATAACTTAATTCAAAACTGAAATTCATACAAGAATTATCATTCTTCGTAAGTTTCCGCGGAACACTTAAAAACTCTTCGTGGAACAGCAGTGTTCCGCGGAACACAATTTGGGAAATCCGGCTCTAACTGAATATGCCATTTTCAGGTTTATTTTTATAATATACAGCCGTAAACAACCATCTCAGCTACCCATTATTAATACACCAATACCTAGAATTTTCAGTAAAAAGCATTATGTATTTCTTTTCTCTTTCTGGTACATATTGGAATTCGTTATAAACATGAACTAGCAGCAAATCGCCTGCTCACAATGTACGCAGGCGTAAGGCAGCTCCATCACTTGCATTCGCTCCTACTTTCAATTCCAAATACTGTCCAAAGCCAAACCGACGCTCCTGATGAACACAGTTCCTGATTTTTAACTTTTTCAGATCAATATCAAAGCTACTGTGTTTATAATCATATATTTTCAAAATGTTAATTTCAATCTTAGACTGTTAAAGTGTTTTATTCTTTAAGAACAATGAAGTGACTGCTTTCAAAGCATCACATTTACTTACGCACGGTGGATTCTGTTAAGTATTATCCAATGTCGAAGCATTGATTGGGGGAATTTTATACCTCACAGCTATATTCTTCAGAACTTTCGTCATAACGTAACGCGTAAGAATTTTCAACTCGAGAGTAAGCCTTATTTTCGCATAAAAATCTTACTTTTACATATTGAACGCATTATATAACAGAAAATTTACTTATAAATATTTACGTTGCGCTAAATAAGGTTTGGTTGCTAAAGACGCCTAAAGAAATTAAATAAAAAAGATCGTTATTCCCTCTACCTCTTCTTTCTGATTCTTGTTTATTTATCCGAGGCAACAATGACGGTGCCATAGTAAGTACAGAAGTACAAAATAAGCAGAAATTTTCCGATAAATTTCATGGGAAAGGCGAATTATTAAAACAATCAATACTTAAACGTATAAAAGTAGCAAGAATAATATTGGTTACATATGTAGCCTTCAAAAGAACAAAGTTTGATAGAAATCCGTTTAATTTAGGAATTTAAATAAATTGGAAAAGGAAAGCCTTACACTCTCAAAAATGAAAAATAACATGCGACATTACGAAAACACTTTATTAGCTCTGGAGTTCGACTCCGGGTCTTTCTGGGGATAAAGATAAGTTTGCCCACAGTTTCTAACGTGAAAATCCAAATCCCAAACAGCGTGAATCTAACCGTTTCTTAGAAGACCTGTAATCCTCGTGTATTCATATGGGATAATGCATGAGCTACAACTCAACAATCACCTTCGTCACCAAGGAGATGGGTTATTTATTACAGAAAACTTTCACAAATATTCCGTATATTTTTATCAAAATTCTCGTAAATTAGTACATCAATATTTCACGACTAAAATTAGAATCATAAACATTTTCCTTTCTTTTGGCATTTATCTCGATTTCATTGGACTTCTAATTTAATTTTGCAAACGAGTCAATTATCTGCATGTCATTATATCGTACTTTGCGTGAATTTCTTTTATAAACGCATAATGGGCTCCTGGGTTCGAACCAACCCAACAAAAGAGTGCATTGCGTAGGGTGCAGCGAACTGCGTCGAACGCACTTTTCCACACCGCTCCTCACACCGGTGAGAAAATCCCATGTTTTAGATAGACGGACACCAACTGCATAATAATATATGGAGATAGGCCTGCATTTAAGTTAAAACGTGAGGAAATGTTCTACTCTTCAATTTAACTTTAAGAATCTCAAATGTGCACCTGATAACCATTATGACCTACATACATTAAAAAAGGCCGAAGGAGAGATTTCATCATTTAAATACTTTCTCATTATTTGGTTGGACGAGAGTTTCACGAAACTGGGCAATATAATTGCATATCATTTTGCAGGTATTTTAATTTCAATCAAATTAGTCACGTCACCTGACAGAAAGATGCGGTTATATCTCCATTTCCGCATTTTACAATGCCACCTATTTGCTTTTCCCAGTTGCTCCTTGGACATTTTATTTCCAAGGTATATGCTTACAGTCTTATATATTTATAATTATCAAATGTGAATTTAATTACATTTTAATAATTTAATAAGTTTATGTTAAGTTTAATTAAGTTAAATATTTAAATAAGTTACACTACTGGAAGTTGATGGATCTGTAGCCATGTCGAAAATCGCTCGGGTACTCAAGGAAGTAGCGGAAAGCGTAGCCCCCTTTCTTAAAGTAATATTTAAAAGTCTCCGAGCGAAGGCAAGGTCCCGAAAGATTGGATAGTTGCGAATGTTACTCCAATATTGAAAAGCGACTTAAAGAAGGATCCCGCAAATATAGGCCTATCTCTTTAACTTCATTGAGTGGCAAAATAATGGAACTTATAATAGATAGCTCCTTAACGCGCTTCCTCGACAAGTCCGAATTCATAGTGAGAAATCAACAAAGTTTTCGTAAAACACGATCCCGCGAGTATCGACTGGTGTTGTTAGTTTACGTTGTCTGCATATCTGCCGAAAAAAGTCGACGCGATATTTTTCGATTTCTGGAAAGTATTTGATTATGTCCCACATAATAAATTATTATCCAAATTATAAGTTGCGGGTATCAATGGAGGAGTAATAAACTGGATTAAGGACTTTCTCTCAGACAGAGAACAACGAAGTCTACCGGATGGTATTACATCCATCCTGGTTAAAGTTACCTCGCACGTGCCGCAAGGAAGCGTAATCGGACCGTTACTATTTTTAGTGTATATCGACGATCTTTAAAACAAATTGATATTAAAGTTAGGATATTTGCGGACGATGCGGCAATGTATAAGGAAATTGGAAGTTTAAATGATAGATTAACCCTGGGAAAGCTTCAGATAAAGCTATGAAAAGGTGCGATGCCTGGTAATTAGAGCTCAATGTAGACAAATCTTCGGTAATTTACTTCTTCGAAAAAAAATGCTTATGATTATTCCTAGAGCCTCCGAGGGCATATTTATCAACGGTATAATCGGTGAAATATATTGTAGTAACCTTCACAGAAAATTAACATATGGTACCCACATCCGTAATATATGTAGACGAGCTCACAAGAAATTCGGATTCGTTACGAAAATAGTCCGCCGGAACGAAGAAAAAGTCCGTGAGTGATGTTACGTTGCGTTGGTCAGGCCTCACCTGGAATATGAGTAGTGTATGGGATCCAGCTGAAAAGTGTTGTATTCTATAATTAGAAAAAGTACAGCGAAAGACGACCCATTTCATAAATAATTATTACGACAAATCAGTGAGCGTTACTCAAATACTTGAGGTCGCAGGATGGAAATCTCTAGAAGATAGAAGATTTAAATTAAGGATAGATTTACTAAATAAATTCAGAGATGATATAAGATTTAGCCGATATAATGCTTCCTTCCTGTTACATAGGCCATACTGAGTCTGAGAAGAAAATCAGAGAGATAAACGCTAGAACGAATTTATTCAAATATTCATATTTTCCGCGAACGATATGCGAAAGTAATAGATTAGGGAAGTGCGCACAATCCATTCCACACGCCACAATGCAGCTTGCAGAGTACATATGTAGATGCAGATGAAAGCTACGTCCGATATTTATCCTGGTCTAACTCTATTCAAAATGCAATGTTTTTCGTTTATGTTCGCTATCAAAATATTGCAACTTTGTAATAACATACGTCGTTAATTTACTAATATCCTCTCACTTTTGGATTGTTCTCATATAATTATTTTATAGACTTTCTACTTCCTGTATCATACAGGACATTCCTACTTCTTTATCCTGTTGCAGCCCTCGGTGGCGCAGTGGTTGTTTGTTAGCCCAACAGCACTGAGTTCGATTCCTGGTTAGGGCATAGTTCTTTGTGTTCGTGACTCGAGAAAGGTTAATTGTAGGAATGGTCTTTTAAGACCCGAATTCGCCCAACAAAGTCTTCATTACAGTTATTTCATTGGGCCATTTAACATCATTATATAATGATTCTATCGTGAAATTCTGTCACAATTTCTTGCTTAATATAATTTTACTTCTACGTGCGTGAATTGTTTCATTTTTTAAGGTTCAATATAATCACTGGAACTAAGATGTTCATAAATCATAACCTGCGATTGACCACAAGTATTTGTGGCTTTTACTATCATATCATTAAATTGTATATCCTTGGTCAAAAAGTATTAGCATTACAGCATCGAATCTCTTTTCTCTATCGAAATGGATTAACCTCCACTTATATCGTCTTGGTGCCAATATAAGAATTTCGATGATAAACACTTTCCTGATTTTATTTGAAACTAAAATTATCGAGTTTAAGTACAATTTACGAATCCATTTCAAGGGATAATCAAACGCTCTATTTTTTCTGGAAAGTTGGTTTCTTCGTTGGACTTAATAGTTCATGAAAATACTTAAACAACCGCGAGAAGGGATGCACGACGAAATTTGGTCATATTATTCCCTTCATGCATATTTACACGATCCTTTCATCTTAAAAACTTTATTTTCAAGGGGAGAGAATTCTCGTGGGGAATCAAAAGTCACGCAGTCTCTCGAGATACGGAAGAAAAAATTCGAAAAAGAACATGAGGGAGAAAGAGGTGAAATGGGAGAGAGGATAAGAAATAAGGGGAGGGAGAACAAGGACAAAGGGTAAGAACGGAGGGGAGGGAGGATAAGGACTAAGGATGAGGACGAAGGGGAGGGAGAATAGGGTAAATGTTTCGTGTCCGGCGGAAAAGGCAGGACTCGAGACGTGCTGTTCTACCGCGTTTCTTTCCGTTTGCTTTTAAGTGCGGCTGTAAAGAGCAGCGAAAAGGCCTCAAAGAGTGCGTGGATTACGGTGGGAAAGAGAGGAAGTAATGGAGGACGACTGAAAGAAGAAGGGAGATGACCGTCAAACGCACTGGGAAATCTTTTTCCGTTTACGTAGAAAAGAGTCTCGAGTATCTTTTATTTCGTCTCAGCGTCCGCGTTGGGAGAAGAACAGAAGCCGCGTTCCATTTTCAGAGCGCTTTCTTGCGGTATAATAATCTCTAAGATTATTTCTAACTTCTCAGTGAAATTATGCGCACTTTCAATAATGCACACATGATATAGGAATCCAAGGATATATAAATGGTATGTTTTGGTATAACTAACATTCGGTTGATTTAAGTACATGCGTTTATAGTCTCCGTTAGTTAATGCATCAATTTTTATTTAATTTTATTGCAATGAGTGATGATTTGTCGTGAGTAACACTTCCCTACATTTTGATACCTCTCGACGCACCTCCGTTCCCTCAGTTAACTTTCACCTTCTATTGGATTGCTTCTTTAATTATTATTTATGAAATGTATAATTCCCTTTCCTGCAACTCCTTTTCATTCTATTTCGATTCACTGCCGTAAAAGTGTCACGCGTACTGAAAGGCTAAGTCTACTTCTACATCTCTGTCCTTAAGTAAGTACAGTCAACCAAAAACTGATCAGATTGGCAGAATGCCCAATAAGATTGTTTAAGAGGATTTCTCTGAAAGATATTCCATACAATCCATCGGATCTTTGCATAAATGGTAATAATTTAAATACCGGGACCTCTTTCACCATACTTTACCAAAGGCTAACGCCCTATCCACTTGGCTTCATTTAACCCGATTATTCCTTGGGCAGTATGCCTAATTTTATCTTACTTTTACTAACTAATAGTACTCTAACGAAATTCTATTGTAAATATTTCGTTAATTATCCAAAACATTGAAATATTTGACGTTGGAAAGGCAAAGTGGTGACTGTCAGTTGTAACGACAAAGTAGTGCGTTGCAATTTGGAAGCGCTGATTTTAAGATTCAATTATCATTTCCGTGTAATCTCATCCGTATATTTTTGATATTCTCAGCCGAACCTTTTTAAATGAGTAAAATCGGAAAAACTATGCAATCAGGGTGTTATCTCGTAAAATACAAGCCATAAAGCCTCCACCCCACTTTCAAAAGTTGGAAATTTAACCACCTCATTATTCTGCCCAAGACTTTCTCTCGACGCAAAACTTTCCCACGACGCAACTCATCGTCCAGAGGCTGACGACCCTTTCATGAGCGTGGATATTACCCGGCATGCCGTGCGCGGGACCCATTGCTAAGGGGGAAGGGGATGTCCGATTTCGGAGGCGGCGTTCGATAAACGAGGGTAATGACGCCATTTGGAAAGTCGTTAGTGAGATGGCACCGAGAGAAACGCCACACAAGAAGCAACAAACTCGGATGCTCCAGATTTATTCGATCGTAGACACGAAAGTCTTCGGTATACATAATATAACATGAAATCGTAGGAATCGCGAAAAATTCAAGCAGCGAATCTACGGAAGCGAACATTAAAATGTGTTACCAAATGTAACCTAGAAGATCCAAGCGGTGTAAAATCTCAAAACTGATTCGATGAAAAAGTATTCGAAAAGTATTCTGACTTGAATAACTGATTCGATAAATCCAGGAGAATCCTTGGAAGTCGGTCCGACTTGGAAGGAGTAAACCGGTAGGAAACCCGAGAGAACATCCTACATTTATTTTATCCTTGAACTATACGTATCAGTAACTACACGTATCAGGTACTAATTATAACACAGACAGAGCTGTGAATGCATTTTCAGTGTTCAAAAGACGGTTAGCAAAACATATCATATAAAGATAAATGAGCAATCCATGGATACTCTTTCGTGAGCATAGGAATTCGTTCGCTACTTCCGAATTATACCAACTTTTATTTTACTTTCATTTTCATTAATTTAGTATATAAATTGACCTAATTTAATATATGAATACTAAACTATTACACCCTATATATACATATACACACACATATTTATACACATTACTTTAGAGCTATAAAATACGATTATACAAGTAGATATCACGATAGTTAAAGATTGGTGGAAAAGTAAATGAGGTTGCTTATCCAAGTTTTGAATGAGAAATTTCACTCCGATTTTAGTATAATTTGAATGAGAAATTTCACTCCGAGTATTAGTTTGGGTTATTGCCTTTATTTTTGGAATTAAAACAAAATCTACCCGTATCTTCCGCAAACAGATTTTTCAAATTACAATCATCCCCTTAATTACAGTGGGGTAAATTTGTAGCGCTCGTTCTGAAGGGGTCCTCCGGATGGCCGAGACACTCACTGCCACACGCCGAAAGGCGGCCCGTGTGGTTATTTCGTAGATTTAGATGTGGGTAATGCGTTTGGCTTCGGTGAAAGCAGTCCCGGGTTCGATTCCCGCGGGGGTTCACGTGCTAGAGGACCATAGTTGTCGAAGCACCAAAAATTGCCACTTCACGTTCTGAATGCGACATTAGAAACTCAAAAAGTTAGACATAGTCATATAACTCATAGTCAGGCATTTATAAAAGTTCTAAGCTGACGCTGAATAATATAATTCGAGTGCTACAGGATTTTGCTTCCAATCCAATGGAAATAGATAACGTGGAATTTACTTTCTATTTCGACTGCAATAGTTTCGCTCACTCTTTCCTCGGCTTCATCCTTCTACAGACCTCAGGCTTCATCTTTCATTAGGAAAATTTTCTTCACTAGAAGACAGGAACATTGAAATATACCAAACAAGTGAGGTTGAAATTAAAATAATACAAGATAGGCCACTTGAAGATTTAAAAAGCAGAAAAGCATAATTTCTATGAAACTGCCAAATTATAATAATTGTATAACTTGACTCCATTAAGGAAAAGTATTAGAAAAGAGAAGGAAAGGAATAGCGAAGACAAATACTTTGATCTGTGACTTGTTAAGTTAAGAAAGCTAAGTAAGAAGGTAAGTTAGGTAAGTTAAGAAAATACAAGAACTGCTACGTGGTGATCTCGTAGATTTATTTAACATTGCAGTTTTTATATTCGCCCGCCAGCCACACGCCGAAAGACGGCTAGCAGGGTATTTATGCAGATGTTTTTCTTTTATTATGCTCCAGATTTGGTAGTACATAAAAAAATTATAGCAGATTGGTTGGGTTGGGCAAAAAACGTAGAAAATATTATGTAAAATATATCACAGGATGTCACTCTTACCACACTTTCACATTAGCAGCCATACAAATGGATAGGGTGATTTTTTTGGGGTTGAACCACTAGTACGTAATGGATGTATGTAATGGAGAATGGTTTAAAATCAAAAAAGTTCCATAATAAGCAGTAAGATGCAGTAACGACTTTGTGAGGTTTTGCTTTCCCCAACAGATCTCGCAATTGATCGTGCAAATACGCGCATTCTCGGCTTCGCTTCCGACACTTTTTATCGCTGCAAGATCGTTAACAAACAATGGTGAGGATGGGAGAACACGGCGTAAACGGGGATGAGCTACAGACATCTCAGAAACAGCAGGGCCAAAGTTGCGAGTTTAGCAAAAACATTCCTTTATGATGCAAAATGCCTCCTTACGCACAATATAAGACATCCATCTCCCGAAAAAGGAGCAAAACTTCGAAGTAAAATGATGCGAAGGAACCGCAGATGGATGCCCAAGTTAGGCGGAAATGGCGAAGGAAAGGAAGTGAGATGGGGAGTGGAGAGGCGTTGGAGAAGCCCTTTACAATGCCCGATAGAGTAATTTGTATTCAGAGGCTCCCACAAGATGAGCCCCTTACATTCATCAAACGGCGAAAGAGGGACGCATGATCACGCAGAGTGCGGACCGCGGACACTTCCCCCCGCACACTGTTTGCTGTGTGTCTTTGGATCGCTGTTTTGCGGAGTTCCAGAGGGCGTTGACTTCTCGGCGGGGAAAGAATTTCCGCCCTCGCATTCACCCCTTCCCTCCACGGCTCTCCCATCTCCTCATCCCGCTCTCATTCTCTCTCACACTCACTCCACGGCTCTCCCGTCTCTTCATCCTGCTCTCTTTCATACTCACTCACATTTCCTCTTTCTTCCTCTTCACTCGATTTTCTCCTAATTTCATTCCTCGTCCATACGTTCCTTACATATCGCTTAAGTACATATTCTCTGTTCGCGTACTGTTTCACGATTTTATGAAAGAGAGAGTTTTTAGAAACTTTATCTATTTACTCCTCGGGCACATAAGTACCGTTTTTCATTCACAGATTCTGTTGAAAAGAGCTTAATAGTTTTGATATTTAATGATTAAATTCTACAAAATTGTACTCTGCAACCTTTGAAAATTCAATGTTATATTAATTATAAAAAATACGTAATCTAAATTAATAATGACCATTACGGCAATGTAGATGATGTAACAGTTGTTTTTATTTCTTTAGCTAAGTTTAGTAAAATATTGTAAATTTCCTTTCTGTTATTTCAGATGGATTTTTTATTGTTTTATAAATAATATTTTATGATTTGTGTGTGTTCTAGATTAGCATCCGATTTCATTTAGGCATCGCTGTTTTCATATGCTATTCAAACTTCCATGTAACCAATCTACATCCACCCCATCACCGAGCTAACATCAAATGTTGTACTTAAAGTATATAATAACTAGAACTATGTCCGAGTTCAATTTTTAGTATTCAAATTAACATAGTTATTACGCGCTTCTTATTCAATAGAATTTCCGTCAACCTCATTTGAAACGCTGTTTCTTTTAACATGCTTAAATTGATGCATTTTCACTGCATTTGCTAAAATTTCTCTTATGTAACTGCGGTAGAATGTATTTATATGACAGTAAATGCATTTGTTTAGCTTGCACGGAATTTTCCTCATTTGTAGTCTTCCATATGACAACGGCCCCAAAATAATTACTGCTTAAGCTTTATCTTCTCTTGCAAACTTTTATTAAATATCTTTTGAAAGAGATAAATAAAACAATTTTTATAAAATAATTAATAATCGAAATAAATCGTTGAGTAACTATATATTTTAAATAAATAAAATATTAAGGAATACTATTTTTACACACAAAGGATCACATCCAGATAAATCCTGATTATGATTTTTCCACGTGTATTTTCCCCTCCGTTGAGTATGCGCTTCCCCCCAATCCTTCACTTCCCTTCCCATATCTGTCTCTTTCATTCTTCCCTTTTGTTCCCCTTTATCTCTCGTTACTTCTCATCTAGAGGAGTGAAGTCCCTTTCATTCCCTCTCTCCTTATTTTTTTCTGAGAAAGCGCTGCGATCAAAAGAATGCCGCACCCGGGTGCTGTCTCTTTACACTCATTTCAGCCGCTCTCCTTCTTCATTTTTTCGAGAACCGCATTCACGAGGTTTTGTCAGAAAATTAATTGCATTTATTGAAATACCTTTCGGAAGCCTTAACGATATTTATTTATTAATTAGTCTTTTCAACGAAATAGAAAGAGAGGGAAAGAAATTAGATGTTGGCAAACATTACCTTGGTTGGTTTAATTCTTTCTGAAGTCAATCTGAACTAATAGAAGAAATATTATGTCCAGACGCCCGTTTCAGTTTGGGAAACATGAAGTAACTTAGTTTGTCTTTTGTAACTTTAAATCCAGTTAGTATTTGAATAGAAATAAGTGCCTTTTAAAGTTCCGCAAGTTAAGGTAACATTCTTATCTTTTGTTATAAGTTTTTACCTCTGTGCTCATGTTTTAGAAGAGATTTTGGTGCAATGAGATCAAAAATAATGAGAGATATGAAAGTCAACATCTCAAAGTTCGTACTACTTCGAGCATTATATTGAACGATGGTTGAGAGTGAGACATTTCTCACTGAGTTTCAAATAAAAATTACTCGGAACCTTTGCTTATGCGATTTTCGCTCGCCGAGATTCTTGACTGAATAATTTATTTGGTTGAAAAATGCATCGTAAAATATAAATCGTCCCAAGAGATCGCGATTACTTAAACGTACTTTAATTCTTTTAGCAAAACATAATCTAAATTCGGAAGTAAATTCATAAGGTAAGAAAACGCATGAGTAATGGCGAAGTAATTTTCCGATTCCAAACTTACAGAATTCTGATAACTAATCTTCCCTAATGAAATATTCAGAATATACACGGAGCTTAACTACTCGAAAGTTAGAGTATCAATGCTAAAAAATAACAGCAGTTCTCAGATAAATTAACCAAATGATGAATAATTCCAGAGTAAAAGAGGAAGAGCTCCATCACGTCAAAGCATCTCTCTCTGAGCTTGAGTGAATAAGAGTACGCTGTACAACGATATGTGCAAAGTCAGCACTTCATGAGGAGGATAAGAAACATGAATACCATATAGCATTGTTTTATTTTAAAATTGGAATCAGAAATGTAGTGATTTAAGAATTAAATAATGATTTGAAAAAATGTACGATGTTTGACCAAGGATCTTAGTTTAGCTTTCATTTGAGAAAACCAACGAAACAATAATCAAATTAATATATTATCGTTCAGTTACATTGAGGATTACACTTATTATGAATACAGATGAGATAAAACTTCGATAAACGATCGTATATTTATACTAATGATGTGACTTACTTTTGAAATCGATAAAATAACGACGTAATTTCAATTACTCGGATTAATGAGAGAATTCAATGAATGAAAGAGATATTTTCCACATCTAAAGTCTTCAAGATACCTTATTATCCGTCTATAATAGGTCATGCTATTCTATCAGTTAATGTTAATATGTTTTTAATTTAGGAAATGATCCACGAGTTTTGTGATTTCATATTTAACGAGGAAATTGCAGCCGCAGGACGCCCTGATTACTTAACTATTAATGACGGTGAGGACTGATGTTATATTACCATCAATGGAAAACATTAATTAATATATTAGATGACCGTAAATTAAGAATGTCTCTCATCAATTAATCATTTTAATTGATAATCGTGAATTCATTGCATTGATGATTGTACGAAAGTGAGATTTTAATACATTACTCAAAATAAACAACTGGAATATGTAAATTTCATAAATTCAATTCAAATGACAGGCAAATTTTGTCGATACTTATAGGGTGTCATCATTTTTTAAGTACTAGGCAAAATAGTTTTACATTAGTATAAATTACGTTTTACTGCTCAATTAATTAACTAGTAACAAACTAAAGCTAAGAAATTAACAGCCTTTAAAAATCAGCGTAAAAATCTGCAAACCTAACATTATATCGGTTGATTTTTTGGACCCCTTTCATTCACCAGAAAAATTCATCACTTAAAATTACATTATCAAGTCGTAATATACACAAGAAGATATTGATCAACGGTTTCACCTTTTACTTTCAAACATCCTGTGTTCGAAGCGTGAAAGAGTGCGTGTGTTTCAGTGTGTGTGTAAAAGATCACCGATGAAATGGTAGCGCAAAACGACGATTGGGACGAGCAAAGTTCTATCAAGAGAAAGATAGGAAAGATTTCACCTCAACGTCTACATCTACATAAATATCCTACAAGCCGTCTTTCGGTGTGTGGCAGGAGGTGTAAACACCAAGCGTAGAATTACCTCTTTAATTTATTGTTATTACGTATCGTTCGCGGAAATAACGAGTCCCTAAAACGACTTGTCCTCGCATCTATTTCTCTTATTTTACGCTCACTGTCAGATCGGCCGAAGTAGCAGAAGGGGGTCGCATAATACCAATTACGTCTTCCGAAAATGTACTTCCTCTGAATTTATCTAACAATCACAGCCTAGCTTCTAATCTCCTTTCTTTCAAGGATTCCCAACCTGCGTCTGTGAGCATTTGCGTTACTCTTGCTTCTCTATCGTAGCACTTTTTAACAAATCGCATCGCCTTACGCTGCGCTTTCTCGAGTTCGCGAGATATCGTTTCATCCGCTGGGTCCCATATACTCGCCGCATATTCCAGATGGGGCCTAACTAACGTGAAATAGCATCGTTCTCTAACTTTTTCATCGCATCTTCCTACAATACGCTTTATAAAACTAAGCTTTTTAGTTGCTTTACGTCTCATACGCATACGTCTTTCAAATTTTGATATTTTAATACCTTCAATTAATTTCAGCATATTAGATTGCACAAAAGATGAAAGCTTTGTTTTCCGTCTCGCATCTATTTAATAAGCAACGATTTAGTGAATAATCACCTTCACATTTCTAAGATGATTCATCTGCAGCATTAAATTACTGTTTATGTATATGAAATTATGGTGATTTAAGTCCGATATTCTGCCTCTGAATCACGAACAACCCTGAAATTATAATACAGTAAATTGTATGTTTTAGTAGTATTTAGGTCGTTTTAAATACCAGATATAGTTGCATTTTCTACTAAATAAAGATGAATTTAAGGTCACTTCGTAGAAGATTTTCATTCGCGCTGTAACAATACATAAACCGTGGATATCGCAGAATTATGTGGGTGCGAAGGGCGAAAGTGGTAAAGCGAGCGGTATAGTCTCAAGGAAAAGAAGTGGAGGATTAGAGAAAGAAGAGGTGATCCACTTGGCTTCTTCCTTCACATCTTCTTGTAGTGGATAAAACTCGACGGAGAACACATCGGGCTTGTGCCGAGTAGGTCGTCGTGTTTAGGAAAAAGAGTGGAAAAACAGAGGAAATCCATCGAGGACCGAGCGAGGATCATTCTTATCGTTAGGGATTCTGGGAACGAAAAGAAGCAGAAGGAAAAACCAGAAGAAACATGAAAAGGGCTTTAAAGGAGTCGAAGGAGGAGGGGATGAAGTAAAGGAGGAATTTCCTGCTTTTCCCTCAAGATCTCAAGCTGAGGCGGTGATTCCATTGCGGAGTTACGGCTGCGTCGCCATTACTCGTGCTTCTCTTAATGGCCGGTGGAGGCGCGCGGAGCGAAGACAATTGGACGACGGCTCGCCTCTTTCGAAAGCATTTCACGGTCGCAGTCTCAGAGAAGGAGGTGCACTCCGCACGTTATCCCTTTATTTATTCATTTGCATAATTCGGAGTCGCTGTGGGCGAAAATAGGATTCAACGGGAGGAATAGAATCCAAATGCGATGTTGAGGAAGTAAAAGTATTGTGCGTCGGTCTCGTTTTTCGCTCAAGATTTCGCCGTATTTTCTGGTAAATACTTTTGAGTTAATCGAGTAAAAATCAGATACGTGACCTATGAAATAAATAGTGATGGCACTGTCACAGTGATGTGACAGCAAAATTATCCATAAGCATACAATGCTTAGAAAGTTGCCAATTTCTTTACGCCTTCTTCATTTTTAACTTATCATTTGCTTTGTGCCTTCTTCATCTTTATGTTTTACGTTATAATTACTGAAACACTCACCAAACTCGAAACACTGTACAAATATCTGATGCCTTCGATCCATGGTCGTGTTTCTTCCCGTTTAAAGGAACATCTTTACGAGGGCAACATCTTGTAAAGGTCTCTTCAGCAATTAAATTCCTGTTAATTAAGTAAACAAAAAAAACAGTAAATTCCTATTTCACTAATATCAGATTTACTTAATAAACGATCATACAGTCAATTATACAATTCTAATTACAATAATGCAATATTTTTTACAATTACAGTACATCTACCATCTAGATAAAGGTCTAGGAAAACATATTATTTTACAATAAAAATATCTCATAGCTGCGTAGAATTGAGACATTAGCAGAATTAAGATCTTTTGGTGTATTTTGTGATTGCCTTCATTAACAGCAAAGTCCTCCAGAGTAAAGTGCTCGCCAGGAGGCGCTGTCTGTAGCTTGTTAACATGTGGCATGTTTTTTTCTGCCATTAATTACACAAGCATGCTGAACATTATATTATTACTCATCTATTATTCTAAAATTTAGAGAAGACAAATGTAGCTTGAGATAATAAGGCAATGTATAGAAGTTAGGTACCTACATACTTTTAAAGAGGAAATGATGTCCTACGTAATACAAATAGAGAATAAAAACATTTCTTCCGTAGGTTTCAGAGAGAATTTGGCGTAGCTATTTTCTCTTTGCAGCTAAACAGGTTGCTAAAATAACTAATTAAATAACTCGAGGAAAAAAGCGGTAAAATTACAAATTAAATCCTCTTCATTCCAGTCGAATCCATCATTTCCTGCAAGAGAGCCGTTCTAAATTTGGAACTGATACATTTGTATAAATACGTGTGTTTTTAAATTGAAATTAAGAGCAAATATTTGCAGGGCAGCGATAGAAGAGAATAGCTCGGGAATAGAAAAAGAGATGTCTTTATTGGGCAGTAAGGCTCTCCGACCGCAGGAGGGAAAGGGATGATGGGTAGGTGTGGGAAAGGGACGATGGGTAGGGATGAAACAAAAGAGGGAGAAACTTCCGCTAACCGCACTTTTCCTCCGGACAGTTAAGGGGCGTCACCCCTTTATCTGCACCGCCCATTTAAAAATAAATGGCTCGTCTCGCAGGATTATGTTGGCGGAGGCGAACCGAATCCTATGCAAAACTATTCGGCCATGTGCATTCTTAAGGACTATCGTTCTCACTGAAAGAGGAGCTTAAAGCGACGAATAAGGCTTATTCAGCAAAGGGAAACTGAATTTATATCTTTATTACCTCTTCATGAGCAACTTGCTACACCTCATACGATGATGTTTTATAACAGCTTAAAATGAGCGCCTTAAGGGGCAATTAAATTACAAGTTGAGAAGTACTAACTCCAATTAAGAGAAGGAAGAAAACGTAATTAAGTAAGGTACTTACGTAAGGTACACCCCCACTTATGTACGAATACAGAGTTACGTGCCTTCTCTTGCGATTTATTCTACCAATATCCTCATGTCTCTTACAATATATAATATCCCTTTTATTGTTATCAACCCGTAGCAGTGATTTTCCCACTAACCCCTGACGTCAAAGAAAATCCTGACAGGTTTTTTGTGCCCAATTCTTCTTTAGCGAGTCTTCTTTTGGTGTATCTAAAAATAAATATTCGTGTCCTCCTCTAGAGACGATGTACTTAATGTACAAAGCGAAGAAAAGAAGCGCTTAATCTATTGCATTTGTATTTTTAAGGGCATCGACAGCTGAGGTCGTTTTGCAAGGATATGCCCCCACCGGACATCGAATCAGAGATCGCTCTTACCAAAGGCAAATGTATTACCAACTTTACTATCCGGAAGACTTAAAACTATAAGCAACGACCTCCATGTGCTGCGTGCGCATGCGTAGCATTTATAAGCAGAGAAAGAATGGAATTTTAAGTTTAAAAAATCTACTTTCATTTACCTAGACTTAACGATGAAACACCTCTACTAATGATGCAGGCGAAGTCCCTCAGAAATACACAAATAAGACTCTCACTTCACTCCACGCAAATGTAATGACATAGTATTTTAGAAAATTAGAATATATCTACAGAAGTATCTCAATTTCTATAAAGTGATCAGCTAGAAGGAAGTCCCTTTAGCAAAGTGCTAGTTTGAAGCCCATTCTTCAATTCTTCTTCAGATATATATTAAGAATTGTTCTACTTTTAGATGTACATATTAATTGGTGTTAGACCAAACTATTACAAGCTTTCTTTTTCAAGCAAACTTTGAGCAATTGATAAATTCAAAAGTATTTTATTACCACTGATAAATAGTAGTTTACATTGATTTCTCATATTTCACTTTGAGGCTTCAATATTTTCAAATCTCTAGTCCAAACAGTCACTAGTTTACAGGGAATACCACGTCAATATTTTTATTTACAATCCGCTTCCAAGAACCAGATATAATCTTTTCACTTCCGGAAGAGTGAATTACTGCTTAGGTAATCATATAGTATTGAAAAACGCCATAAACCAATAAGAGAAAGCCTCTATGGATGAAACTTACCACTAAAGGAGCAATCAACAAGGGAGAATCATTACACAATCAGAGAAAATATCGAGAAAATTAGGATTTACGATTCTTTTTCCTTAATCATCACTATTTTCACGTTTCCATTGTCGAAAAGAGCAGTTTCCATTCGATAAAAGAGGTAACGCTATTAAAATAGAAAAATTGCAATACATTAATCCCTAACTGTTATCGTTATTGCAGAATAAGTGATCCTCCACTGGGAACCGAACCCGGGATCGCTTTCACCAAAGTCGAACGTGTTGCCCACTTGGCTAAACAGATAGTTACTTCTGGTTATTCTTTCTACATAGCACCATTAGGTAAGTTGTTCATACTCCCCTTGCCATACCTCTGACAGCTTTCGGGATTTATATCTAAGGTAACAAAAACAGTATCCTGCAAATCAATTCAACACAGACCAATTCTACTACCTCAAATATCCGTTTTCTCGGTTCTAGATTTTGGTATAACTCAGCTTCAATGCCGTGACCAGTATAATTAGACATATAAAACAGCGATCAATTTGTCGGTTCAATCAAAATAAATCTCGGAAAGAATAATCGTCCTTTCCAGTATTCACTCCGGACAAAGAGGAGGTGAATTATAGAAGTACGCACTCCACTCCGTCGATTCTTTCAATCAAACTGAAATCACTCACATTTCTCACCAAAGAAAATCTACTCAGACGAACACGCGATCCCGCTCCATCTCTGGGAAGATTAATGAAACCGGAAAACAGCGGCGAAGAACATCGTGGAGTAGGAAGAATAGTGATGCGCATCAAAAGAGTGGCGCAATGAGCAGAGCGACAAGATCGCAGTGGGTGAGATGTCGTCGCTCCTTAACTAAGGAAGACCACGCCAAACAAAGTTGGCCGATGAGATATTCGGGGTACTGCGTAAAAGGAATTGTAACAAAGAATCACAAAGGGCGAGATGAGGTGCAGTAGCCAGTGGTCTACTTAAAGAGTTGCTCCACCTTCTACCTCCCTCACACGGCGCCACGCTCATGCATAATACGTGTTACCCACGAATTACAGCTCCGTTTCTGCCGCCCAAGCGCTGAATATTTTAGGAGTTCACCTCTTCAGCGACTTCGCCACCTTCATATGCTCTCTCCTCTCCTTTTCCCTCTCTATTTTACTTTTACTTCCTGAGAAACGCCATCTGGTTTTCTATCAAAATTTTTCCTTCATATTTTTTTAATGTCTTCATTTCGCTTCTCTCTTTTTGTTCCTCCTCGATCTCTGTCCATTCTCCTCCCTATTACTTTCCATATTCTACTTCCTCTTATCCCTTCCTCTTTAACTCCTTCCCTCTGATTCTCCATTTCCTTCGCTCCTTTTGGACCTCAGACCGAGACCATCTATTTCCTTCATCTTTTGATTCGTATTTCCAAATCCATACTCCATTTCTCCATTCGTTATTTTTCCATTTACAATTTCTCCTCTTTTAAATAGAATTAAATTCAAAATGGTACTCTCACGTCTATTTAATGAGTTTTATCACCCATTGAAGTCGCTTTCTTACTAGTTCAAATTTTCGCTTTGAACACCTATTCCATAGTTGCACGGTAAAAGTTACCAAAGAAGGGAAGGACAAAAGCAAGAAGAAAATATATCGATAAATCCAGGTATTTGTTGGAATGGATAGCTAATATAGACTAAAAGTTGATAGTAGAATTCACAAGGAAGAACGGACTGGGAAATGTTCGGCTGACTCGAACCCGGACCTCCAAATCTCTGGGCGGATACTTTAGCCGGTAAAGCTATCTAGCCAGAACCTTCTAACGAGACGTAGGACAGTGTAGGAGAGGGCTTGGTCGTGTCTGGACTTCGCATAATCCCATATTTATATGATTTGCACACCTTAGCTCTTGCACAAAGTACTTATCTTTGCTTATGTCCGTTTTTCCTCTGACAAATTTCTTTGATGAATATCTTTAAATGCAATGTTTCCTTACATCGTTTACCTTGAGATGATGGGGGCTCATGGCTGCATCTCACAGCACTTATGTTTAGGTAATAGGTGACAGTTTACACTTTTACTTAATTACTAATCTTAAAACTTACAGGCTGTTGGTACTCCTGAATCTAGACTTCCATGTTCGGCAGCACTTAGATTCTCTGATATATTTCTGTTATTAACCAACCATTGCAATGCCTGTTTTCTATAATTTCTATTTTTTACTGAATTTAAGTTGATACTGCTTAGTCCCAACTAAGTCTTTGTCCGTTATTTTTCTATATTTTTTCTTTATCTTTCACTTTCTGCCTTTATAATACTACTCCTTAATTTATTTTTAACACTCCCAATCTACTTCGTTCACTCTCCGAATTTCCCTCCCCCCTGCGTTCCCTATTCCAATATATCACTTCTTCTTTCATTTCCCTTCCGTTCCTTCTCTCTTACCCACGTATTCTCTTATTCATTCACCCAATCTCCCTCTTTTATTCCCTTTATAACTACTTCTCTTTCTTCTTCCGACTCAACCCACTTCCCTTCCACCGCCATCTCAACTTCCGCCATATTAACATACGATTTTTTTTATAACTTTCCCTCGCCTCTGGACTCGGCGAAACAAAGCACTCCACGCAAACCTCCTAATGTATTCGTATTCCTGTACATTTCACTCCCGAAATTCAAGACATTCATCTTTGTCGGGTTTACCTGTTGTCGGATTCTCTGACGCGGAGTTGCTTCTCTTCCTGTAATTCGCATTTTCCCATTCATAATAAGCCGCTACTCTCACGTCTCTCATTGCTGCGAATGCGGGATTAATGTAAAGTGCGCCTGTTAATTAAATCACAGCACAATACGAATGGCGTGCATCGCCGAAAGAGAGTGAACATTCGACAGGAAAGCATTGGGTTGGGGAGAACGGCGCAGGCGGAGGCGAGAAGAGATCAATATTTCATCTCAAGATTACGGACCGTGTCCATTACGAGTCGCGTCCACTGGAATATACTGGAATATCCGCTGATACGGGAATCTCTGTCCCGAATTCCGTGCCAAAATGCCGCTGGAACTGATTTTATCGCAGCGTGTTAACTGCTCTTACTCTTTCACTCCTGCAGAGGGAGATTTCACCGTTGTAATTAAAATGTAAGTTATGACGGAGATATACTTCCTTATTGCACATACTTGCCTTGCATTAATAACGATATAACAATAAATATCATACATAATTAATAAATGAAATTTCCTGAGTCAATTGTAGTTTTAAAAGGAAAGAAATGTGAGATGATTCGTCTAATACTTTTCATAGTTTCATGCTTACAGAGTTTCGGCTCCTTTCTGGCGAAAGCAAATGACGAGTCACTCATAAGATAAACTATATTAAAATAACACGAGGATAGGCCGATAATGTAACATTACAACTGCAACCAGTAACAAGTGAAGTAAGTTTTTAGAAAATGTAGCCAATATTATGAGCCCTTCTGTTACATAAGCCGACTTCCTGTTACATATCAGAATGACAGTGAGAGAAAAATCAGAGAAATAGATGCTAAAATAAGACGCTTCAAAATGTCAGATTTTAAGGAACAGTACTCGAAATAGATTCGGGAAGTAGAAACGTGGTGCATTCACCCCCTGCAGGGCGGCTTGCAGGTTACATGGAGATGTAGATGTAGAACTATGTACCATATTTAAAAACAAGTGAAATTTTTAAATAATTGGAAATACTTTGTGTCATCTCATAACACGAAGAATTCGTATTTTCCTCGCTAATCCATTTGGAGAAACTTTGTGGAAAAATCTTTATATCAAAACTGACCACAAATGATGGATAAGGGTAAGTAGAAACTTAATTTCACTATCATTTTCGTTTAACAGTTAACGTCACCGATGACGCAATATATTTTATGAACTAAATCTTCAGAAATACCAATTAAATTGCGAAATTTTAATTTTGCAACATCAAAGCATTTACGATGAATAATCCATTTGTAAATCTTAAAAAAAAAGGAAAATCGAAGAACTAAATAGACAAGGATCTGAATATACGACTATTTTCCCCTTCTTCCAAATCTATCGCCATTTCCATTCTTCTTTCTTCTTCAAGTCCATTAATGCGCGCATATACACTTATTCAGACGTTTTCTTTGTTCCCTTTCAAAATAATTCTCTTTATCATTAATTTCGAATGTGGTCTTTCTTCTAAGAGATTTAATGGCAATAATACGGATTAAATTACCAGAAGCATTTTCATCCTTTTCGTCTGCTAATGTAGGAAGGGAGCTCGCTTTAGGCATTAAAAAGTTAGGTCATTGCCTGTTTAATTTTTTATCTACTAAAAAATCTAAAGAGCATGATATCAATATTATATCAACATGCATATGAAATGTAAATATCCACTGGTGAATTTTATAGTAATGATTTATAAAAGTTTTCTTGTAGAATGGCCGATGACAACTATAGAACACACATAAAATAACCGGTGATAGAACTGGTGCTTATAGAATTAACCGGTGTGAATTCTTCGAAAAGAGGAACATTCAAGACTAATCAATTTAATTTGTATAATGAACAAAAAATAGTTATGATTATATTATTATATATAATA
>KZ308698.1:422630-489380 GCA_000376725.2 Ladona fulva | reverse complement strand
TTATTAAACTGAAATTGAAAAAAGAGAGGTATTAGTAGCAGAGCCGAGCCGTCGTATGGGTGCATCGCACCCCGGCGACGGCATCTAAAGGGCAGCAACAGAAGCGGAGCCAACTATTAATATTATTATTACACGAACATTATTTGTTGTTTTCTGCGTGATAGACACGACCTACCCAGAAAATATTTTGATGTAAAATTAAAGAATGGCAAACATTTAGAGGAAAAAGTTATGGGTAACTCAAGACGAGAAAGGAATTGCTGTGCAGTGGATTTAATTGAAGAACTGGAATCAATAAAAGATTTTCTGGTACCGAGAATAATTCTCTTCAAATTTTGAAATATACCTTACAAGATATTGCGCATTTCAACGATAATGATACACGAAATTAGTATGAAAGTTTAACTCATAATCACAATTTACTCTATCAGCATGCGGACTATGCATATTTAATTGTTATTGATATATTTATCCAATGTAAACTGAGCGATCGAAACAGTGGCTAACAGTGGTCATTAAACAGTGGTTTTTCAAAATCTTTCAAAATAATTTTTACCTCCAAATAAGGAAATGTATGGTTTTGGTGTTTAATTTTAAGTGGGGCTAATTATGTTTGCATCCGGGCAGCAGATAAATGGGTGTGGCACTGATTTCCAGCATACGAAAATTATACTCATCTTCATCAAATTAAATTCGCTGAGGTCAAAAATTTTGGATTTATTTATTACATTTTTTCTCTAGGAATTGAGTTGAATGAATGAAGGAATGGAGAATTCAATTACAAGAATTTTACGCATATTAATTAGCCCATATAATTTACGCTATACAGTTGCAGGAACTATATCTACTATTCCTATTTCATAATAATGACATTTTAAGTCGCTATTTTTACTATCATGTTTATGGAAATACAGCAGACTTGTTTACGTGAAGGAATTATTATTATTATTATTATCATTAATCGCTGCAGGTAGACTTCCGTCAGGTGGCAGCGTATTACATTGTCATTACATAGACTTACATGTCATTACATTGTCATTACATATATAGCGTATTACATTGTTATTACATATACCTACAAATGATATACAAACACTCTAGAAAACAACATCATGATATCATAAACAGTATCAGGTCAACACAAATAAAGTAATACTACACCAAATCATCCCTCCGATATATCTCCCAACACATATATTCTACTTTTATTGCACAATACACATAAAATAGGCATTTAGATTTTCGAACGATACACTAAAACTAGATTGTCAAAAATACATCTATGTGTTTAAAATTACTCCCCTCCCTCGTAATACAAGTTTTTTCAGGGTTCCTAGTAGGCCTTCACGGCTACCGTAGCGGTCCCGGGGACAAGTCCCCACCGTACATCACCCTACTAGGCAATCCCCTACTCCACCTGGACTCGTTAACAGTAAGCTCACTCGTCCTTAGTAACTTTGTGTAATCTTTTTATGAAATCCCTGTGGTGTTTTGGAAAGGGCTCTAAGACTTCTGCAGGTAAATTATTCCATTCTACGATAGTACGATTTAAAAAGAAGAATTTAGTAATATTTGTTCTCTGTTTTACTAATTTAACTTTATGACTATGGTCATTTCTGCCATGAAATTTGGCCTTAGTGATTTTTGTTGAAAATTCCTCTGAAGGATTATGAATCTACGACTGCACAGCGATCAGATGCAAGAACCATCATTTTCACCAGCGGTAGGAAAGAGTTTCTAAAAAAGATCAGATAAGAGAAGCACAGTTTTGATTTCTTCTCTTTTACCCTCAAGTGGGCGGATAATTAACGCCTTCGATATCAAAGCCAATCCCTCGAGATAACGCTCTTGTTTGCTGCATTTAATTTCCGCGACTTTTCCCCGACTATATCTGCCGTCAGACGCCGTCTTACTTGGTGAAGAGACACTTTAAATTAGTTTGCGTGGCTTTTACTGGAAATGACTGCCTCGTCGCTTCTTTTTGTGCTATTTATTCTCTACGCGGGAACTGCTCATTAGTGAGGAGCACCAACTCCAACTCACGAATCTCAAAAATTTGAAATTTTAATCATATGAACAAGACTAACAAAACTACTATTTGTTTAAGGGCGAAAATAAGACTTATGGTCTCTTCTTACGTCCAATCCAATCCCAGACTTTTGTAGACATATCTTTTTCAAAGGACAGCAATTTAATCATTTTACGAATTTAAAATAAGTTCTTCGTTAGAACTTCGGTCAAATTAAGATACGCCTCGGCTAAGATGTACCTTGTGTTTATATCCCACGCGTAAATTCGTAACCAAATTATCTGAGAGAGGCCAAGAGACTGCATTCACATCCTCTCCGATATTTTTAAGATATTGCACTATGTGTCCATGTTTCCTCGAATCAAAGGGAACCTAAATCACAACATGCAAGGCGCTCGTGGCCCTTTAATCATTTTTATTTCCTTAAAGAAATTTTCCATTTGCGATCGATAGTTGAAATGCGTGAAAAGCCTATTGCAACTTCGTTTCTATAAATTGTTATTCAAAAACTGTGAGATATACACCAACATCCCCTTCTAGCTTTATTCATTGTCCTTATTCTTTTTGTTGGAATATGTTTTGTCCCTCTCGGTTCTTCTATTTCCACTGTGGAGTTATATCTTCATATCTGATCTGGCTTAAGCATTGTACGTATCAATGGTTCCTACAACTTAATTCGAATTTTTCTTTCTTTTCGTTAAGGTTTAAGATATCTTGTTAACTCCATCCACGAAAAGCCCTAACCCCCTAACCCTTTGGAAATTCCAAACGGTATAATTGCTTGTAAAATACTTTCAGAGGACTTTTCTAAAACCTTATGTACTTACATAGCCGTGATCCTTTTCTTTTTAGATAGGTTTCCTTTTCGTTGTTGTAAACGTGTTCCTTCATATTTTGTCATTAAGTTTTTATATTATTGTATTGCTCCTTATGTTATATTTACATTTACACTTATATTGGACTGGTGGTGAGGCTACGGTCAGTTTTGATTAAGTGTACCTTTTACTCCTACCATAAGGAATGCGGCTTGTTGGTGCATCAACTGATTCACTTGTCAATGTGTTACGATGTAAGAAAGAGGAAGTGTTTAGAATCAAAAAAAGCAACCAAGGACTGGAACGATGGTTGCAGGAGAACGAAGAAGTGTATTGATAAAAATATAAAAGCAAGCAAGGACTAGCACGATGGTTGCAGAAAGCGAAATAAAAATCAAGTACGAACCTGTGGTAGTAGAAGCAATAAAAACAATGGAACAAGCAATGTTTGTGAAAAACCGCGATGCACCGAAAACAGCAGCAGAATGAGAGAACAGTGCTAAATGTACAACAAGCAGCATTCCATACGGTAGGTGTAAAAGATACACTTAATTTACAATTATATGTAACTATTTGGATTCAATTTATTATATTATAGTGTTTCACCAACAGCTTACATCTGATCTGTTTCTTGGCGATTACTGTTGCTTTTAAACTTTTCTAGGAAATCATTTTTCGTTAAGATAACGCATATAGTATTCTATATAAATATTTGAATGATTTACGCTCGATTTTAGATTACTTACCGTATCACTCATTTCAACTGCTACTACTCAGGCTAACCCTTAAAATGTATACATTTAACGTATTTATATCACAGAACACCTCGTTGCGTTGTAGAACCTTGTGTATTGCACAACACCTTGTGATTTTCTAATGAGTGACAGGTCAACGAAACATTTTATTACACGAACACACACATTCTTTTAATATTTCTGCATTTAATTTCCCGTTTAGCATTTATTAATCATGAAATTGTGATGTTTGCATGCAGTACTAAGTTAATAACAGTAAATTACTTTTAATCTTTAATTTTAAATTACTTTTAATTTTAATGAATTCTGAGGAATTTAGGCCAAACAGTTCATCATCAAAATCGTATGCTAGCGCAACTTAACTCAAACGCAATTTGGGAAAACTTTTTAACGTCCAGCAATATATTTAACGGTTCAAACCGAGGACGAATACTCGAGAGGAAGTTTTCTTGTACTAAGTAAAAATTATAGAGATCGCGATCCCTTGGGGAGAATTGTCCAAAGAAGTTTGTAGATCCGCTGGCGGCGGAGCCCTTCCCGGTTGCCCATTATCCTCTCTAAGTTAAGAAGCTCACGCCATGGAAGATCGTACGTAAGTGAGAGTAAATTAGGACCATTCCTTTTGCTCGGAGCTACGGCTCCGTCCATACGTCGTAAAGTCAATCCAAGAGCCGATGAATTATTCGCATCTCGAGATAAAAGATTTAGCAGAGTAATCTGAGCAACGCCGGAGAAAATGCGGCGTGTCCTGAATCGAAACAGGAATCTCATATTTCACTTATCTTGTCCGATTGTAAAAAGTATTCTGCAGAGCAAAGCCTCAGGGGTTATTACAATGGTGACCTGCATGATCGATAATGGAACGAAACTCCAAGAGTTGAGGGAAATGCCAAATTGGAGAGCATTGTAAGAAAAGAGTAAACGTGATAAATCGTTGTGTATTTCATAGGTTTCTAGATAGACAACATATAATCTCAGGTGCCACATGGCAATCGACAGACAGTTTTCCTTTCCTCTTGAACAAGGATTTAACTTGCTAATACATTCTCCTATTTGATTTAATTCTCAATTCAAGTCTCTGCCTGTATTGCTATTCTAGCCGAAAGCATTGGTCGTAGCATACAATTATGGAAATCTATAAAAATCATCTTCTCTGAGATCATGTAATATATTTTATCAATATCACATCTATAATATTTAAAATGAGTTTGGATTCCAATTCTTCTTTCTCTGGAATTGCTGTAAATTGGTGATTTTCATTGACTTTTCGGCGAGATAAGAATGATGGAATGAAAATTAAAATCTAGTTCCAGATTATTGAAAGAAAAGACGTATATAATAGCAAATTTACTCGTATTTAACTGCTCCCTTTGGTATATTTCGTAAAAAAGCAAATATTATATTCAACTACTTCCACATGAGTAAAAATATTCGGATTACACACCATCATAATAAGTCCAATGGCTTCCTATGTCTTTCATTTTGACGGATGGTCCGTACGAAATCACTTTTTCCTCATCGCAGAATACCTGAAAAAGGTCGCACTTCCGCTGGCTACCGTTCGGCTTTCCCTGAATTCCAGCTGCAGAAATAGAGCTCCCGTTCTTTCATACAGCCCTCGATTCCGGAGGAAGTGATGCACCCTCGTAATGTTAAATCCCAGGAAGGCCATGTGACGCATTTGACGTCCCACAGATCGACCTTCGTCATCCGCGAAAGGGCAACAGTTCTGATAAAAACGGGAAAATTTCACGAAGAGCGACTTTTCATAGTCCCTCTCCCGGTCATATTCGAGATGGACCTCACGTCAAAGAGTGGTTTAGTATTGAATTTTGCGGAGAATTCCTGTCATTTTCAGTTCGGCAGTAACCGAAGAGTTTTCTGCATAGCGGAAATACCGCGTGAGAAGAACGTGTCGTTGCCTGAAGGGCGAATAAAGGGCACTTATGTGCCCTCCCTTGACAATTTGACGTTTCGGTTGATTGCTCGGGAAAATTTTATACAAGCAATTGCTTTGATACGTAACAAGCCTTGGCAATTTAATAAAAAAAATCAGTCTTCCCGCTCAATTGTTTAAATAATGGACGCAGAGATAGCTGTTGCCAAGAGAGGAAAATCCTCAAAGCTGAATCGCCTTTTTTGTTTCATTCTTTTGTAAATAGACGCATGAGTTTCATCGACCAGTTCCAATTCTGTCTTAATTCGATAAATTTATTTTCCCGAAGTTATCATGAACGCAATGCATCGACAAAAAAATGGAAATGCATCGTCTTACACTGATAAACTGCGCCGTTAATGAATATACGGAAGTCAATGAGATGGAGTGAGTATCGATACACCTGAAATTGACAACGATTCTTGGAAATTAAAATACTGAGTAACTTGCAGATCTTTATTTGATATATAATAACACATCGTCATTATACACCAATTCTACCTTAAAACACTCAAAGCATATTTCCGTCAAGTCATAAGCCTTGACTTGACCGTCATAAGAAGGTTGGTTGAAACCTCAACCACTTTACCATTAACCACCAAAAACATGGGAATGAAGCACGTGTTAAGATAATGTTATATAATAAGACAAGACACGGTGAAGAGTGAGGGTACTTGTCATTACTTTCTTTACTGAGCAAGAATATAATAAATATCTATTTAACTGCATCACAAAAACCAAATACCACTTTTTTCATAGCAATTCATATTCAATTAACAAAATGAATTCTATCTTTCAGCATTACTCCTCCCTCAGTGCTTTCATATTACGCCAAAAAGAATGAAGCAAATGTAAACATAACCTATATGTTCCTCCTACTTGCACTAAAACACAAATGGAAATATTCCATTAATCAAATAAGGTAGCAGAAACATGATGATTGATTCTAATTATAATTGCAAATAATGAATTGTGATTGCTAAGTTTCAACATGTACCAAATTTAGAGGTTCGTTACGTTTTCCACTGCAGAATATGAGTACGCTAGGCCATCCATTAACAATTTATGCGAAGGTACGCCCAAAAACGTTTTGGCCCCTTCGGTAGAGCTTGGATATGATACTATCTCCTTTAAAAGAAATGTAATGGAAGGAACACCAGAATTTCAGGCGTATAGAAAATCACCAACTTTTTGTGTAATTCAAACTTTTGAAGTCTTTCATCACCAACAAATGTCATCTGTCGGAAGATATTACAGCTGCTTTTACTTCTATCCTTTCATCATTTAATACGTTTACTGCTCCCTTTCGAACTCTTTCTTTATTCTCTTCTTTCTTTTTTAACATATTTTACAAACTCTTACGTTAACATAACTATACGCGACCTCATGAATTACATTTAATTTTCTGATAGCCTTTAATTTGCTCGACGTCTCCAAATTAAGGAGAGGACTTTCTCCGCAAAATTCATTTCTTAAAGACCACTGCAAATAAAATTTTCATACAAATATTATGAGATGTCTATCTAGTGTGCGTGCGACATAATGCGTCCAATGCCTCAATCGTAGATTTTGCTCGCTGGCATACAGATGGAACTAATTTTCGTAGTACGTTACTGTAATGTAACAGTGAGCAGTTTCTGCAACGTCTTTTTCAGGGTGTATGCCCAGGTTCTCGAAATTAGATGGAATGACTTGCAATCAAAAATGTTGAACGATCAACTAATGCCTCATTAAAATTTATAATACGGTAAGTATACAGGTTAACGGGAATTCGAATTTGGAAAAAGAGTTTACTATTTTATGCAAACAATTAAGATTTTGTTGGTTCAAATCCTACGTCGTCCGAGTTTATCAAGCTCAAATCCTTCGAATCACATTTAATGTCTTATTTAATAAACTGAGGGAATAGCGTAGTTATGGGTAATTAATGAAATATATCTTTAGAAATCGGGCTGATAGATAAACGTCTGTAAGTTAATGATGAATTATTTATTGAAGTAAATGTATTATACACAAAATAACAAGATACTAAATCCAAAGTTACTTCATTTGTATTGCGTAAAAGTTGTGTAAAATGTTTTTACAAAACTTTTATGCAATACAAAGTTAAGTTTTGTAAAGTAAAATTTTGAATTATTTGAAATACAAACATGTATCTTAAAGGGATAGATCTTAAGATAAATCATGAAAAGGTTGTAAGGTAGAGAAAACGGCAGTGAAACATTTAATTTTATGGCACAGCGATACCTCCTGCCACACGCCGAAAGGCAGCTTGCTGCGTATTTATGTAGACATAGATATAATTCCGTAGATATAAACAAATAGGTCATCATAGCAAAATAGCAAAATATTCACCCCAATACTGAGCATTCTATTATTCATATCTCATCCTGCATTCACTTAAAGATCATTCATTCCTATGAATCTTCTAATTGCTGTTCTATAATCAATTTTAACAGCTACGGTTTCAATTCGATCCACAAAAGATTGAATCTTAGAAGAACCGTCTTTTGATTTATTTGTGAATATATTCTTTTCAATAGAATTCTAGGCATCTTGCAGAATGTTTCCCGTTCTCCCATCTACCAAGCTCCTCATGCGTTATTCTGATATCTCAATTACCTTCGATTTCCTTCCACTGCTTACTTAGAGTCTATATTTTCAACTACTTGAATCTTTTTTCTATCCCATTTTTAGTGTGCCACTAACAAGTCCGTCTCTAATTCGCGCCATGCAATGTCACATCTTCCATGAAACAAGAGAATCCTACACTAAAAGATAAAGAAATTCCGATTCCAATTTATTTAGTTCGGAGAAAAAATCTGTTTAGATTTCGAAAATTATCACCGGATCATTTGATATGTTTTCCGTTTACTTCAGCATTTCAGCGAAGTATTTCGTACATACATATGTATAGTGCATATAGAGAAATAAGTAATCTTTGTTTTTCAGGACGATTCCTCATCCCTCCAAATAGTTTGCATTTTTTTAACCACCGTCAAATTTCCTACGTTTTGATGTTTACATTTTGCATCCTATAGAAATATCATGTGAGTATTAAATTAAATTATCGTCAATTATTATTAATTATACATTTAATGTTAAAAAAATTGGTATTGGTGTCCGTAATTAATCCATTAACATGCCCAAGAGTGGTATCCGCTGTATCTGATTAAATAAATTATTAATCAAGTCCTGTAATTATATTCATTACAATCGTAATACATTATAATTCGCTGTATTCATCACTTTCGATGCATTCATTAATTGGAATCCATTTTTAATGTTAAATTCTTATGACTATTTGAAGGAATTTTTATTGATATAATTACCTCTCATCCTGTCCAGAATAACCTAGCAGTTTCATTGCAACTCAAAGTTAAAGGATAACAAAAGTATTTCATTCTCTTAACTTTGAAAAATTCAGATATTATAGTATACCGGTAAACTTCTAGAATAGCGAATAAATTCATTTGCGTAAATACAGAATGGGGCATCCATCTTTCGCTCCTCCTCTTTGGAATCTCACGGTATTCAGCATCTAAAACATGTATATAATTTATAAATCACATTATCCCTGTGTAGATTTCCACAGAAGCTTCTTCAATCATTTATCTATTTTTCGGAGAATTCTATGAAATTATTTTCCTCCTCAGTATCTACTTTATCAGAAGCGCTTTATGGATTAACCCAGCGAGACGGGGCATTGTTGAAGAAAATAAATGAGCAAATATCGGCGAATGAGCTGAAAATGTATGTAAAATACTTCAACCTCCAGATAATGAGAAGTTCTTAATGTTTACCGTTGAAACCTCACATTAAGACATGATTTTAAAAAAGTCTCACTTTTAACCACACAATCATATTAAATATTTTATATTACACATCCTATTGGGGCAAATTTACTGAAAATAAAATCTAAGCCAAGGAGATTTTTTATTCCCATTTCCTGTAAAATCCTGAATGTACGTTTCTCAGTTTCTCTTTTCTGTTGCACTTTATCAATTTTACGACAATTCTTAATGATTCTCTTCTTGTCGTGGTCTTTCAAATCCGTTTTTTAAGTCATATATTAAAGCCATTGAGCAATACTCAATTTTCTTGTATCACATCTTATGTTTTCTCATTTTGGAAAAATCTTATAATTCTTGAATTTCTAAAGATATGCACAAAGAGATCTTTATATAGATATTAAAGGTTTGAAACTAAACTCATCTCTTTTAATAACTGCTTAGTATGTTAACAGAGGGAAATAACCCATTAATAACGGTTTCAAAAATGTACTGGTAATTTAGGTCAGTGTATTTACCTTGGCCATCTGGCTATAGAACCAGCGATATTTTTCAAGCTGGTATAGGGTTATTAAACTGATAGGTTTCAAATGTCACATCAGAGATAAGGAAGTACTTTGAAAGAGGCTCCTTGTCGTGAGAGGTCATTAAAACGTCTAGGCCTAAGGCCCTTGATATGCTTTAAGTAAACCTATTCGATAGTAAAATCTGTTTATCTTTAAAAATTATCCTTAAAGAAGGATATTATAACATTAAATATGTTAGAAGATACACATAAGCGATTTTGCGGGACAGTTTTGGAACACAGAATATCTTTGAGTACCACTAATAATTTAAAACAGATCGATTTTGCGAAAGATTTAAATTAGAATTCCTATTTTAAAATATTGCAAACAGTATTTGAGGTTACAAAAATGTGTCAACTTGAATATATAATACATTATGTCGCATTTTTCGGTGCTTCTTTGTTTTCGAGGGATTAAAGGAGTTTTCAAGGTTCCTTTAAGGCACGAGAGGCGTTCGTAGAAATACGAGCATTTCTTGCACATTTTATAATCATCAGTTAGGAAAGAGAATGGGGTTTTAGCCCTCCCTTAATAAACTTATCCCGCCCTCGCTTTTTAACCCTTTCCCTCTTAAACTCCCCACTCCTTAACTATCTCATTCTTTAACCTCCATCCGTGCTTTACCCTTTCCCTCCACATCTCTCGTACATCTTTCTCTCCCGCTCTGCTAACTCCGTCTCTAACTCTCCATTCTTCTCCCTCATCCAGCCACTATTTCACCTCCCCATTTTACCCTCTCTTTGCCATTTCCACTCGCGCGCACCTTCGCGGTCGCATTTGACTGAGAAGATGGCGCTCGGCGATCACTCAGCTCAATGAAGTGCGCCGTACATAACGCGTGTCATGTGCAGCGAACGAGGGCTCTTCCGGGGATGAGCAAAAGAGCGAAGAATGGAGGCGCACTCCAATAGGAAGGTAAACTCTCGACAGACCATTGTGCAAACGAGTCTCGATTGTGCTGCCACCACCTCCTTTTACGTGGCCTCATTTAACTACGTCAAGTAAATCCCAAACAAATAGTCTCGACCGCCGTTTTAAGGTAAAGGCTCTACACCAGTAGTTAGGTTCTAATTTCAGTACATAGGAAAGTGGAGCTATTCAGTTAGGCCGAGGGCTGAAGAAAGCCAAGAGGACCTGAATGAAGCTGAGGTATGAATGAACGGAGAAAGGCGAGGGAGATTAACACAAAGCAAACGGATTAGCCATCGGAGGAGGTAAACGGTGCTTACTAAAACTGAGCAGTTCCTCTAGCAGAAGATTAAAGTGAGTTATCATGAAATATAATTTTTTCTCAATAAGAATTATTACATATAAAGTATTGTATGGAATGTATATTCTATTTTTTAACAGATAAAATGTATTTCTTTTACGTATAATAGGATGGGGAAGAGAAGTTTAATTCGAATTGTCAAGAGGACCAACCCAACCCAAAATGGAAAAGGCGATTGGACTGGTCTAGCAGACCTAACATTAAAACTCCAAAAGCCATCGAGACAATGTCAATTTCAGCATTCAGTCTGTCGTCGTGTGAGGTGATCTAGGATTCACTTGAAGCTGTTAACAAAGCGGTCGTATTTATATTTATTTTGACTTTATGGTAAGATGGGGTTGTAAGCAGATGTGGGAGGATGTGTTCGAGTATATAATAATATAGTTGGAATTATTCATCATTAAACACATTGTTTTTTGTTTCGAAAATGTGAATGCAAGTGTCAAATTGTGTCGTTGTTTATAGCTTTTAAAATGTTAAGTTTTTTTATATTTATAAGGTGTTAATTTTTAAATGTACTGCCGTTGTTTAACAGTGTCTGTATGAAATTATTTGCTTAATAAATAGTGAATTGTTTTAGACTTACATGAATATTCGAATCAGTTTTTGCTAATGATTATGAGTTATTTTTCAAAGCAATGCTGTAAATGATTTTAACTAAATTTTAGCTTAATTTCCATCAATCAAATTATTTCTTATAAGCAAATGCCAACCTAAATGAGCGAGTTTCACTTGCGTGTATGTCACTTACATCGGTCGATTATATCCATTAAATCTTGTAACTGCAATTATGCTAGTATGCAACGGAGACATCACATTTTTTTGTGTGTCTGCGTACATGTTTGCGTGTGTGCGTGATTACGGCTCCTTGAATTCGAACAATTACAACTAAAAATAGACCTTGCAGAATGACAATTGACGGAATAGTCAAAGAATACATCTCCTATATCAAACTAGGTAAAATAGTTTCCATTGGCTTTCTCGCTGATTTAGAAATCTATAATAATGTATGTAGATATAGATTTTGAGTCAACCAAAGAAAATGAATTTACAAAAATGAAAATTGTAAAAGGATTTAATACTTGAAACTGTCGATAGAAAAATTAATTTCCTCGGTTGAACTAACGTATTGAATTGTTAATATTACACATATATCTGTTAAATCTACTCGTTTTCAAGTTTAATATGACCAATTGAAAGTAATTCCTTACCATTATTATCTTTGAAATTAGCAGTGCCGCTATTCAGATAAGTAGGTGTATGTGTCAGTGAAACTCCATAGGGAATTTTAGTCATTTTTCCTAGACATAACGTTGAAAAAAATGTTGTCACATCAAAGACATATTTTAAAGGAAAATTTTTAACAGCAAAGAGTAGGACATTAAGAACTCTAAATATGGATTAAACACAGTAAAGTGGATTGAACCGACAAAGAGATCTACTTATGAGTCCTGTGGGCTTTTTATCAAGTTCGTGTGCACAAACATGTAACACAGCGTCTTTGAGATGCAGTTCTCACAGACAGGCGCAGTTGTACACCTTCGCGGGGCCAGGACATGCTCTTCGCTGCCGCTAGTGAGTGACTGATGACGAAAAGTCACGTGAAGTCGCACCAAATTCGAACACTCAGTGCTCAGCCAATTAGCATGGTGCATTTCAATATCAATATCCTTGAAGATAATAAGTCTCTTTACCAACGATTATTATAGGAACTTTAGTATATAAGTCTTGCAGGTTCAAATTCACATATAGTAAACCAAACACTACACTGTCCATCACTTTCAGCAAGAAGAAATGCCGAAAATATAGGGAGACACACAGCAGCATTGTCCGTAATTGGCCATAGAGTTCCACATTAGCTTTCACTTATTTAAATTCACTTGTAACATAATAGTAAATAGATGATTACACAATATACATATATACGTATAGATCATATAATTTTAGCCAACTTTTGTCTCACACAGCTGATTATCTTAACAAAAAATTACACAATAGATACATAGATATTAAAGTTTCGCCCATATTCCAGCTCAAAATGTATTAGAAATTGGCCCTACATGATGTAGACTAAACAGTTTGGCCCAAAAGTTAAATATAAAGGAAGATTTGTCTTTCCAATGACACCATATGCTGTATATAAATTGACATGACAAATAGAAATTAGGAAACATGCCTCTACTTTGGTCATAGAAGAAATTAGAATGAATTAAAAATTGTATACATTATATTAGAATATATCAGAATATAAATAAATATCATTAAACGTACAAATATAAATACATTAACACCTATAAGTTACAAAATTTAAAGAATAAGCAAATGAGTTGAAATAAGTTGAATTCGGCTCAAAATGACACGACTTAAATTCACTTATAAATGTGAGTAAATCTTGGTATTCGCAAAGTAATTTTATGGACCAGAAACAAGATATTTGTCTGAGTATGTAGTTCAGAGAAACATATAACATTATTTGTGTACATACACAAAACTAGCAAATATTTCTGCTAAGTGGCGGTTGTAGAGAGAGAAACCCTCTGAGAGATGAGAGCCCAACCTCGACGCCGAAATATTATCCCAGAATGAAGTAACAAGGAATACAAACTGGGCAAAAATATATATAACATTGGAAAAAAAGTAAGCAATTAACACCAAATTTGACTGTTGACAAATCGAGATAGTTAACATCAACAATTCAATTAAGTTCCATGATATTGTTTGATTTGAGACACATGACTTCCTGGTTTGAACCAATCTTTAAAACAACAGTGACAGGAGTAAAAAGTTTCACAATTTCGTATGGTCCAAACCATAAAGGTTCAAGACTGACTGTTCTTCGTTTCAACTTAGGACTAACCGCGTGATTTAGACATATTACGTTATCTTCCAATTTAAATTTGGGCAAAGTATGCTTATTGTAACCAGATGTATATCTTAGAGGTATTAGCCTTGTTTAAATATTTAACCGCTTCCCTCCAATTTTGTTATTATCACAAATAGAAACGGATATGTCCCACACACTACTCAAAGAATGTAGAATATTTCTACTAAAAACAGTTTACGGGGGCTAAGACCAGTACCCTCATGAAAGGTAGCATTAAATGCAAATGACAGATCCCCCAAATCCTTGACCTGTGAAGACCTGTGTCCAGGATGAGTTGGGAAACAACTAATATGGCTGGTGACAAATGTTATAAATTTTTTAAAGGACATGTCTCGGAAGGAATAGCGATGGTTACCCGAGATAAAGTTTTTATATTGGATTAAATAATCATATCCCTTCAAGTGTATAAGTAGGAAGCTCAGTCTGAACAGCTACGGGTTTCTTAAGAACGATTTTCTCAATTAATTAATCCAAGTAAGGCTCGAGAGAAGTCAAAAATAATATCACGACAAACACAATCAACTAAATCAACGATCAATAATCTATTTGAACACCCAGTTGGCTCAGAAAATCTAGGAAGGCTTAAATATAGGAATTCTATCCAATAAATGAGATATTTCGTTGATAAAAAGTCAATATTCGTCATATTAAAGGGAGAATTTTGATTTGATGATTAGCGAAAACTAGATGAAGTCATGTATGCGTATTAAAACCTAACATTTATAGAATAGGCTTTAGAATACTTTGGAAGAAGTTTTAAAGTGTTGAATATATCAACGAAAAAGTAACGGACGTGGAGTTAAGGGGAAATTTTCAGATAAAATATCGGAATGGGACAAAAAACGGCAAAACATTTTAGGAATAACGCACACCATTGCGACACTTTTGTGAACAGCTGGTGCTACTATACTAATAAGGTGCTAGTTATTGGCTTTTAACAGGTTTAAGTGCTCTCGGGCTTAACGCACAAATACTCTAAATCAGTCTTTTAGGGACTTATGATATATTTGTTTTCGCTCTTTTTCGTTGCGTTTTAAGACTTTCAAACCGGACTTTCTAACGGAAAACCCGTAAAAACGGTTGCGAAGAACTTATATATGTACTGCAAAAAGTAAGAAGTACTGGATTTCACTGTTCGCTTTTCGCAATTTCGCTAAACAGCACTTAGTAACATTTAGAAACTTAAAGAATAGGAATTCTAATTTCGGTGAACATTGATTAGAATACGTTCTACATAATAAGACTGAAAAGTTTCTAAAATAAAAGAAGAATATCTTTTTGAAAAAAAACTCGCGTTATTTTTTCTTTCCTTAATCGTTTTGGAAATTTTCGTACCGAACAAAAACGCAGGAAGTTTCAAAAAGAGTGCTTCAGAGACACTCTGCGAACCATGTCATTCGAAAATAACAGAAGTAGCTTTTGTGTAAAGAAAGAAGGATGAAAGGCGATATTAAAATAGCGTTACTCGAAATAAAACTCACATTTCTTCGAATCGAGAGCAATTCTTTCCTTTTTCAACGCAAAAATTACAGAATAAAGAATAGCTTAACGCTATGAAGTCAAAGTAAGAGTTAGGCCTCAACTTCTAACGTTTCACTGAGAAAAAGTACTGCTGAAGAAAGGCAATGCGAATCGAGTTGAGATGGTCTTAGAAATGAGTGAGGCATTGGCAGTGCCGACGTGAAACGAAAGGCTATGAGACGTACTATAAAGCTATCTACATCTACAACTACATAAGTACCCTGCAAGCCGCCTTCCGGCGTGTGGCAGGGGGTGTAAACACCAAGGGTACAATTACTTCTTTAATTTATTATTATCGCGTATCGTTCGCGGAAAAAAAGTCTCTAAAACGACTTGTCCTCGCGTCTATTTCTCTTATTTAACGCTCACTGTCGGATCGGGCAAAGTAGCAGGGGGGTCGCATAATATCAATTACGTCATCCGAAAATGTATTTCCTCTGAATTTATCTAACAATCGCAGCCTAGCTTCTAATCTCCTTTCTTTCAAGGATTCTCAACCTGCGTCTGTGAGCATTTGCGTTACGCTTGCTTCTCTATCGTAGCACTTTTTAACAAAACGTATCGCCTTACACTGCACTTTCTCGAGTTCGCGAGAGTTCGTTTCATCCGCTGGGTCCCATATACTCGCCGCATATTCCAGATGGGGCCTAACTAACGTGAAATAGCATCGCTCTCTAACTTTTTCATCGCATCTTCCATACAATACGCTTTATAAAACCGAGCTTTTTAGTTGCTTTACCGCATATTTTTCGAATGTGTGTGCTCCAGTTTAAGTTATTGGTTAGGGTGATTCCAAGATATTCTACTGAGTCGACTACATTTAAATTCGTTCCACTAACGCTATCGATGGAATCCAAGCTCAAAAAAGGTTCTTCCATTATTTATTCTAAAATCTATTGAAATCTATCTTCACCTGAACATATTTAATAGAATAAAAGAGATACAAATATTAATTTATAGAAGTTTTTCCCTATTTTGCTCACCAACAAAATATTTAAAGAATGCTACGAAAGTTTTACAGCTCCATGGAGTTTAACCATTCTTTTTATCGAAGCTTCAAATCATTTTTTAAATATTAGGAAATAATTTCACCATTTATACATACTAATTGGTTCTAATTTGCGGCTAAAATATATAATTCATCACTTAACCTGAAAGGTCAGTTAACAATTTTCTACTTTACGCGATTCTGCTAAAATTTCCCATCTTCCACTTCTACCATCGAATTTCTCTTAACAGACTATTCTTCAAAACTTCATTAAAAAATTCACAAATATTGGATAGGGGATGATCAGATAAAACAGCTTTGATGAATAGAAACAGATAAGTGTACAACTACTAATATTTATATTTCACGATGCCGTACTATTTATAACGAAAGACTCCTTCGATAACATAAATATACAATGTAGTCTCGTTAGTTTCTCTTAAATCTAATGTCTGTGATTATTCATTTCGTTAAACTTTTAGGTAGAGAGATGTACTAGTACTATTTGTTTTTGACTAGGTTTAGTTTGGTATCCATTGGAACGATTTCTGTCCCTAAAAACGCCCAAGGAAGTCACAGATTTTTCCAAAAATGTGAATGAATGCCGCCGAATGCATTTGAAAGAGACCAAAATGCCAAAAATGCGCGAATATTGCACAGCTCGACCAAGGCAATATCAGCCTGCGATAGCTACGTTTTTTCACCCAACTTTTCAAAAACGTCATGAATACATGTAGGAATGTGGATGAAATGTTTGCAGTTACGGAACCAATGCGGTAGGCAGATGTATGAACTAGCAGTAGGTGTATGAACTGGATACAGAAATGTTTTTACCCGATGTATTTTCAGAGTATATTTCGATTATAGTTTCCTCTTTGGTAGTTACTGATTATTGGCGCAAATTCGGTAGAATCTATCCTTAAATTTTCCACCATCCTTAACTTCATTTTAAAATAGCTAACGACCTTAAAGATAGCCTAATATTTTCTATCTCAGTCATAAAATGCCTTTTTGCTTAGCAAAAGGTTCTCCCGATTTGTTACCACCGCTTCTCATTTGCCCCTTTACTTATCTGTGATACCTTGCTCCTTATAATTAATACCTCGGGAGTACAATTTGTCACAATCTTACGATAGGTCTGTAATTTATTACACCCGTACAGTGTTTAATACCTCATACTTTGCATCAAATTTACTGGAGATAAGAGAAATTAAAGTTGCGATTGCTTTTAGTAAAAAAAGTTCCTCATTATGGTTTGATTGCTGGCTCCTTAAGTTATGTCAGACTCACTCATATATAATTTCTGTCAATGATTTGGAAGGTTTCATACTCGAAATGTAATCTGATACTGGAAATTCAAGAAATATTTTATATCTTTCCTCGTTCCAATCGCTTTTCCAATCATTTTTATGCCAAAAACGTGGTCTGCCTAACTTAGATTTTTATTCAGAATTACGAACAACGTAATACATATTATGATAATCAAAAGCGAATTCAATTGAACTTTATATTTATTCACGTAGCAGTGCGCTGTTTTCCGTTTATTGGAAAAATCTAGACGAGTGGAATTCACCATTAAACAACAAATAGAGTCATCCTGCATATACGTTGTGAGTGGGTGCTTCTGTCATAATACAGAAAAATAATCGTATTAGTACGGAATAGTATGTACAACCACATAAATTGCCAAAACAATCAAAAGCAAATTAGGACCGCGTGTATTATTTCTTAACATGCTTTCAGAATACTAATCAAAGACAAAAATACAAACCATCAATTATGTAAAATCATGGTTGATGGAATCGTATCGAAAACGCTTATGATAAGTATAGCCAATCCAAGCCTGTCGTGAATAAGTTTCAAATTATGGAAACTACTTTTCTAAAACTTAATTTTTAAAATCTAGTGCAAATGCTATATCGAATCAGCTGGATATCCACAGCAGAACATGAATTAGTGAAAATTAGTGTAAATTATAGACACAGATTTTTGCTAGAAATTCTATGGAAATTCTTAATACTGAAGACATACCATGACATGGATTTGAATCAATAATATCTAAGGGATGATTCATAATCGTCACATCATCATAAATTCATTTGACTAACAAGAAAAATAGTCTAAATCTTTCCTGGTATTGTAACCATTCAAGTTCATCCTAGGTTCCAAGCAAGTGATCGTCGAGCGTTTTCTCATACGACATCTATGGGAAAATCGAAAACTCTTTATAGGGGCTCCTGGAAATGATTCTGACTTGAAGATCTAGATAGAAAGTTAGGAGAAGAGCCTCAGTAACGTAGTATGGAATGAATTTGGCTCAAACGGTCCCGGGTTCGACTCCAGGCCGGTTTCAGGTAATTCCATAAGAACTACATTGAGACGATCTCGAGAACGTGTTATTGAGCAGTTCCCGAGAAGATAAGTAGTTGGAGCCACGTACGACGGTACAGGAGATGGTTTGCTCATGCATAGGCATGGTATGTGTGCACAAGTGACCTTGGGTTCGACTCCGGGTCGCTACAAATTCTCTCCTATAAGAAACCAATATGTAACTGGGAATGTGCGAGGCCTGAGGAGTGAGATTCCACTGACTGTCGGCAAAAGGTGTGCTTGGGACCCACCAGGATCTTTATACCCTCTTTACCCATTGTATTTGAGTCCCACTGGGCAAATGTTGCAAGTGCCTTTTTAAGTGTTTCAACGGACGAAAGATTTTCCATTTTCGGACAATATGGTTCATTAATAGTTTCCAATTCTGGCCAATGTTCCCCCGAGAGATCCTCTTCGACGGGGAAACCTAAAATTACGAAAACCTTAAATTTAGGGCCACTAATATTTGCTTTCGAGGAAGGTTAATAGTTGTTTTTACGACTGTTACCCACAAAATATAGTTTTCTAAGTTCACATGGAAAAGAATTTTAAGAATTGATGGAAATATATCAACCGTAAGCTTGCAGAATGCAAGCAAATTTCACTCATATATTTATTAATTAACCCACATTCCCGTTTGGGATATTTTTGGTGACAAAATCTTTATAACTTACTTTATTTATTTGTCAGTACATTGCGATTCGGCACTCTGACCAGATGGAAACGCTGGAGGTGACTGTAACATAAAAATTAATTTGAAAATAATTTAATACATTTCACCCTGCAAGCCGCTAATGGCGCGCAACTGCCAGATTCGCCGAAAGACGGGAAGGAAATCACTCCAAAATTCTTCCGTATGGCTTCCCCTTCCTAGCTAGAAATAACACATTTTTTTCCTTTGGATTTAATTTTTGTAAACAGTTATGAAAATAAGTGGAATAACAACCACAGTGTTACCATGGTATAAAGGTACAGTTTTGAGGAGGTGGGCTCAACCAACGAAATATCCTGAGGCATTTGGTGGTTCAGAGGAAACCGTTCCTTCCCATTTTGATTGGCATTGGTGAAGATGGAGACATGGCCGGGAAATGAACTCGGATGTTCGGACGATGTTTCGAGCGGATGGAGCGTAAATATGAAGACGAGAGGTTGCTTGGAGAGGAAGGTATACAGCCGTGGAGTTGAGTAATTAGGCGGAAGGAACTGTACCAAGAGGGCGTGGGTGGTCCAAGCGGGGGAGGAACACACTAATTAACGGGATACCATAAACAATGGCGAAGCGAAATTCCGCTCTCGCCACCTTTGCCTCGTAGATGCGACTTAAATACGTAGGCTGACGTTCTCGGGAATGCGTATTATTTTGTATACTTTCGCTCCATTTAGAATACTCAGCAGTGCCTCCGTCACACCCACTCATACCTGTATCCCAAAATGTATGCGAAATCGAAGTCATCTCTGCCATAATCTCCATCTCCAAGTCCAAAAATTGGTAACTTTTGCGCAAAGGGCAATTTCGCAGACAAGTGGAGGTCATAATTCAGACCCACTTCTGGTATGGCCGTGCATCAGATGTCCCACATGTGTAGCAAGTGGAAGACTCACACCGAATCTGAATTTCTGCCAAAGGATTACCTGAAGAAACTATAAGAATGAATGTTCAAATCAGTGTCATGAATTGTTTAATTTCTTAGATCAGTTTCGATGAAGAAAGCACAATTGCAATTGCTATTAAGCTCTAGAGTCTACGGAAAACTTGGGTTTTACTCCTACGTTGACAAACCAACTGGATTTATTCTAGTGACATATCTTACAGTAGTCGACTTGTTTTTGCTCTTTTTGATTTGTCCCTTAGCGGAAGCTGTGGATCCCTTTCATTTTCTCAGTGTCCATCTGCCTCCTTCCCATGGGAAATGATGAATCTTTTCCAGGGAAAATGTCATTCCCATCTTCACCCACCACCTATATTCGTGTTTATATCTTGACCACATGAATTCAGATTTCTCGCAGAAACTTCCTCTTATAAATGTTTGTCAATTTTCCAGCTTTTATACGTCACGGCAGTTATAAAGTAGTATAGATTCGTCCTATACGTAATTCACAATTTCAATTTACCGAACGTAATCATCTGTCAGTGAGATTGTGGTAAACCACACCTCATGTTATTCTTTTATTACTCTATCAGTATTTATCTCTTTCTAATTACAGATAGAACTTAAAGTTTTAAATCGCAATTTCATATTTTAGAGCTAAACCATACATAATTACATATGTCATCTTGATACAAATAAAATCTAAAAAAACTTCTACTTTTAATTTAATGCAAAACAAATTCCGTAAGAGAAAATTCTTGAAATACAAATTAAAATATCTCATAGAGTCCTCTCAAACTTTTCTGTTTATATTAAAGTGTTATATAACAAGTAAATTATTAGAAAAAAATCAAATTCGTTCAAGAGTAACGAAAGTTCTATAAATTAATTTTAAAATAATTAATCGCAGCTGGCCGATTGTAAATGGATGCATGGCTGATATAAAAAAGCAAAATCAGATCACTTAATTTATGATTTTGTTCTTACTTCGAATATAAAATCCTTGAACTTTGACCCCTAGAGTAATTTCATAACAAACCACCTAAACGAAATTTCTGACGTTTAATTTCAAAAGTACTAAACCATTTAATAGAATTATTCAAATACAAAAGGGGATATATTACTTTTATAACGGAAATATCCCAGTTCGTTTGGATGATAAATTGAAAGATAATTTAATGTTATACAAAATGCAGATAAAAAGCACTTCAAAATGGTGATTAAGTATCCAAAAATGAATCCGTATTTCTATTTTTAGCTCCTGAATATGCATTTTAAGTATTACTTAATTAGAGCTAAATTATTGTTTTCAGGCAATTTCATTACTACCAATGATGTTCTGCGGCTTATTGAAGTGATTAATTAATTAATCACTTCCATAAACCGCAAATGAATTAATTATTGTTCCATTTGGTTTTCATTATCTTTTTCCCGAGAAAAAATAACACTTTTCGCCCTCTTTAATACTCTTCACTCTCAATAAGTATCTTGCAATCAGGGTCACTCAGAATCACCTCTTTAATTCTTTTTATGCAGTAAATCCAACGCAGTGAGAGACTACCAAAATATTAACAACAGCCGTAGACTATTTCTTCAATTTTAGAGTGCATCAATATCTGTTTACAGAGCTGCTTCTAAATCAAGATATGCATCATACATCTATGTACAAGTGAATAAAATTTATAATTCATCAAGATGGCATAAGATTGTTAATTTGGAAGTTCCCTATATTTCCTACAATTCCGTTAGGAAAAACGTTTCCGTTCAATATGTAAAAGAACAATATTCATTTAACGTCTTATTAATTTCTGTCCTCAGAAGAACCTAAATAAAATTAAAAGGGGTTTTATTCCAAAGATATGTCCTCAATTTTTAGACTGTCGAGGACATTTCGTTGCCATAGCAAAAGATTAACATTCGTTTCCTCTGTTTAAAAGAGCCAAAGAATCCCTTCGACTAGAATTGTAAAATTAGCTTTCCCATCAAATCCATCATTTTAATACTCCCATTGTTTTAAATGCAAACCCATTTGTCAGTTTTAAAATTGAATCGGAGATCAGTCAGATAGATGCTCTGCTATCCCTTTCTTGTATAATTTATTCACCAACATTTTCCGTATTACTTTAAACGTGAATACGTTCGATCTTCATAAGTTTCATATAAAAAATCAAATGTCTAAATTGTACGCAATGAGAAACTTGTTAAACTTTGGACGCAGAGGCGTGTTCTTCAAAACTCAAGGATCAAACAGAAGTGGAAAACATCGACTGAGGTTGACAAACTGGTCTTCCACTTTCCGAGCATTCTAACGGAGATTGGATGCCCTGGGTTCGAGTCAAAGTCATTTTCCACTTCTGTTGTGCATGATGACAATGACATGAACTCAACCCACTCTGAACAAATTAAGAGAATACAATTCGGGATATAACTATCATCTCATTTCTTTATTTTACACACTTTAATATATTTATATATCTTTAGTAAACCTTTTTCAAACGAAGTAACGTCAATGGGGTGATTAATCTGTGAAATATGGAAAATACGAAAAATAAATTATGACGTGATAAAATCACCGAATACAATTCCTTTTTCTGGAAAATCAGAAAAGTGTATACATTCTGATTTTGTATTCAATATTTATGATAAAATAACTGTGAGGCCGAAGCATATGTTCTTGTCTAAATCAAAATTGATGGACACAACATATGTAAGTAAAAACTTGACATCTATTTTGACATTAAATAAATCCAAAGTAATTGCTGTTTTTCAATCAGTCTAGTCTACCAAAACTATAACGTAAGGCTTCTTAAAATTATTAAGGTAACTTCGACGAAAAACTGACGCTATATCATTCTTGTTCCGGAGTCAATCTTCTCGGGAAAATCTATCTTCCACGTTTGAAGCTGTTCAAGTATATGCGTGAATTAATTTGAGCCATCAACGACTAAATTACCATCTACAGATGGGCGGAATCACATAACCATTTTTATCTCAATCGTTAATTTTAATTCCAGTAATTGTTTGTCGTCCAAAGCATTTTCAATTAAAACTACCAATATGTGGATTCGCAGCTCTCACTTGCAGCAAATACGCTGTAGAAAAGTCCGTTTAACGTACGATATTTCTATATGTAAGTAAGCTCTTTACTTTGAATGCTGAATAGTTTTACGAATGATTCAAGTAAATGATGAATCATTTACTGTATGACTTGGAAGGCATTCTGTCACTTTCTTTGTTATCAAGAGATTAGAACTCTTCCTAACGTATAATGGCTTAAATTATCGAATTAGTTTTCTTCTGAGGATAAACTTTCTAAATTGCTGCTAACGGTACTCAATATATTTCTCATACTTATGTTGAATATAATAATGTGCAGGGCAAATCCGAAGATATTTTAATCTGCGGAGATTCCAGTAGTACTCCGTACTTAAGATAGGTGATTGACAATCCGTAAATAAACAAAAACTTAGCGTAAAATATGTTGCAAATATGCATAAAATTAATCAATTGAGTCATTTATAACATAATTAATTCTCCTCACTTGACCTCCCCTTCTAAATAGAAGCCAGGCGAAGCAATTACTTATTTTCTTCGTAAGACTTGAGTTTTGAAGGAGTATTCCTTATATATAAGATCAGTTTTCACGTAAATAATGTGGTAACATTTTTGGAACAGAATCGCTTTTCATTTCGACCACAAAATAAATTCCACCCAATTGATTCAATAGAATATCCATATAATATCACATATATTGTACGATTACTTGGAATTCGAATTAATATAGTGGCATCAGAACTGCTCGTACTTTCTTTTCAGCGGATTGAAGATTCCTTCTATTTTTAAAAGCAAATGTCATCGATATTTCAAGAATATTTCACTCATTTTGCATTCACTTTTTTTCATCCCCTCTGCGATTCATCCTTTATTTCTCACTATTACCGGTTAACAAGGACAACTTTTTTCTGCATTGAGAATTCTTTTATCCTAGAGGTTTCTCATACTTCTCCTCGTGGATGAGGTCCCACAGTGGGTCACCATTTTCTTAAACCCACAATTCACACAGTCATCGAGCCATTCACTTTTCGCGGAAATTCTTCCTTTTGCGTAATTGCGTTTTAATATCCTCGATACATTTCTCATTAAGGCGCGGCGTTAATGTCTCAACCCATCTCGCCGTGAAGTATATCTCTCATTGTCTTCCATTACAAATATGTACGATAAGAGCGCCCCCAACTCTCCTAGGAAACAAAACACACTCTCTGTTTTCACCTTCCGTATCACTGTTCATTCTCCTCTCTTTCTCCAGTCCGACAGGTAAATTGGACGCGTAGGGGAGAGCGATTGTTAGCTACGCTTGGGAACATATGGACAACTAAAGACCTCGGGGCGTTTGCCCTGCCGTTTGAATAATTTGGTAATGCGTTTACGCTTTCGGGTTGGAGAGTTTACCAATTCACGATGTCGAGGGCGGAGTTGCGGTGGGCCCCGGTGGGGTGCGCGGCGGTCGCGGAGAAGTTGCGGGAAAGGAATGGGTATTCCCAGAGATGAATGGGGCCGAAGAAAAAACGGAGGATTATAAAGGAAACTTAGAACAATGCGGTCATGAATAAGATATGTTATTGTCCTTGGATAATTGTTCCGTTGCGTAACCCGACAGTTATATAGACTGCATTATGCTTCGCCGCATTAAGCGTTTGGCTGTACAAGGACCCAGCCGCGACCCTATTGTGCATAATGAATCCGGTTCATCCGCGTTGAAACGAGGAAGCGGAATTTTAATATTAAACCGCTGCCGGTTATTAATGCGCTCTGCTTTCGTTATTTCGCCTCCCGCGCCGCGTTAAAGTCACTTAAAAATACTTTAATACGAGCGAAATAAATTATAACTCCTGGGCGAATTTCGAATTGCTGGCGGAATTAACATCGAAAATGTCATACATGATGGTCGGATCCAAATTATTAGATGATTGTGCGAGGGAGCGCTGAGTCGTTATATTCTTTGGGTGCGCGCGTTCGTTTGCAGTAAATTAATGGGTTTAAAAGATATGTTAGCGAGAAGCGAGAGAACAATTATCTTGCCAAGTGGAAATGGAGTGTAATTTCCTCAACTTTAAGAGCCGTTCGCGGATTTGTCCCATCGAATATTCTCTCGGCCGAGATAATCGCCTCTTTCTGCTAAGTGCGCGGATTCCGATGCCCACCTATGAAGATATCTCTCGGACTAATATAAATTAGGGGCACTAACTTAGCATTATCTTGGGCCAGCCGTTGCCGTAATTGTTCACGGCGGTAACTTTTGATCTCGGAGTGTGAAATCATGCCTTTCTAATAAATGGAAATGCTCAAATTGATTGGAAAAGCTACCACAAATTAAGCAGGCGAAGCCACCCATTTTTTAACCCGTGATACATTATATGAGTAAGAAAAATGCCATTACTGCATCATCATTAGTTAAAAACGCCACCGACATTCTACTTTACTCAGTATAAAATTACAATGCATCTACGTCTCATAAAAGCATTGAGTCTCTAAGTAAGAAACGTTTCCAGAAAACCTTTTGAAAATAAAGAGCATTGGCTTTTCGTAGCCTATCATTTTTTTCCCATTATTTGGAAGTTTCAAGAATGAGGAAAGATGTCAATTTCTTTATCCTATTTGGCCAATACAAAAACAGGATGTGCTTTACCCTAGCTAGCTTCTGCCTCTTTACCAGTTATGTTTTTAAAATCCAGCTATTTCATTAAATGAAAACAAGCTGAATCCTGTAAATATATACGTTGTTTTCCTTAATTAAAACGTACTAATTTTCCCATTAATGTAATGGCGATGATCTTAAATGAAAATAAAACGGCTTTCCAATACCAAACAAAGAATCTACCAGCTGAATCGATACAATAGTGCTTGTTTAATATAACAAGATTCCTTATGCTAAAACTATTACTATGTCATCAAACGGAACATTGAGAGGCAATATAAAGGCAATAAGGCAAAACACGACATCAATCAGGGGGTTGGAGTGGCGCGAGTAGCATTTTAGCTAGGTCGTGGATATAATCAGTGTAGGATCTAAGGGTATTTAATCCTTTTCCAATTAGCATACATTAAATTAAGCGTTTGATTCTACAAAATCGACAAAACATCGCCGTACATGCTCAGCGAACTGAGATCGGGTGCAACTCCACGTTTAAAATTCCTTTGTGCTTTATCTTTTTGAGTGCCAAAGCTATAACTACGGGTCAATTCACCTAGGCATAACGTCATTAGCTGTTTACATGTGTTTAGATAGGATTTTCCTCAACCATTACCATAATAATTTTCAGATATGGGAATATATCTGGGAAACAATTGGCAGAGTAATAATAGACGGGCGTGGGTAACAACGATGGGCAGTCTGCCGCTAAACAGGAATGGAAATGGACTAAAATCTCTGATGTAATGATTTGTGAAATCTTTCAAGAATATACTATGCTTTGATGCAACCGATTTCCATAAATTACAGCAGATTTTGTATTACCATACCACTACGACATATTACACGCCGAAAGGCAGCTTGCAGGGTGCATATATAGATTCAGATGAGCCGTCTACAGTTCAGGATGAATATTATGATTAGCTTTAGAAACTGGTATTCCACATCCCTCATATCCGTCAAAATACTAAATTGAAAACGACGCTGCAAGAATTCATATTTTTTGTAAAAATGTGGCACAGTACAGGAAATATCTAACTCGATAAACTAGGGCGCTGAGAAGACTTGGATTCCAGTTCACTGACTGAAGATGGCAAATGATTGAAAACAAAAAAGAATACAGGTTAGAGTAGCTCATACTATATTTTTAAACCAAGTTTCTTCAAAATCACGTCGTGTCGATTCCGTGCGTATATAGATTGGTGTCAATATAGTGGAGATAAGACAGAGGCGTGAATAATTTAATGTTAATATCACTGATTGCTTGATACCCACCGTGGCTCCCAGGAATCGAACTATGGACTAATTTTGCAAAAAGTGATCGTCGTATCTACTTAATAGTTGAGGACAACACATACGAAAACCTAGAATTCTAATGTAATGATTACTCTTAAGATCTCCTTAAGTGATACTTAATGTTTCCCTTTTCAAGTGTCAAATTATAAATTTAATTTACCTCGCGACGCATTCAAAAAATTTTTATTCATCGTTGAAGTCATCGTAAAATTAAATTAAATAAATTTTAAGGATGAATCTTAATTTGCGATACATTAGAACACAATAATATCCGCCGAAATTATCCTTAGGGCAAAATTTATTAATTAGTAGAAAAGGGCAAATAAAAAGTATTTTACAAGTGCTAAATTTAAAGCAGAAATCAAGATCGGCTCTTGATATAAACACGGTGAGGAAAATCTTCAGAGTTAACAACATAATAATGGTATCTTTTTAGCACAAGAGAATCATTGCCGAGGAATATTTTACACCACAAGAGCAGTTTACTAATGGATGTTCGTAACTGACAATTTCGGATCATAGAACAGATACCGCTGTAATTGGAATTTTGACAGGTAGGAACGTAAAACCAAACAATATATGTGGTGGATATCGGAGTTTGAAGATCGAGAGCGTAATTGCATCCGTATAATAGATGCCGGGGTGAATGGAGCAGCGGATAGATGAATCCAAACATCGATCAGAGATTAATTATTCTCACCTCTCTTACTCGGGTTAGTTTAGACTGTCGTCATGATTAACAAGAGAGCACTAGAATAATAAAGTGGTTATTTGTAGCGGGGGAAGTGTGCAGCGGAAACGTGGAGTGGAATTATGGCAGGGGAGGGTTGTTGTTCAGGGCATGTCGCGCGATTGAAGGCGTATTTCGGAGATTTCGTGAGCTACGACGCCTTATTCCAATGGAATGCCAAAGGAATGGACGAATGTAAACTGCTGACATTTATCGTCCACCTCCGAACTAAAGGAAATCAAGAACGGTCATTTGCCAATTTAAGAAACGTATCTTTCTCATGATTGACAGTAAACATGTCAGCTGATAAGATTTTCGAAGTATTCTTCTTCACGATAAAATGTGATAGAAAACCTAACGACATTACCACGATATGTGACTCAATTATATGGGTCAGTTGTCAGGAGGATAAACATATCCTTAGTTACAAATGGACAGCAGATTGATTAGAATAGAGATGATGGATTAAGGAATACCCTCTTTAAAGCTATTTTTTATTTTTCTTTAGCATAGATGATGCATCAAAATTTAAAAAAAGGTAAATTTATGAAATAAAATGCTTAATTTGCTAGGGATCAATCATTTTTTTATTACGTATGGAAACAACAGATGAATTAAAAATCTTTTCTTTACATCAATTTATAGGATTATTCTTACCGATGAAGATAAGCTCCTCATTGATAAACCTATGTATTAGGACCTTTATTTAAATTTCTAAATTAATTTATTGAAAATAAAAGGTTTTATGGCATAAATGATTATCACTCGCATGATTAGTGCTTTATTTTTATTTATCTTTCATAGCATCGGTATTTATATATTCTTTATCTATTGCCACATCCGTAGATTTTCTTTAAATTATAGATCTTTTTTAAATTTCCAAGCAATCTTTGAAAGCATACACACCTTTTTACAGTTTACTTCAGGGAAAGTTCACTATACAAATATTTCAAAGTTTCGCAATTCACAGCCGTCCCTTACGCTAAGCTATACCATTTTTGGCTGCACCAATTTCTAATAAATGAAGGTAAGTACAGAGACAATGAAATCTCTCCCTCACTAATAAAGTTTAAATTGATAATTGAGGGAATTTCAAGGTAAGCTAAAATATAAGAATAGGTAGTTAATCAATAACTTATACGCAATCGAAAATACATTCGACGATATTTGGACATTTTAATTAAAACCGTAACCTAATGTAGCCGTAGAAATTGAAGTCCGTGTACTACGAATTTCAGTGCGCGTTTTTTTTTTCGCTTTAAGTAGCAGTAAAATGGTCGCTGTACGTAGTCCTCATATTTATCATATCAATCATATCATATTTATATTGTTTCAAGCTGATATTACCATAAATATTTTAATACAGCGAGGAAACACATCATGCAAACGAGTTAGCAGAAAAGCGCTGACGCAAATATGTGGCAGGACAAGCCCAAAACATCGCTCCGACCATAGAAGAGCAAACAGCGGCGTATCTCAAGTCGCCATAAGTTATGGAACGACACGTTAGAGGGCGTTCGTTCCTTGATGCGATGCTGTAAAGGTTAGAGGAGAGACGATTTGGGGAGAAGTTTAGCTGAGACCAGCGACGACCCACAGCTGACAGGGGACACGCCCCCAAACACGTGTGCCCGCGCTGCCCCCGCGCTTAACCTACGACCCCTCCCCGCAAAAACTTGACCCCTTCGACAGCGCTTGCAAACGCTAATATAATGCATGCTCGTGGGCCTTGCAATTTCCCGTAAAGAGATATCATCCGATGCACGGATTAGACCCGTCGTTAGCATTCGTCAAACATTATAAAGACAGTGACGATCACATTCACTTTTTCAGAGGGACGACAAATGTTTGTGAAAAATAACAGACACTAACCTTGTCTCAGATTTGATAATGACCATGGTTTGAAACGTACTCCGAAATCGCTTTCGTTAATAAATAAATCAGTGGATTCAGTAAGAAATTAGTATTCAAAATTTGACATTGGTTTTCAGACCAAAAATCTCACCGCCATGGTTATTTTTTAAATATTTCTCAATTCCTTTAAAATTAAATTTTGAATAATTCACAATTTCTCCTCCACAGGGAATAGTGCGAAGAAACACTGATTTCCCAGAGTATATTATCTATAAATATCTAATAGTAGAGGAAAAATATAAACTTACGAATCTTTAACATCAGCCCACTAGCGTTATATTGGTTCTCTTCTTATCTATCTGATAGATTCCACTATATCCTCGTTGATAGTCATTACTCCCCCTTGCAACGTATTGGCCATGGGGTTCCACAAGGATCAATACAAGACCCTATACTCTACATTCTACACCTTCAGAATCTATCTGAAACTCTCTCGCTACGTTACCATCATTTATATGCTGACGATTTACAAATATATCTATCCATAAATTTAAGCAAAATTTTCAAAACTACTGAGTTTCTGTATAATGACACCTTTGAATGGCACTCATGAATGAAATCGTTGACTCTGAACATCAATTCGCTTAAATCCCTTAGTGTTATATTCGGAGTTCCCGGAGTTTTTACTAATATAACACTAATCAATTATTTATTGATTAGCCTCCCTGGTACACAAACAACGTGTATTTACTGTGCACTTACTGGAGAGGCGTGAAATGCAACTATAGAAAATCACACACGACCATTCTCTAATCAGAAAAATCCGATCACTATCCGACGACGATTATCTTCGAATTAAATTCGTCTTCAATAAAAGAAAAGATTATGTTACTCCTCCACAAAAAAAAATTAAAATGGCTAACAATCGATTCCAGACGTTTGCTCCACACACTTCGTCTAAGTACATGACATTCTAAACGAATCTTGCCCTAACTATCTTTCCTCTTATTTCAAATATCCGAATAGCCCCCATAACCTGAGAACACCCCTCAGGTAAAATTATGATACTAATGCATAGAAATGCATGTTCAAAATCATTAAATAATCGGATATTGGAATGATCTCCCATTCCCCATATCAGAGATATCTTCATTCAAACGCATCGCATGCAATTCATTTCCAATAGGGGATATTTAAATACATTTTTACTTTTTATTTTATTATCTCGATATTTTTTCTTTTTTCTTGCCACATTAAGCACGTTTGAATTATTAGTGGTTCGCCTGTATACTACTCTTCCGCCCATTTCCCCTTTTCGGAATCGTTTTTAATACGTACTTAAGTACGTAAATGCCGATACACCAGAAGATGAAAATATGAATTTCATCTCTCATTGGTTAAAGTGTTTATACTTCATCTGTGTTTTCACATTTTTTTGCCCATCTTCTTGTCCGTGTGTTTTCCCGATCGTAGGGTTTTATCGGTAAACCAGTCAAGAGCTGAGGAATTATTACCTACAACCCGAATAATTTTGTGTTTATTTTTAGCTATGCCTAGCTTGTATTTATTAGTATTTGCTAACTACCTAGTATCTTTATTTGCTGATTTTTTTGCATTGATTTATTTTCTAGATGTCAATTTTAGTCAATTTATTTTCATTAATTTGTGTAAAATTATCATGTAATAATTTCAGAGGTGGAAGAGAGGCCATTTTGTTTAACCTCTGCCGAGGAGAGAACTAAAAATAATAGGTAATAATACATAATAATAATGATACGCATTTGAGCTTGCCACATCTAAAATAATCGCCTTTGCAATCTTCAAAGTGAAAATATTTCTTCGTAAAATAGACGTAATTGCAGATGGGCCTTGACATCGCAGATATATATTAATACATTAGTATTATTCCAACAGGAATAAACACAGCGAAGATTTTTAATTGAAATGTGTAATAGTTGCGGTATCAAACTTATTTTCCACTTCATATAATAACGAGACACTAATATTGGATAATAATACTTTAATACAGAAATTACCCATAATTTTAACGAATGTAGCTTCACATAATTGTGTGTGAGAGTTTCTTGGGTCGTTGAAGCAATTGCATTGACGAGCTGAATTTACAAAAATATTTGACCGCAGATATCATGATTATTTATTGTTGCAGTTAATAAGCCATTCCCAAAAGTTATCCCAACAAACAGGAGTCAATTAGTAACTTTAATTACCTGGTGATGATAAATATATCGTCGACGAGGAAAATATTTGTGGAAAATTGATTATATAAAATGTTTTGGCATCAAAGCGATGTCTCTATTTATTTATCGTGCGATAATATTAACTTATCTATCAAAATTTTGGATCTGTTTTCGTTAAAACCATTCGTATAAANTCCAAGAGGTATGGAGCGGATTTCACATCCGATTCATTCCTGAGGTACATAAGTCATTGCCGAACCAGTGTCAGTAGCCTACCAATGAGAGTTCTCTGCATTTCGCTGCATTTCTTCTACGAAAACTGTATCCAGTGATGATTCACAAAGAACCATTGGATCTGTTTTCGTTAAAACCATTCGTATAAATTTCATCACATTCATACTGCGAAATGAATTTTAATTAAATATTCGATTTTTTTGTATGACAGCAGCATAAACTAACAACCTCTCATAATATGCTACTAAACGTCTCTTTTAAAGACAACTATTTTGGACGTGTGAGTCATTTTTCATCATATTTTCAGCAATCGGCAAGGAAATGATTTTTATCTCCAAATTTTTCATCACGGATTTACTTTTTGTCTGATGAGAATCAGATATTGTTTACACATGATTTTCTAAAGACTTTTCAAATCAAATCATTTGATAGGAGAATAGTTTTAAAATATATTCTGTAAAGTTTCGAGTATTAGAAGTCTTTTAAAAAAATCACCTCTCACTATAATAGGTATTTTATGCAGATAAATACGGTAATTAGATGAAGCGTAATGAAGAAAATGAATCGGATATGAAGGGAGAGTAATACTTATAAATTGACATTCAAATAATTGGTATTGACTGAGATCTAAAGTATGACAACATATATACTCAATAATTATACAGGGCGAAATTTATACCATAACATTAGCAATATATAGCATAAGATTCAATTTTTTTTAAATCACTAAGGGCCCTGATTGAGTAGCAGTATATTTTAAAAGTGTTTTGAGAGTTGAGGTAATTTTCCACACAAGAGCTGCCGCCGGGAATCGAATCTGCGAGCCCCCCTCCCTCGATAGTTGAAAAGAAATAGATATATCATACATGATGATTGATTATTGGATTGGCCTAATTACGCATTTCATTTTCATCTATTATTTTCTATTTGCCTCCTTTAAAAATAGTCAATGCAAAGTTTAGCAGAACAGAGCTAAGCAATATTTATAAATTTTCATCTTCGCGATTTCTGAAACTTAGATATGAATTCGCATTTCTAAGTGCGATATCTTATGCGAAGAAAATTATTTCCAACTGAGTTAACAAACAATCAACCATTGTATAATTTGAGAGTCACAGGAAATTTGGCAAAGGATATGAAAGTATTTAATAGAAATATAGAGAGTTTTCTATTTTATTGAAAGCTTTCATAGTAAATCGCGATAAAAGCAAATTTCCAGCGCTTTAACGCGTAGCTTTAAGTAATAGACTTTGTACTTAAGTATCAACTCACTCTTTTTTCCCTCCATAAAAACATTTCAATAATTGGACGCAAATTTACGAATAAAATTAAATTTAGGGATTCCGCTAATCCTTAAACTGTCCAACCATTAAAATAGCGTTCAATTTAAATGCAGATCAGTCTAAATAATTGACCAAACTGCCTCTGTGGATGGCTCATCATCCATATTCAGTCATTTGGAAGTATTCCCATCTGTTTCGTCGAAAACACACTGTTTCCGCAAACATCGAATCGCTTATAAAAATACCTCCCATCGACCCACCCCGTCTTCTAAAAATATCCACCGCCCATCGCGTTTAACTTCGCTCCAATGGATTCCAATATTTTTATCCCAATCCCTGCTTCCGAATGTAGGATCAGTTAATATCGGCGCTGGAAGGAAAAACTTTTCAGCAAACCCATTCGCTATTCGTGGCGGACTTGAATGGGGGAATTTACTCTGAAACGCAAACCAATTATCTCGGCTGTCCCTGAAGCGAACTCACTCCTCCACGGGCATTCCCGAATTCCTCACACGCCCCTTCCATTCTCTATCTTCTTCCACCACCCGTGGCTTACCTGAGGCTTTTCTACCGTTCCGGGGGCAGCGCACTATTCCAGATGCCACAATTGCGCCGATACCCACCCTCAACGCCCCCGGTGCTCAAACCCTCAAACTAACCCTTCGTTCCAACCCCTTTTCCGCCGCATCTTTTTTGCTTCGCTGGAAACACACCACCGAATGTTTTATTTCAATTTGTATCGATGATCGCTGCTGAAGCACAAATGCTGAATAATTATCGCGGAACTGAAATGGGTTCGCATGACCATTTGGGGCATGCGACGTTCGTTTGGGATGTTCAGAATCTCGGGTATTTCGCAATGTCGGAAATTCGGCGCTATTTATTAACGATTTTGGAAAGAACTTGAATGGACAGAATGCGTTTAATTGCAGAGACATCCTCAATAAATGGAGTTAGGAGAATTATAACTATTTTCCTTCTTATGAATTGGAGTATAGTCGAAATTACATAGGACATCGGGATTGACTTCAAATAATAACATATCTTGTTTCTTGGATAGTGTGTGCAACGCGTTCGACTAAGATGAAAGCGGTCCCGAGTTCGATTCCCGGTGGGGGCCTACGTGCGAAATTACCTTAGCTGTCGAAGCACTTTTCACAACGTTTTTATTGCGTATCTCTTACTTTCTATTAGATTTTCCTTTAGCAATCAAAAAAACTAAACAAACAATCATCGTCAGTCAGTCAGTCAAACATCGTCATCAACACGAAAGAATTGTTATAGACGCTAAAGAAATGCCATAATCGTTAAAGGAATTTCCGGGATTTAAAAAATTAAATAATGGCGTTCCCATAAATTTTAGCAACGAAGTTGATAAATTTAGCCTTCATTTAATTAAGGTCGAATAATTTTTGCTTTCGCTGGTTAGATAAAACAAGCATTCCTATTTATTTTATGGATAGGAAGCCAAAAAAATAAAACTACGAGATCCTTTAATTCCTTTCCATCTTTCGTTTTACGGTGTGCAAGTACTTATGAGCATCAACTTGTTTAATCCAAACGCAAACTACCCTTAGAATATAGCCATTGAAAGGTGTTATTTATCGAAATAAATGTAAGACTGTAATTTAAGGACGAATTGTGTATTTTGATAGCATTCACTCATTTCACTTCATCGGGATCTCAGCAGTACCTTTTTGAATTATTAATTTGATTTCTCGTACTATTTTCCCCAGATTGGGGTATACTGTTTAATTTTACCGCTCAGAAGGGAAGTCTTCCAAGGGATACTTAGTAAGTAAAGTACTTGGTTACCTTTAGGAAAAGTTTGAAATTTTCAAATAAATTTTCATCCCAAAGAGATTCTAATTGTCTGCAGAAGGATATATCTATTATATATATATATGCGATGTAATTCAATGGAGCGGGTGTAAACACGCGTCGCCTCAAACATGAAAACAATCGGGTGTGTCGATATCCTGGCCATAAGTTAACTCGTTAATGTCTTTTTAGAAGCTGCAAATCTCCGTAACTCCTTTCGGGTGAGCCCTCGAGGATTCGATAAATGGAATACCAAGAGCTGCTGCAGGCGTCGAATAGGACCATAACTCACGCCAGTGAATGCATTCTAATGGATCATTAAGGGTCAAGATACGCGTAAACATGTGGTGGAGTCCAAGAGGTATGGAGCGGATTTCACATCCGATTCATTCCTGAGGTACATAAGTCATTGCCGAACCAGTGTCAGTAGCCTACCAATGAGAGTTCTCTGCATTTCGCTGCATTTCTTCTACGAAAACTGTATCCAGTGATGATTCACAAAGAACCATCGACCTTCAACAATATTGTTCTTCGATTATAAATGTACGTGCAACTTCGAAGTTCGAATGTACTGCAAGTTCGAAACGAACTTTGTTTCTACTTCTGAAATTTAAACGTATTGCATTTAAAGATTAAGGGATTGTTACGTTATACACACTTAAAAAGTAAAAGAATAACTCCCTAAGATAAACTGATAATTTCCCAAGCCTCTTCATTTGAAATGTATTAGTACAATCGGGGGTTATTTAATATTCAAGAATATTAAAGGATTGTTTTTTCTGAATGTAAAGATTTCTACTCGGCTTTAAAAAGTCCCTTCTAGAATTGACAACGAAACCATTCAATGAGAAATTCATAACCAATATTTCCAGTCAAAATAAAAACAATGTCTGAGTGCTGGTCTACCTTTTGGCAACCGCGGCACAATTTCGTGTTTTTTCCCAACAACGCATCTAACTGAACCACACCTTACACCCACATCTTGTTGCTTTTAATAATTTTGAATTCATGAAATAGAAAACTGTAAATTGTTAAGTTTTTGATGACGAATTCTCATAAAACGACTGAGAATCTCGAAAAATAAAGCGCACATATGGAGCAAATATATCCAACTGTATAAGATTATGGAACAAACGAAGAGAGCATTCGCGGCACACCAATTGGAAACTCATTTCTATGGGTAATCTAAGCTGGTTGAGAAGTTTTCACGGTAATTCATATGATAAATAGCACGAAAGAAAATGTATTGCACTATTGTAATTATATTTCTCGTTTGTGATTGAAATACCCAACTTCAGCAGATGGCAAAATAGGGTACTATAGTCCTAGAGAAGGATATCTGATAACGATATTTTACTCTCCGAAGTATTCGTGGACTTCCCTCGATATGAACTCACTCGGATGTTAATCTTTCGAGCAGTTTTGCGTTGCTCTTCCGCTTCTAAACCTCCGCAGATTGCGGATGTCTAAACTTTATTTTCATTGCCGCTCTTATCGTTTCCTAAACTCGGAGACCCTCTCAAACTCCGCCAACTTCTGTCCTTTCTCTCGGACGTCCGTTATAATGAAGTTCGCTTTCCCCATCGATCCCCTTCTATCTCTCTTCCTTTATCAACTTCTCCCATTTCCACTCTACTGGATTTTATTACCGCCGTTTCTCTGACCAACGCTATGCACACACGGCAAAGATCGACCGGAGTTAGCCAACGAGTACTTCGCTCACTCTCCTTAGTCGGAGGGATTTTATCGTCATATCTTCACTTTCGCGGAGGAAACTTGAGTGTTACACACTGGATGCTGAACGGAAGAATGTGACCGAAAGAGAGAATAGAAGAATATTACCCGAAAAGAGAAAAATAAATCGAGAAACTAATCCTGTAAAACCAAAAGGCCATAGCTATAGGGATAAGAGTGAAAGATCTAATCATGGGCACGCACGGTGGAGGTAAAAAAGTTAAACTGAATTTGCGCCGCGAGGACTCAGGCAAAATTCAAGTGTTTTAAACTGGTAGCTTCTGCTATATTCAATACAAAAAGAATTATCAGTTTCTCCAAAAGTTAGAGTAAACTGGAGTAAAATGATGAAATGTACAACTTGAAGAACTCATCTTCCTTTAAAAGCGTCAGCCGAAAGAAATGTTAAAATTTCTTCAGGGATGAGCGGAGAAAAGTTGCATTTACAGTCTCTTATTAATCTGCTTGTTCAAATTAAAGAAAACACTCATACGAAAGGAACACCTAAATTTCAGTCGCGTTTTAACCCCCTTAAAGATTTAGAAACATTCCAAACTCTTGAATGATGAGGGAGAAAGCTCCATTGGCACAGAAGAATGCACGGTCACGGATTTCGGTTAGTGGAGCGGAAGTCAGCCAAGCAGAAGGTTTCAACGTGAAGGGTGTGAGGAAAACGATGGTTCCTTGGGGTTAAGGTGAATAATTGCTCAATAATCTCCGCACCTTCAAACCGATTGCTACCATGGAATCAAACAGTTCTGTTAATTCTAAAACACTGTGCTCTTATACAATCAACTTTTCACGTAGTTTGTCATGTGAGTACATCATAAAAGATTCAGTTTATCTCCGTAATTTGAAGTATGCCTCAGAATTACTATAAAACGCTGGGCAATTCATTTGTGCTTGATGACTTTCGTGATATCAATATGCAAATTTTGAAATATATGCGAATTGATTGGCTAAGCAATATCTGTTGTCACGGACAGAAAGGCCGTCACTGCCGAAGTAGCAGTTGTTATTTTGTGATTTAATACTTTTCACGGCCCGCATTACTTCAAGTATTTCGTCTAGTTTCACACAAAACAGTCTTAATTAACAATAAACCACTCCGAAACATAAGAGAGAAAATGATGGCTACAAAATCATACAGTAACTATAATGAAAATACTTAGCTCCAGCTAAATACGTGTACTTAGGTTAGCCCATGAAAAACTGGAAGGTAATTAAAGGAGCGTTATATTTATTTATTCGTTTTTAAGAAAATTCCTTTTACTTTCCCTTCAAAAAATTCCTCTGTTTTTCTAATGGTTATAGACAAGATCTTGATTTAAATAGACACGGAAGCTTCTCTTGTTTTTAGCGAGGTCATTCCGACTAAGCCTATTACGCCGTCCATTGTATTATCGAAAATAACCGAAGTAGAAAACCCGCACCATGCTGGAAACAACAACGTACAATACAGCCACCAGATGGCACTACAATGCAAAGCAAGAGCTCTGCTTGGCCACGTGCCTCTCCCTTCGCTAAATTGTCTCGAAAATTTAAGAATAAAAGAGTGCGTTCCTCCACAACTTTCTTATCGGAAATCCGAGATGGCCACCGCAGCTCCGGAGGATGAGAGATGTGATGGAAATAATGCGAAGGGACGGAGAAATAGAGTTGTCCGTGGGCGGGGTCACCTGTGGTGGAAATAGTTGAAGATAGCCGAGGGGAGAAAACGGCAGGAAAGGGAGAAATACGGAAAGGAATGAAGCGGAAAGGGGTGCGGGACCTTTTTCCCGACGCCGTCATGTGGGTTGGAGAACCACAGGCACCACAAGTGACCGCTGCGAAGGGGTCATTTCGGGTCGTGCGGATAGGGGCGCTCGAGGAGCCATCTAACGGCAGAAGCCGGAAGCAAAAGTTGTTAATGGGAAGAACGCAGAAAAGAAAAATGGAAGAAAGGGAGGGAATCGCGCCGATAAAATGTCCCACAAAGGCGTTAAAGTCGGAAACGCGAATGATTTAATTGAAGGAGCGAATAGCATACCTCCAAGCGAGGGTCCCCTAGACAAAAGCCGGAGAGGAATGCACCATTCTCCGAAATGAGTCCGTTTGAATGGACGGACGCCGGCGATAAAAATTACTTAATCCGTTTCGTCGAGATGAAAAGAATTTCCTTTCTCGCCGAAGTGTCAACTTGAGAAAATTGTGAAACTCATTTCTTTGTCGGGCAGAATTGACAAGTAAAATACCCTGTGATCTTTAAACTGCCGAAATTCGTCTGCTTAGAATGCTATATACAGACAGGGCCGGCTTCGGCAGGATGCAAATGACATTTCTCCTTAATTTGACGTAGATTTAAAGTAATTTTTGACAGTAAAGGTTCGCCTATGTTAAAAGTTTGGCGCATCGATATACTGATACATATAACCGAGGCATTTTCGTTACTGTTGAGTTTTAAGTGTTGCAATCAGCGGTTTCTACATAGGCTGGCATCTAACATTTATTTCACTTTGGTCAGACCACATCTGGAATATGCGGCGAGTACATGGGATCCAACGGATGCAATTAAAGACCTCTGTGAGTACTCTTTTGAGACCCTCAGACCAAAAGAGAGATATTTCTTCCTATGAGCGTGTTTTTATTTACGAAACCTAACACTGGCCAGTATAAAAAATTCAGTAATCGATGTAAATCTCCCTTATTTCTTGGAAAACCATGAGGACGCTGTTATAAGGAACCCATAAATTCCACTAGTTCTTAATACGAACGAGGCCTCCAGTTGATTCTCAACAGGGAAGTAAAAACTTATTAATGCAATACTGACAGCGGTTTAATGGGCTCTCAAGAAAACATTAGATAGCTTATTCAACTAATGAGACGGAGGTATTAACTATTTACTCAATGAAAAGAGCATTTTCACTTGTGACTAATCATTTGTGAGACTGAGTCGATCACTTTGAATGCTTATGTGAAATATTCAAATGAAATCTATAGGAGTACAAAACAAATACATAGAAATTAACCAAAAGAAGATCTCAAAAAGAGCTCAGACAAATGATAACCCTATCGTTCAAACGCAACAGAATTTTCTTTGTAGGCCTAATTTTTGCTAAAAATCTCAACTCCCCCAAAATGTTGTCCATTTCTGTCCCTGCACTTTTCATTGTCTAAGTTTGTCATCTAATTGATTGCGACAAAACAAAGAATAACTGTCCCCCTTGTCATTTGCAAAATCAAGGTGATCAAGAAAGAGTACTTATTTTGGAAATTTGACCCACGCAGTTTGTCATGGTAAAAGTAAAATGCTAAATTTACCTCCTCAACTATTCTATCATTAATTATCGCCTATACTTTAAAATGGGTCGAAGTTCCCCGTGTATTTTTATGGGGAAATACGTGAGCTCTGATTCAACGATTGGCTTAGTCGTCAAAGGAACCGGTTATTTACAAATTGTTCGTGTATTTTATCACTCCCTGTGATTGGGATTCCACGTTAATCACTGGAGAAGTATCAAACCCAGCTTTTAAATCCCTGAGAGTAGAGATGGGATTTTTAGATCCCCGCGACCACAAAAACTTGCTCGACGAAAAAGCGTAAAGCGGGACGAGAGGAAAGGGGTCGTGTACTGCAGCGGTTATTATTTGCCGTTTTCTGAGGGTGTACTTGCGACCCGCTCTACGTGAGAAGAATGTGACAGTTAAGTGGAACGGAGAGAATTCCTACCATTGCTTCTGACGCTACTGCGCCGGAGTCCTATACGGGAATTCTGGGCAAAAAAGACGTCGTAGCTCGAGGAATATAAAAAAAGCAGACGCTATGGAACTAAAGGATACTCCTAAAGGGAAATTCTTTGCTACGCCCAATGTTTATTCCGAGATACTTTAAGTGCTACGGCAGAACGTAGGGCTTGCAGGGTATTTACGATGTAGATGCAGAATTTAAAGAAACATGGAGTTACACGGAATGTCTTACCCTGGAATGTCATCTTGTAAAGTGACATACTTACGGTAAATATTGATATGCCCATATGTAATTATGATTGTTTACATTAAAAGTTTGACTTGCCATTCAGATTAATGAGGAAATTAATGAGGTTCGCGTTTTATCGAAAACAAGAAATCTAGTACTGCGCTCACGCAAAAGGTTTCCCTCTTCAGGTCAGGGAGAACTCGAAGAATGAGAATCTGTTCTGCTTTTAGGGGAATGTCTTTATCCCCCAAGTGAGGGGATGTTTGAAGGCAGTTCTCTTTATGCAGGCATCTTGAAGTGGCAATACTTTTAGTTTCTTCATTCCTTAGCATAAATCATCGAGAAAGCATTTGTCGTTAAAACACCATAGGTATGTGGTATTCTAAGAACCCGTTGTCAAAATTTCAGCTCCCTGCAAATCTCATTAAGAGTAGATGATTTCCCTCTGCCTATAATGCAGACATTGTGATACGATTTCAATATATTGCAATTTTCATCTTTGCGATACATTCTCTTAATATGTATCGCGATTTGTTGACGAATAAATATGGATTTTATGCATACATTTCATAAATATAATGCAGTATAAAATATAAGCACTGGGATAGTCGTTAGTGGGTACCACTCATCGATAAGTTAACGCCGTAGTCAGTCGCTGGGGAAATACGTCGCAACGTGAACTCGTAGTAGTGTTTTTAAAAGCGCTTTGAAAGCTGATGTCATTTCGCACGTAGACCACCACCAGGAATGAAACCCGGGACCGCTTTCACCGATGTCGAACCCGTTGCCCACTTGGCTATCCGGGAGCCCACACGAAATGAAATATCAAATGAAGTTTGTAATGTTCATTGAAAGAACTTGGAGACAAATACCTTCTCAGAATTACCCATTGTAAAATTATGTAGGTCACAGTGTGATGTCATTCAAGTATGATTTGCCACCAAAGCTAGTGAACCTACTATCAACAATTGCGATGGACATATTTGTCTCACCAACAAGATTAGAAAATAATAATTTAGAGAACTAATCCTTCCTATCGGTTCTTAACCTTCTCAATAGTTGACATTGCAATTAGATACAAAAATGAGTAAATTCCGGACTCGCTTATGGAAATATGAAAATGGACATGAAAAATATCTGACAGGACCAGGATTCGAACCTGAGATCTTCCGCCTCCCGGGAAGATACTTTCACCCATTAAGCTATCGAGCCAGAAATTATTCTCTAGCTAATTATTTTTCCTTAGGATTTTTCCTATGTGCACGCCTTAACTTGTAAAATCACCTTTACCCTTTTCGTTAAGTGTTTGCGAGTTGTCCTAGCAACGCAGAAGTCCTTGGCTCGAATCCAGATTATGGCGAGCTTCTTTGTGTTTGTGACTCGAATAATGTTGATTTTAAGAGAGCTTAGGACCCAAATTCGCATAATCAAATCATCGCTGTTATTATGAACATTATTAATAAATTCCTATATTGACAATCTAAATGGTAACGCAAGTATAAGTCGCCCAGACGAAATTCACGAGAAAGTATTTCCATTAAATTCTCAACTTTCGTCTATCAGCCATATTCTTTCCTCCGCAGAGTCCCAACATTTCCGAAAGCATTTCCGACTCTTGAACGTCTCCCTTTCGAATTCCTATCGCTCCTTCCCAACAATACTTTCCCTTTCTTAAGGATCCTCATGGCAAGATCCTACATCGGATTCCTGAAGGAGGCTTTTTAAAAAGGAGTACCTTTGGGATAGGGATTTCGATCGGACACATAGAAAGTCTTAAAATGCACACTCTGACGAAGACTTTTACGTTCGAGCTATTCATAGTGGAAAACTAGAATTTTGCAAAGAGACCTCGGATGATTTCCAAAATGTCATGTGTTAATGTTGCGTCAGATCAGTCAGAATATGAGAACTCTGATTTGAAATTTTTCGTTTTTGATAATCTGTCCTATTGAGCTAAGTTAAAATGAGATGTTAGTTTCACTTCCGTACAGTATACTTCTGTACTGTATGTGTTTGTGTAGTGCACTTATCGTTAAATACATATATTAAAATCCAAGCATTCAAATTATCGTTCCATTAGAAGGATTTCGTTCTTTCCTGCTTTATATGTACAACGGCGAAGATTTTCTCGGGTTAGCTCGCAGGTGAGATTGTTCCTTTTTAAGTTAATAATTCAGAGCACTTTTCAAACTTAGTTTAGCTCATAACGGATTTGCAACACAGAGGAAGGCGACTGAGCAGTGGGCGAAGTGTTTATTGTCCAATAAAAGTATTAGAGGAAAATTAGAGCGAATAGCAGAGCATTTAGTGGCCATTAAGCGCGGTTGTGGTTTGTGCGAATTGAGTATATTCCGTAATTCGGCAAACGCTGGACTCGAGTCGCAAATTGTTCGAACCTATTTAGCCGCGAAACATCATTTTCTCTCAATTACCTCTCGACGCAGATCAGATAAACTGCTCGAAAATGATTGATTACCTCAGATATCAATTAGAGTCGCGAAGGTTTTCACTCCACAGCATTACTTTCGAATTAATTCGCTGCCTAACGACGAATTTGAAGCAAACATGAAATAGCCCTTCATTCTAGATATTTAATTAGGAAATACGCACCTCTAATTGTTTGCTCGGGTACTTTAATCGGCATAGGCGTGGATTTTAAAGTGTTCGCAACACCAAAACTTAACCCTCGTTTCAAATTGCGTATTTTGGATGCAACGAGGATTAAGAGTTTTATGCCGGTGACAGATGACAGCTGTTTCGGCAGTATTTGCGGCTCTGCTGATAAAAAACTTTAAACAGCGATCCACAAAGCAAACTTTTTCTCCATATCCAATCAAATCAAGTGATAGTTACCTCCCTGAATTTAAATCATGAAGTTTGAAACTGTTTTGAAGAAAGAAATATTTAAATAAGTTTTCCCATAGATTTGAGATAATTTTTATATCCTCATAAATTTACATTGATCGAAATTTAATTAAAAATCCAAAAACTGTTAGTAAGAATTTAATTAAATGATAAGGTTATCAACTTAAGCATCCCTTATTCATCACTGGAAATTTCAAATCATTTTTCATTATATGTAGATTTTGATTGTTTTTGTATGTAAAGGAGTCCAGAAATATTTATAACTTATATTATAATACTTTATACTATAAATTAATTAAAAATAATCTATTAAAAGTGGTTTTTTATCCAAGACAAGTAAATTTATTTTAATAAAATTTAATTTATTTTCCTGCTACTCTCAACGCCGTAAATATATAAAAACTGAAAAGGGACATAGAAGAATTACATAACAGAAAATGCAATTACAATTTATATTATCTATCATAAATATACCTGATAGTCTGAATTTTAAAAGAGATGCACTAGAGAGATGTACTAAAGAAACGACCACTAATACGGTTAATAAATAACGGAACAATCACTAAAACAACAAAAAGTGTGAAAGCATCAAAACTTATTTTTTTAGCTATGTACCAATACATTTTTAAGAGCTGCTTATAGTGAAAAAGGTAATTACGATCATATTTTATAGCAAATAAATTTAAGGAAATAATAAAGAGATATTTATTAGCAACATCGAACAAACTTTCACGCAAATTTTATTCGCAGATTTTTAATAGAGGTGCTGGTATTTACTAAAGTAAGATTGATTTCGTTCGAATGCTTTCATATTAAGTTCTTAGTGAATAATCTTTCGCCTTCTTAGTGAGCAATCATTTTCTTGTATTCAATTATCCGTTTTAAAGTGAACTTACTACTTTCCGAGCGATCTACCAATTTACTTGGCTCATCGCACTGTTGAAGTGACATAGAAAAAATGACCCGAGACCGTGTTTGAAAAATAACGGGACAGGAGATTTCCAGCCTTTTACTGAAATTGAAAATAATGTTACTGCAGCTGATAACCTTCCTTAAAATATATGAAGCGCTGTGTACATAACCTTTCAAGGTTGGCGTGGAGCTTCATTATTCTTTATTCAAGTGCTGGAAAAATTCCCTTCGTTCCCGTTTCGCCCTTCGCGAGTTTAATAAGTTAAAATCTTATATTATCTGAGGCAACTTTTGTTTCGATGCATCCAGTTTAGTCCTCTTTTTCCATCGTTTCGGGATCAAAGGCTTAAAAGACCTTATTTATTTATTATAAAAGAAACTCTTCCTCGGAGCGTGTTTCAGAAACTCGAGAGTAGCGGGATTAAGGAAAGAATGGCTGCACCATGAAAGAAGCAGCACGAAAATATTGAGACCCATTTCTTCCTCAGCATACTAAAAAATCAAATTGAAGGCGGATTATGAAAGCGACTGAACGGAAAGCGGGTGTTTCGGCTGCGTCCTATAGGAAATACCCTTATTTTATTTATTAGGGAATGCGTTCCCTTGGCGACTGCCATTCCGAGTAAAACTAAGACAGGCGGAGACGCGCGTTGGTAGTAATGAGGATGCTGTATCACTTAAATCAGCCGATGCTCCCAATATGGTCTAAGGAAGGGGGGAAGGCAAGGCGGGCAAAATTCATATACTTGTATACATACATATCATACTTGGGTCCTTCCGATATCATTTTACCTCGGCCACAACAACAATTCAAGTAGAAATAAAAAACAAAACGCAGCCCAAAATTATGAGCCCCTCTGATACAAGGGAAGTTTCTTAGAAGTCTTCATCTTCATGTGGTATTTACAAGTCGGGAGAGAGTTCACGTACAGGATGGTTAACGGCCAAAGAAACACGCTCAGGAAATCCTAAGCGATATTGCTTTCCTCTTCCTTGTGACTGTGTTTTCCTCCTGTAGAAGACAATAACTGCCTTACAAAGTTTAGATTACGCTAAGCTAAGTGTAACTTGCGTTGGATAATAAGCATTTCTTTAATAAGAGTAACTACCTTAAATATTCTTGATCTTATAAACCTCAGCGGTCACGATACGCATATTCAGCATTGTACCACCAGAGTCAAAATATATTTTGATTTCCTAAATTTTTCATCTTGTTACCAGGTACATCCATAGTAATCATTAAATATAATAAATATTTATTTAACCTAAGACATTTATTATCAGACATTGTATTGTTTACCTACTGCAGAAGTAGTCGGAGTAATTTTAGAAGTATTTCGACAGCTAAGGTAATTTCCGCCAATGAACCCCCACCGGGAATCGAACCGATAACAACTTTCACCGAATTCGAGCGCCTTATTCACACGTCTCTTCGTAGTCAAATTTACTGCCATTTACATTTGGAATTAAATTAGGAAATATACCGACTTTTTCGAAAGAATTTCATGAGAATGGTAGTTGGTGAGGAAATGAAGAATTCGACATTACATTTAATAATATGACACGACATATTATCTAAAATAATTTCAGCTATAAATTAATGATGTGCTGAATTATCTCGGTCTTGGGCAGACAAGTAATACATAATAAATAGGTATATAACAAATAGCTGATTATATGTAAATTGAAATTTGATCTCATTTTCATGAATTATAAGAATTAATATTTATTTACAATGCTAGAAATTTAAGGTCTAAACGATGAGGATAACAACCAACCAATTAGTGGAGTGATTGAATAAAAATCCAACAAATATGACGAACGGCCTTGAATGTCATATCAAAATACTGAAAATTGCCAAAAATATCACTTACACGCGTATCAATTAATTCTGAGATAAACGTTTTGAATATGCGTATAAAATACTTTAAGCTTTCAAATATTAAGATGCACAGACATTTGCCTCATGGTAACACAAGAGAAAGTAATTAAAACAAAATGAAGAATCTGTAAGAATGACTTCTCAAATTCGACGAATCAGAACAACGTTTAGACGAAAGTTTGAGCATTTGATGGCACGAATCCGAAATGGATAGAAATCGGAGTAAGAAAATGAAAGGGCGATGTCAAGGGATGGAATAAGGATGAGAAGGAAGAGAGGGCTCTATCGGCCGCAAAAGGCCATTATTGAAGGGACATAAATGAGGGGATCGCCCCAAAGCCACTGTCCGCAAGTTTCCTACCGGAACTTCCGCGCAAGATGGCGGCGCAGCGCATCCTCCTGTCGAACAGATAATGAAGCCGCAGCCGGACGCACGCATCATCGCCTACGTTCGAGTAGAATTCGAGGAAACACGCGTCGCTCACATCGCTCGCGATTACTCCACTGTTTGATTCCCACTGAGGCGGCAGATTCTTGTGTTCCTCCTCATGCGAAATATGAGCTACGATGGATCTACACGGCGTTTCAGGGAAGCAAGACCTGCTATTGTAAAAGTGCTTTTGTATTTATTTCGTGGCAATGTCACTAGCTCAGAGAATCCAAGATGGAAACAACTTTTCCGGTCAAAAGCAAGAAGAGAATGTATGACATACATCCGAATGCAGAGATATTTACGTTAAAAATCAGATTCTCAGTCGGATCAAAATCATGGGAGAGACAGACGTGCTTACGTTTGAAAATATGCCCATGTCGAGGTTTTTACCTTTCAACCGCTTGAAATTAAGGTTTCCTAAATCGACTTTTCACCTAAAATGCGTATGAAGTGTAAATCCAACATACAAACCACAAAAATTCCGACGAGAAGAGTGTTGGTCTTTGAAACCGAGATCGCCACGGAGGGCTGTGATCTGCCGCGCGGATTTGTTCATTTAGAAAACAATAGGATATTTATCAGAGTAGAAGAAAACTTTTGGGAGATGTCAGTAGAGCTTAGCCACACTATTGTACTCAAAAAGAAGTTTCTATGGTGAGCTCAACGAGTGTGAACTCATGTATTGCAACATGTTGAATAAAATGTTATAAAGTCACTTTTTAGTCGTTCCGTTTATATTAGCAAGATATCCTTACATTTTTTCATGATGGATATTTATAAAAGGAGGATTATGTCTCATCATTTACAAGGATCAGGTGTATAAAATAATAGCTTTACGTTTTTATATTAGTCAAATTTACTTCCGTCATGTTTAACACTTGTTTTGCAATCGTAAATTTCGAATAGCACACACTATGTAAGTATTATAAAGTATAACTATTAAAATCCGTGATTCCATAGCCTTATTTATAGACTCAAAGATTATAACCATGTAGAGGACTCGCCTATACAGATCGCACAGTACTAATAATTGTCCTTATCGAGTCCTATGAGAGAATTACACTCATGGAAGAGTCAAATGGGTTACTTGATTCGAAAGGAGCCGTTGTGATTGATGCATTGTATGTATGAAATCGGTATATTAGATTGAAGGGCGGATTGGAATATCCTTTCTCCTTGATCATGAACAGTCTCGGCATCTATTCCCGCTAATTTGCATGCTTCAACATTACGCCGCCGCTATGCGTTTTACACGTTTCGGAAGTAACTTTGTGGAATGTTGGGATCGTAGCTAAATGCAAAGTTTGCAACATTCCACGTAGTAATGAGCACAGGCCTTCGCTCTTCGCATGCCATCAATGTTCATAAATAATGCGGTGTCGCATAGTTCGGGAGTTCTTCAGTTCAGCCCCGAATTGAAACAATATGCGTTGAAATCTTTTCCCTATGACATGAATTTGATTAAAATAAATCCGGAGAGACAAAAAGGAAGAATATATTTATGTGATATACAAATTGTTACGAGAGAATTGTTCACTTCGGAAATATTATTTATTTTGAGTATAGTAATGCACAAGATTAAAATTTACTGTTGGTATAGAAAGAACATAACTGCTCAGAGTTGAATAGAATTTTAAATATTTCGCAAGAAACTCTTATCTCTCTCTCTCTCTCTCTGTTACATCTTTGATAAGATTGAGCAAATTATCCAAAAATTTTCCAAGTTAATTTCAGCCATTGTTATTACGAAAATGTAGACTTTTGTTATTGTGTTTCTATTAATCAATTAGGTTAATCATATGTATTACGCAAATTGAAAGTTACTCTTAAGTAACTGCATAAGGATATCACATTACCATTCAAAATATAACGATAAATGCAATATTCACTACATCAACTACTCACGGAAAACTCCGCCAGTAATTCATTTTAATACCTTAATTTCAATAATTATTCATGTCGTTAGTTATTAAAAGTAATTCGCAGATCGATTGCTTATAAAGCGTTTGTGACCTTAAGAACAACTTTGCTGAAAATATAGTTACCGGAACATACAGATAGACTTATAATTTTGAGTACAAAAAATTTTTTCTTTGAAGGGATACTTTGAAAGGATTAGCGGTTAAAAGGTGTAGGTAGGTGAAAGAATAACTAGAATATCCTATTTGAATGGCTTAAAACAGACTGCCCTTTTTAATCAAAATCTTCTATTCCTTCTATTGATGACTCACACAAATAGCATAGATTCAATAACTGTAAATATTGAGAACAGGTACTTTAATTGACTGAAGTAAAAAATAAAATGATCAACCGGGTTACAGAGCAACAAACACGCAAACAGAAGAAACACCTGTTGGTGAGGAAAAGAACAACTCTGTCTTAGTTCCACAAATTGTGGAACGTTATGGAGATTGTTCAATTGATCAGAAAAAACACCTGAATTTAAAAATTAAGTTTAGCTATTCATGTATTTTCCTATGGTAATCCTCTGCAAAACGATTTCATCCAGAAACAGACGCCAAAATTGATGAAGGCTAAGGCATCGGTTGGAATGATGTATGGCATGGCCACAGGCGCAAGGTGACACATCGCTGGAATCCCCATACGGAGAATTATTAACGTAGAAAAATAAACTGAGGAAATGGACCAAGTAAAGTCGATGGATCCCTTAAGCTGTAGCACTCAGGTTGAGTCTAACGCGCCGAGGAAATAATTCGAGCCATTGTAAGAGGCGTTGAAATGAATCGAAAACTCTTGAATTTGCGCTTCACACACCTCTGATAACAGAAGGAAATTTGCAACGGGCGAAACCCGGGATGAAATGGATGTAATCATTTAGAATAGTGACAGAAACTACAATATGCTATGGAGAAAACTGGCTGGATTGTATAGATATACAACAGTCCCCAACTTAAGCAGATAATGACTACAGAAATGTTGAAAAAGTTGTTCTAAATCCACTCAACTGTGAGGACCAAGAGAGTAGCAGCACCAGTATTGTTAAAAGTGGTTCGATAATTTAGGTAAATTCTCACAAATTCTCACAATTCTCACAATTCCAGTTGAAAAAAACTCACGAATGGTAAATCAATCGAATGGTAAATGGAAAGGAAGGCGGGTAAGAGAATTTGGAGAATATCCAGTTAGAATCCATCTGGAACTCCTTTGCCAGGCATCCATTTGCCAATCAAAACGATTCATTGACCGAGTTTTCATCATCTCACGAAGGATGAATTTATCCTTCCTTTTGTCCATTGAGTCTTTTGTGCCGACCGTAAGAAAGCAACAGGGCGATGCCTATGACTAAAACCGCCTTTGCAGAGGCTCAATTCATTCCACATCTTCATCTTATCGATCAAAAAGGATATGAATGAGCATTAATTTCTCTAACGATTCATTTACGTTATTAAATAGTCATTTACACGACATGAAAATGACCAACAACCGATTCTTGTTTTGTAAATAACATTAATTAATTTGGCCTAATTGTGGGTTTCACATACCACTATTTACCTCCGAAATTTATTTTTTAAACCGCTTGAATTGATTAATTCTTTCGACCTGCAGTATCTTTCTTGCCACTACATATGAGCCTATACAGCTAACACAAAGTGACAATTATTTCCTTTAAAGGCTCATTTTCATTACAGTTAGTATATATTTATTTGCACACAATTTAAAATTATTTGTTGAGAAATAGTTTTCAATATCTCGCGGGATTCAGGTTGATAAATGGATTGATCAGATTCCGATCGATTGCATGATTGATATTGATACCGTTACATTGAAAAGACAAATTAGTCAAAAATGTCTTTTACTTTAGAGTAATTTACTTAAGAGCATCTTTCAGGAAAATCTTACAAAATAGAGCGACAACTATGTGTTTCAGCAGATAACGTATGTTTTCTTAACGTAAATTCTTTATAAATCTGTGGAAAATCAATGATGGGTTCATGAACAATTCGGAAAGCAAAAGTCTATGAAAGAATTCACGGATTGTAACAGATTAAAATTATTTTTCGTCGTAATATTTAATGGCTTTCTTAAGTTTTCCACCACGGAAGCCGCAACAGTTCTAATGACTCCCTCGAGGGGTAGTGTAATTAGCGTCTTAACAGAATCACTGATCAACTTCTTGTGGCTCTCGCCCGAAACTATTAATCATCTGAGAAATTCGTTTACAGCTCCAAAGATTCCTCATCGGTGCGAATGATGGCCATCGGTCAGCGAATATCGTTTTTGCGGCCTTCCGCTGTCTCTTGTTCGGCGCAATTATGTTTCGGCGCTGAGCGGAGCAGATTTGATGAATTCCCATCCGATGTACGGCCATTCACATAGCAAATGGAGTCCACACAAACTGCTCTTAAACTGAAGGGCGTCCTAAGTTTGACATCCTTTAAATGTTAGAGCGCAGGCGTCGCTTAACAATCACGAAAGTGCAACTTGATTAACAGTTCGAACTCCCTCTCGGGACTTTTCCTACCTCATAACCGCCTCCCACTATCGATTAAAACTACTTTTCATATTTTATTTCATTTTGAAAGTATTGAGCTTTGCTAAGTTTTACAATGATAATAATGGAAATATAATATTGCGGCCCTACGCTTATATGTCTCTGAATAAAGAAAAAAGAGATGCAGATTGTTAGCTAAGAACTACTAGTTTTAAGACATTTACAAATATGATTCCAGAAATTCCTATGCCTTTAATACTGACTGTTCAATAATGATACATGTAAGTAGAAACTTGAAGTAAAATATTTTAAATCGTTTGAGAAGAGAAAAAATTATGTTAAAAGTTTTCTCTTTCTCTAAAAATTCTACGCTCTTTTTGACTTAAAAACACTTCATACTGACTTCATTTAGTTAAAGTAGGTGTCAAAAAATTATTAATCGAAATGTGGAAAACAGCCCCTTAAATAAATCTCACCAATAGAGCCGTGGCATCGGGGTTTATTTCTTCTACAAGGCTTTGCTATCTTTCGGAAAATCAGTTTCTTTCTTTCCTTTCCCGAGAATTTCCGAACTGACCTCTATAATCTACTTCAGCACTATTTTCTTCGTATGAATAAAGTGATCGGTCAATGGTCGATCTCAAATTGTTTTTTTAAAGATCTTCGTAAATATTACGTTTCACGATTTACTTCAGTTGATGAGAACTGAACCGATATAAAAATACTATCGTAAATATAATAATTCCTCTTCCGAAGTTATTCGATGGAAATTAATTTATATATATACTACGAAATTAGGCATCGCTGGATAATGCTTATTATAAATCGAGGACCAGATAAGAAACCGAAAGACTGTAAGTCTATAGGAAGCATTAGTAAACAATACTCACATTATAGTATTATTATTAACTACCCTACTGCTTAAAATACTTCCTTTTTTAAGTAAATCCATATTTTAATTCAACTGGTACCTAGAAAATCGGGTATATACAATACATATTATTTAATTAATATTAATAATTAATATATATTATTTATAGGGTGAGCTTTAATTGAGCACGCTCATTCTAAAGGAACAGGTTGCGGCTAAAAAAGTACAAATAAAACTTGATTTATATGTCCAATCCAAAGGTAAGGCAAAAATAAGTAACACTCGTTCATAGAATCATATTTTCCCGGCGAAAGAAAAATATAGATGCCAAATAAATTCAAGGGACCGTAAGACAGTAAATGGCATACCAAAATTTTGTCCATCAGAATAAAGAGGATCTCGAGTGTGTATTTCTTCATTTCATAAATCGAAATTCAAGAAAGACATTATGATAACTCATTCTAAAGAGTATGTATAGAGAATATTTTGGAAACATTTAATCTTCTAACTCATTAATATTTTTTCGATTAAGAAAAATGAAAATCAGCGAAGAACCCAAAAATATTGCCAGTAATTTTAAGGAAAACCTGGGTAAATACATTAATGTGATGAATGGAACTTTTAAATTACACATTCTTAAAAAAAGGCCTTAGTATATATGATATAAAAAGGACAAGAAAGATTAGTTGGCATAATTCCACTTCATTGTCCAAAAAATAAATGAGGAAAAAGTTCCCTAATAAAGAGATATTTCAGGCAAAATGCAAAGTAGCGCGCAGTATTCCCCAGAATGAGTTTGCCTTTGGTATTAGAGTAGATGAATGGCCTGTTTAGGGTATTAAACGAGAAACCACCGCTGCGCTTAAAATTTGCAATGTACTCAGCTGCGGTGGTTCTGTTGATTTACCTCATCTTCTGCTTCATTCATCCAATTGTACACTGCTCTTAAATGAAGAGAAGAACATGCTGAGGGGAGCCAATTGCTAGTTCGATGTTGCTAGTAACAGTAGTCAATTTTAAGCAACCACTGGAACGTTAATTTTAAGGATTATTTAACTCGATTTAGCACACTAAATGATTTTAGTGAATCCTCTCGAATTTAGACTCGGAATTCCAATGTTTGGTCTTATATTTACATTCGCGAAAAGAACAGCCAAAACCGTGTTCGTGACCTATTAACTAAATTTTGAGATCAACAGAAGCAAATATTTACGCGCTTAATGCGATTAATTTATCTTAATGACTAAATATGTTTATTTCACTTCAAATTGGGCGAGACGAGAAAATGTAACTATTTCCATTTCTTAATATTCATGAGCAACGATACACGACTGATTTAATCTTGGACCTCATAACCTTACATCACTAGACCTAATTAAATAATGAGCCGCTGAATCGATAGAAAAACAATCTTCCCTTGATGAACTATGACATATCATTAATAGATGGCGGTGATTATTTCTTTCTTTACGATTTAAGTACGTTGTTAATGAAACCGCATCATAACTGCTGCAAAATCTGTGTTCCGCTTAGGATTCAATCAAAGTCATTCCAAGTTTCGTATCAAAGAATACACACAATTTCCATAACAGATGTATGAAGTTTAGTTTTTCTACTACCTGTCATGGCGTTCCAGAAAGTACAGCCCTACAACATCAATGAAATATGAAGTATGTATTTGAAAGACTGAAACACGTGAAAGGAAATCCCACCAATGTTCGTTGAAATGCGTCACTATAAAAAATTAACTGTTCTGTTTTCACCTGAGTTTCGGAAAGCAAATCAATTAAGAAGCCAACGATGTTATTTTGAAGAATGTCTCCCATAGCAATTGTGACAAGCGCTTCAACTTTAAACTTCATGTAATTCCTCGAATACATACACACACACACACATATATATTAATACATATAGAAGCGCATACAAAGTAGAAGCACATGCCACTATCACTAGTATACACACACACGAGTAAACGTTTTTGCATCCTGCAAGCTATGTATTGATTAGTTACCACTGATCCCCCAAAACTGTTTCCCAATTCGTACTCACAAAGCTCTATAAGGCGAACGATAAATTTAATAAGAAAGATTCTTCCCACAGAAACACGGTGATACTTTGAGACCACAACCTCTGGCCTTTCGTAATGAAACCTCGATGAAATCGAGAGAAGTTAGGATCCTGTCTTTCAAACCTGTTCAATTTAACCTAATAGTTTTACCTAAAGTGGAATTTTAATATCCTCGGGGCCCTTAAACATATTTAATATCTAAGAAGCTGTCAAATCCACATGGGCTGTAAGTAAGCATTCAGGTTGCCAACGAAAGATTGAGCATATCGGATGACTTATTGCAAGTTTCCTTATAATATATAATTGAAGAGCATATATATTTCACACGTATTTGCCGAATAAGGGCAATGAACGAAATGAAGTACGCAGTCCTAGGAGTGACGATTTAATTTTACTCCGCATTTGCGTTTGTAGCTTCCTTCGCGTATTTCCATTTATTTTTGCCCATTTTCCAAATTCTGCGATTGCGAATAACATATAAGACCCTTAAAGGATATTATTAGCATTATATTTCTGCCCCAAAGAGATAAAAAGATGCAGTAATCACAGGCCTAACGTCGCACAGTGGGCTAGAATCGAAAAAAGCTGGCCAAGAGGCCAAAAATGTTTTTTTTAGAGTGAGGAACGTGACACTTTGCATAGGTATTCAGAAAAGATTGATTTGTGTTATTCTGTCTATTATTTTTCGTTATTTGTGCGCGTCAAAAAGATACAGGGTGTCAACCTTTCAAAAACTTCACAGAAAAGAATGTTCTCGGATTTTTCTGAAAAACATTCAAGTTTGCTGCAATGCAGACGTGATTAAACGAAACTAATGGAAAAACCGATTATGCCACATTTTAGTATGGTTTCTGATCTTTTGATTCGTTATAGTTTTGTGCTCAAGTATGGATCTCTGCTCATTTTACGCAACAAAATGGCGGGCACCTTTTTCGGCCAATTTTTGAGATAAAGTAAGGAAAGAATCTAGGAAAACGGCGCCAAACTATCGAGTCTCTCATACCACGTCAATGTCTAAGGTTTCTAAATATAGAATGTGAAGAAACTGTTTCGATTCACCAGCTACCCTGGGATTGCGATGGCTTTTTCTATTCCGCGGCATGGCCCGGATGAGCGCTACGCTCACTAAGAATTCTGTCACGTTGCCTATTCGGCAGTCTTATGATGATATTTTAGCAATTATCATGTTATATTCCGGCTTTAAATGTTATAAACTTATTTCATAGTAACTTTAGACCCTACTAGGACATTTTATCTCACATATTAGCGGAGTAAAAGAATAAATAAATATCCAATGCAACTCAGAGTACTTTATTTGTTTATTTACAATTATCAGTTACTATTTAATTAGAAATACTGACAGCTACCTCTTAAGCCTTGAAAACGATAACTATTAGAATTTCAAAAGAAATTACTCTTAATATAATGATATTTTGTCATGCTATTTACCTGTGACGGGGATAAGCCGTCTTCTTTGCTCTCCTTCTAGAGCATTTATTAAAATATTTTCCTAGAATTAATGTATCCTATGCTCGTATGTTTTCATATATCATATTTATATAACTTAATAAAGTGACGTGACAATAATAATATTATTCTATGACATTGCAGCATCTTTACACTAGTTTCTGTAATATTCTTTCTTTGTGAAAATGCCGCTTACTTTTCGGATAACCGTTAGCGAAACATTGATTAACAAGTCGGACTTATTCAAATGTTCGAGACGAAACGAAGTCTACCCGAGATTTCTTCTTGAATGTACGTGCTTTATCTGCTGCTCCGGGTATCAATGAAATTTAAATTGGTATGTATGTACAGCACAAGGAAACAAGTTTAAAATTATATTTCGAAATAGGTTCAGATAGACAATAATTCCACATGAGTGAGGAATGCCCTTGTTCATTTCAGAACTAGGTTTCGAGGCGTACCACGATCAATCTTGCACAGAGTCGATCATCGACAAATTATTTTTTCGATTAAAGAAACCCTATCGAAGACACTCACAGCGGAAGAATCCTGAGGTATTAAACTCCAATGGATACGTTACAAATAAGTCGCACTTTCAAATAAAACTGAAAACGATATTCACACAATCTCCTTAACTTTCTTGTGCATTTATTTGAATTATTTATTTAGGTTAATGACCATTCTAGTAAACTGTAATTTGACAAAATTATGTATACTGAAATTTACAACCTTTGGACATAAGAAAAATTAATGTTTCATTTTCGTCCACTAACTTCAACCATTTCTTTGTCAGTCTTCCTCTTACTTTTGAAGAGACGCACGATGATCCTCCCTTCTTTGCCACTCTCCTGTATGCCTCATTCTCACACAAATATGAAATCTTCTTTTGTATTGTTCATGCAAACTCTATTTCAGGCATACGCACATCTAACTAACTCTGTTCTTTTGGACTTTACTTCCTTGCAAAATAAGACCTTTTGTGTCTATTTTACGCTTCTCCTGACAACGTATCAAAATTAGGCCTTCAGTTATCAACCTTTTAATCGGCTTTCCAGGCATATACTTTAACCAATTAAGCTGTCGAGCCACAATAACGGAACAGTCGGAACCAGCGGAAATAGTCCTGGTCCTAACAGACTTCTTCAGGTCCGTTATTCCTTGGCATAATTGCACCTTTCAAAAATTCAACCGCCGCATTATGCAAAGAGTATATGAGATCCAGATGATAAATGTATATTAGAGAATTCGAGAAAATGGAGCGCATGCAACACGATTTGTTAAATAGTGCTACGATAGAAAAGCAAGCGTGATGCAAATGCTCTCAGACGCAGTATGGGAATCCTGGAAAGAAAGAAGCTGCGATTGGTTGATAATTTCAGAGAAACTACACTTGCGGAAGAAGTTATCAGAATTATGCGACCCCCTTCTGCTACTTCGGCCGATCCGAGCCTAAAATAAGAGAATAGATGCGAGAATTAGTTTAGGGAATCATTCTTTCCGCGAACCATATGCGACAACGGTAATCTTAAGAGAAAATCGAACGCTTGGCGTTTAAACTCCCTGACACGCCGAAAGGAGGCTTGCAGGGTATTTATGTTAGATGTAGATTTAGAATATTCAATATCTTATAGGAAAATCTGTAAAACCTCTGATTAACACAATATAATATTTTGAGAAAGAAACAGGTTGCTAATGAAGGTCAATGAATCTACTTACTTGTACAGTGAATAGAATCAGTAGTTTCAAGGATTAGAATCAAGCTAATTTGTGAACCACCGAATAGCAGTTTCGGCACGCTAATGACACGTATCCCTCCAGTTGTGAACAACTAATCTAAAGTAAGGAACACCGAATACGCCTTGTATCTGTGAACTGGCAACGGTCTTTTGAAGAGACGTATATTTTGTCAGGATTGCAATGTTAGGGCGGGACTCATTCTTTCCTCGAACGATACGCAAGAACAGTAAATTAAAGAAGTAACTCGAACGTATGGTGTTTAAACCCACTGCCACGCGTCGAAAAACGGCTTGCAGGGTATTAAAATAGATTTAATTACGCCTTAGAAGAGGACATATCGCTTCTCCACTTTAAGAATTTCGCCTTCATTGAGTATCTCGTATTATCTTGTATCATTAATCATACATTCTCTTTTCAAATAGCACTTTATTCTTTCAGTTCCCTTAAGACCCTGAGAGCGTTCATCCAAACAGATAAATTATCGCTTCTCAATGTTAATGTAACGAATTTAACCTCATAGTAAACTCGATTCCTCCCTTATAAATACTGCAAAAGCCAATTTAAATTCTGTCGCCATATATTTTCATCTGCTTTTGAACGGAAACCGAATATTCTGCGAGCGGATAAAATAATCCGACACTAGAAAGCGGAAGTAGCAATCCGTTGAAAATGTGCTGAATGGAAAACGAAATAACTAAATTAGCGAGCGCATGTGCTTTAATTTGGCGATCAAAGGGAACCGCTGCACATTTTCGCATTACTTTTCGATTTGAATCCGAGTGCAGCTCTGGAAGAGAGGGCGTTATACTTCTCAAATGCGATTTCTTCTGTTAAATGGATTATGGAAATGCTCATAATATAAATAGTCGCTATTGAAAGTATGACTTGAGATGATGGAAAAATAATTCAATTATTTTTGGAGCATTTATTCCTAGCAAGCTGGCGAGAGAACATAAGGGAAAAAATCATTATTTATGAAGTTTTAATGTTTAGGAGCTTTTACAGAAATGCAGGGTAAAGCGTTGAAAGTTTCTTTCTATTTGCATTAACATACAGAGTGGAAGAAGGAGAGCTTTAAAATACACTGTGACTTGTATGAACTCGAAGAGATTATAGCCCCCGGATGGCAAACTGGCTCGCCTTTGTTGAAAGCGGTCCCGGGTTCGATTCCCGGAAAGGTCAAAATTTGAAAAAGGTTCAAAATGTCCTCAACTTTGCAGCATCATCAGCGTGGCCATTCATAAATACCTTTATGTATGGTCAGGCTTAAAATGTTTCTATTTACGTATATCGATTGATATTTTAAGTAAAATTTATAAATCTTAATCTATGTAAGCTCTTAACCAAAGCTAATGGATAATCCGGAATTCAACAATACACTCTATTATCACGAGTAATATTGGCAGAAAGTCGAGCTTTAAATTCCCTTGAACCAAATAGATTTGAAATAAATGAACAAAATTGCATGTAATTTTCGCTTAAATTATATTGAAAACCCCCGAGTTATTCAAGAATACAAGTATGTTAAATTTTATTTCACATTCACAAGCTGTGATCATCGTTATACGTGTGGGCGTATACGTACCCATTCTCTTTCCTATAACTCCATATTTACTTAACCAACTCCTCTTCTCCGGTTTGACATCCTATATAGACTAAAACCGATCGTATTTTTAATTTGTCTCCGTGAACCTGTAAATTCGAGACTCAAACTTCATGGTGTTTTCCAAAAGTTACTATCTTCCCACCTGAGACCGTTTTAACTAATCCATACACATTACTCTTTAAACTTCAGCAGGTAGGTTGCGGCAAATGAGTTCCGGCATTAATAAGGAAATGATTCCAGTTTTTATTTTGTTTCCCAAACTGGGACGAGGCGAGATTACAGAAGATCTGAGATCTGGCGACACGAGATCCAGCTTTAACGATTCCCACACCAGATGGCAGCAAAGTTAAAGCGAGCACGGGCAACAAGCTCTGTCACATGCAGCATTTAGATCACGGCTTAGACCAAGTTTGCCGCCTGGCTTAGTTAACCTCTCTAAGGAGAAATTGAAATCTATGTGTGCACTAACTCTATCGCCTCCCTCCAAACTACATCTACTATTGCGAACAAACTGCAAAAGCTTACGGAATTTTTGCAAATAGATAAAGGATTAGTTGTTTCCGAGAAGTAAAAACGAGTGTCATGTTTTCGTTGGTTTAAACCACGATGATATGTACCCGGCGATAATACCGTGGAGGTGATGTTACACTCCTCTTCTAGAGTTTCCCAATGACGTAGATGGTTTATGATGCAACTGCAATCGTCCTTCCGTGTCTTGGTGTAGAATCGTTACATATTACTAACAGTTGAAAAACACAATTGTTTAACAATTTAAAAGCACTGGTCGATATTTCATGATAATCAATATCATAATTCCGGTGGATGTGAAGTAACTGAAAAAGATTTCTTTCATAAATTCAAAGTTTGGTTAATGGTCCGTACCTTATAATCCTAATATTTTGTACCCTAAACATTTCCTCTTATTGAAGGACTGGATTTTAGCAGTAACTTGTGTTCAAATGCACTAATTACAATTAACGATCGTTAAGTTATACTTCGATGTGGTGAAAGATTGATATTATAGTATTATTTCCTTAAATAAGGCTAATCCTCGCTTTCAACAAAGTTTCGAGATAATTAAGAAGTTGGGGAGTGTTCCTCAATGGGGAGTGTTCCTTACTTAAAATGAGTGCAATGTGGTTAAAGGCGCATTTTCCTATGAGTGAACAGAATAGAGCAGGGATTTAAGCAAAGCTAAACTTGATTTTATTTGAGCAAAACTAAGCCTTGCCTGCCAAACCATAGCATGAGATGCTCAGATTCTGTACATTATTAGGTTATTGATTGTTAAGTTGTTGTCATTGACGATAAAACCGTTGTTAACTAAAGGAATCCTTCTTTGCTACGTTCGGAGTTAACACTTTTTAGTTGAATAATGGGTAAAAAAATCAAACATCAGAGTTCAAAATGCCAAAATATTAATTCGTATAAATCATTGGGTGCGCGTGGTATACGCCTTTTAAGGAATCGGGGAGTGCGTCCTACCTGATGCACCGGCCTCTTTGGAATTGGGATTGGAGCAATAGGTTTCTCACTATAATAATAATTTCGTCTTTCATTAATTGAGAGTACTTTAGTCAAGGTTGAAAATTCTTATATCTTATAACACTTCCACGAACAATCGCGCACTAACCTGATTCGAACCCGGGACCTCAGCGTTGCAAGATTAGCACACTAACAACTATGCCATCGAGGCCGGAAATTACCTTTCATTAATCATTAAAGCTTTTCATTAAGAAAATAACTATGATTACGAAAGCTGGTTAATGTTTCTCTTCGTTTGAAATGAATTGAGATTGTACTTCTTAAAATAAACTGAAATACGACAAATTTAATTTTCCATAATTGCCTTCTTTTGAATAGCCAAGAGATGCTTATAAATACCACCTCTTCAAACGAGAATCATTTTCATCCATAGTAATTAATTTCAATTGAAAACCCGTGAGTTTTTTTCATTATAGATCCATTCAAATGGCTCCAGAGTCATATTGTTTTGTTTTGAACGAATTCATTCCATTAATTCGAGGGAAGAATGTAATTCGTATTATAGCGATTCATAATGAATCATGGTGCTGGATTTGTGTTTCAACGTGGGTAAATTTGTTTGTCGTATTAATTATGACATTGAGCTTATAATATCAACACATACTTCTTAATAGAGAAAGACCATTTGAAAACTTCCTGCGGCGGAAAGACAGAATTACAAGGCCCATTATGTCCATTTCCCAGCAGCTAGCTTATCGACATAAACTTACATAGCAATGCGCTACACTGGCGATACACCACCTGTTTATATCACAACAAAGGTCCTAATTATCCTGACCGATCCGTATGCTAATGAAAGAGACATATGACCCAGCGACGGACAGTAAATATTCAACGGAGGCAAAACTGATTGTCAAGGGATTTGTAACGCCAGGTTTTGGGGATGGACAGTTGTTGCCTGCTCGGTTTAACGTACTAGTGAATCCGAGATGCACCTTTGACAATGCATATGCAGGATAAGCGCTGTCCACGTACATATTGAGGCGATCCTTCCATTCAAAGGGCGGAATAATCCTTCCTCTTCTGAGGACGCCATCCTCGGCTCATAACCAGCGAAGGAGAGATTTCTTTCGACCTCTTTCGTTTTATGGTTGCAGAATCCTGGAAATACATGGATGAAACGAAACTTTTCAAATGATTTCAAATACGAGTATAACTATATTTCCAAATATCGTATCTCTTAAAAATTTCTTATTTAAAAGGATAGATACTCCTGGCGCTCTTTAAGAGAGGAAAGTATGTAAACGGAACAAAATGTTTTCTGTAAATTTCAAGTTTTTCTTCCGATTGGGAAAGGTTAATGAAATGACATTTTATCTATAGTGCGTCAAATCCTTAAACATCGAGGAAAAAACTTTAAAATCTTTTTTAATAATAATTTTTTAGACATTTCCCAAACCTGCAGTATTAGTGTGCCTAACTCGCGCGATATTTCTATTTCAATTACGGAGAAGATACATACATTTTATGTATGGCACAAGAATTCATCTGAAATCATTCGAAAAAAAAATACTTTAGATTATTACTTTGACAATTGATAATGTTTCCCGTTTATTTCCTAACATTCCCTGTACCTGTAGTTGCATAATATCTGCATGAACGACTAATTAAAATACATTTGAATAACACTCCAATTTGCTGCTTTAACAAAAACAAATCTCTCACTTTGAACAATGATCAGATACATAAAGAGTTGCATGTCATGCTTATGGAAATGCATATCTGCATAAATCTGCAATTATAATCAATTACGTCAGCAACAGTAGTTTTCCGCGTGTTCTATTTATCAATTTTATAAATGGGGTCGACGTAGCGAAATGTAACGAATATTCTCGGGTCAGCCTTTGCATTCGGCTTCAATTACTGAAAAGATCAAATATTCCTCTAACAATTCCAATATCAGACGAAATCAGACTCGGCGGCTTGAAATTGCATTTCCTTCCCTTTTAACGCTTTTTTCCCGCAGTACTTTAATCCCTGCCCCTGTTGCAATAGCAAGTGCTTCTCATCCCGACACACTAACGCTCTCTGGTGGCATTGCATGGAAGCTAAATAAAAAGAGGTCACCTTTCTCACCTTTGTACAGCCTCCCTTTATTCTCATTCCAATCCCTTCACCGAGGCACGGAAAACTCATAAAATGCATTCACTCCTTCGGAGTGTCAACCTCTTTTTGACCGAGCAATCTCGAAAAATGTCAGCCTTCGAAAAAATCATAAAAAGGCCACGGAGTAGGTGCATTTCTTTTGCCTCGTGCTCCTTTTGGGACACGTAAAGCCGTAGTAACCGCTCAAAGAAGAGCTATCTGACGTTGGCACGAAAATATAAGTGAATATCGCACAAATAAAGGGAGGATGTGCACCGTTTTTGCTCCTTATGAGCTGTCGGATTCGCTTCCTCGATTTCATTTCGCACTTCCTCCCAATTTGTAATGTATCGACCTTTAAACCTATTCGTGAAGAAGCTCACCAAGTCCTACAGCAGTATTCACACTCGCTTAATTCCTTGACAAAAGGACAAACGTGGAATTTAAATGCAAATTTTCGTCTAGAAGGTACTCGAAATCTCTGCGTCAAGTGAGATTTGGGCGAGACACTGCCTTTACTATGTTATTCCCGAATTCGAAGCTAAAGAGGACTACACATAAATCATTGATGTACCTCGGAAAAATCTAAAGGAATAACGAACTTAAAGAAAATCTGACAGTACCAGGATTCGAACCTGGAATCGTCTACTTAACGGGAGGAAACTATGTCCAATTAAGCTGTATGTCCAGAAAGCTCACATGGTTTTGGGAGACCTTTTTCATATCCGTTCTTCCTTGATCTCTTTCAATCGCTAATATGTACTGCTTATTCCATTATAATATAGAGAAGTATACTAAATCCTCTAAGGGACGTCGAAAATCATTCTTTTCTAGTAAACACTAAATTTATCTATTTTCCTCATAATAAAAGCAACTAGAGTAAAATATTGCATCGAAATTTCATTCACAAGAAAAAGGAAGATAACCGCGAATCGAAAATGTAAATTCTCATTTATAGCAACCGTTGTGCTCTCTCATTTCCTGGATCTCTTTCAAATAAGACCTGGAAAACGTTAAATAAGCCGTTCTCGCTGAAGCAACTCGAGGAAAATATTTCCTACAAACTGAACTGTCAGACGATTCTCAACGGGAAATAAAAATCGACAAATACCACACTAATTGGAACTTACTGAACTCAGAAGAAAATAATAGACAGTCGATGTAACAATTTAGAAGCAGAAATAACTACATATTCAATGTAAAGCACATTCAATCGCTTCGTTATTTTGAAATCTCTTTGACGATTTGCTTCCGAAAGTACGAAATAAATGCAAACGAAGGATTCAAATTGAATAGAGACAGAGACTGACCAAATCACCGCGAAAAATCGAATATTCCCAAAAAAATGAGGATGAAATCAGGAAAAACCCACGAAGCAATAAAAAAGGTCATTAAAAATGAATTCCATTGCAAAGAATATAATATTTTACAAGCCTCCGTTTACAATGAGAATTCGAAAACATTCGCTCCGTTTGCCAATCTGGGCTCGGGTTCGAGTTTTTATATTTAGATTAATCTCGAAATTAATTCAAAACCTCGCTTTTCCTGTCCCCAAAACTGATGATTAAATAAAACAAAGTGAGTGAAGAGTAAATAAAAAGAAATAAGAAACTTACAAACTAAGGTGTACAAGGTTATCGAGAATTAGAAAAGCTTTAATTTAACCCTTTATAAGAAGAAGCTGTCACCCAATTATGCGGTGGAGAAGTTCAAAGGAATATTCTCCTAATATGAGTAAATTAGCAACGAAAAATCGAAGTGGCCTATCATCTTCCAATGAAAGTGAGAAAACGTTCATCCATCATAAGCTATCCATTAGTAGATGTTATCCATTAATAAGCTGGCAAGTAATAGTTCAAGCCCAGATACTGGAGATATTTTTCACTTTAATCAAAGGATTTTAAATTTTAAGTATTAAATTTTCATGCTTTTAACTTGAAACATAAGAAACGACTTTAAATAGTGACTTCATGACATGAACATTTATTCAGTTTTTCCCCGCATCAGATCAGTAGTTATCGGATCGTAGAAACAGTCAAGACCAAAGAGTGAGATGAAATCGGCCCTTATCACCATATATATTACATCGATTACTTTTTTCTCCTTCGAAAAACGTTCTTACTTCCACTTTTAATTTATCACTTCTTCGCCTACGCGACTCTCTCTCATCACTTAATCCCTCTTTCCCACCTCTCTACGCCCGATTCTCTTCTCGCTGTCTCCCGCATTTCCCATTCATATCCTCCAAAATAGAGCCATAAATAATTTCTTCCACACACTGAGTGCTGAGCTTATGCCGTCTGATTGCAAGAATGAGGACTTGCGTAAATAATCGTGAATGCCGTTTCTTCACTCCCTTTTGTGATGCATTGCCTTTCGGTAGCCACTGCATTCGAAGCAATTGAGGCCGATTTGCGTTGAGGAGAGACGATTTACAACATACATCGAACCGAGAACAATTTATGCGAGCACTTTTTGCTACCCCTTTCATCTGTGTAATGGAATGACCCACACGTGATTAATTACGACTAATAATCCGTCGTTGTTACCAATAATATCAAAAATACTTTTAGTCGAAACTATGGAAATTTTTAACCGTAACCTGGTGTCATTGATATAGAATTTCACGATAACATGTCAACTGGTGATGTTACCGCTATAAATCAAGGTCATTTAAACTTTGCAGAAAACGGCAGTATAACAGAAGAATATTTTGATAAACTATTTTCCTCAGCATTAAAAACAACAATATCGATAAATTTTATTTCTATAATATTTGCATCTGATTATAGTAACAACATAAGGCTAATTACTGCGAATATTGTTCGTTTTTTCAGAGCATTGCATAGAAGCGTTTATAGAAGCATTTCTTTTCGGTGTTCGCTTACGTTTAACGAAAAATAGAATTTTTGGTGCTGCTTTTGCTTCTTCTGCCTCATTATTATTATTTTAAAATTATAAGTTGAACCGTTTCGAAGCTTTCTATTATAACCACTGAATTACTGTTCCCTTCTGCAAGGTCATTTTATGTATATAGCTTTTCAATTAAATTAATTCAGTTATAATTTACTCTGAAACTTTCGACATTAAAGGAATTATAATCAAATATTAGGAAAAATCAAAATAAAAATTTATTTCAGTTGTTTGCTTGGTTATTATAAATAAACCTTTATCCAAATATATTCAAGTATACTGAAATATTCATCATCATCATCATCAGCCATTTTCAATCCGACGTCGGATGTAGGCCTCTCCAAGCGCTTTCCAATTCTCTCTATTCTGAGTTTCTCGTTGCCATGTTACCCCTAAATACTGAATGATGTCTCTGTTCCATCGGTCCCTTGGTCTTCTTCTTGGTCTCTTCACGTATCTTGGTATCCAGTTCAGAACTGCTGATGTCCATCGGTTGTCGTTTCTCCTTGCAACATGGCCTGCCCACATCCATTTCAGTGATCTTACCTTATCTATGATGTCTGTCACTCCTGTTATCTTCCTAACCCAGGTGTTGCGTTTCCTGT
>KZ308698.1:333612-420159 GCA_000376725.2 Ladona fulva | reverse complement strand
GGAGGGTAAAAGACAGTGATTCACCAGGCTGTCTCACTGCCGGTTGGTGAACTGAGTGCCACTCTCACTATTTGGCCGGAGATATTGTTGAAGCCTTCTTAGCATGGTTAAACCTGAGCTATACATCGCCTCCAACCTCCGTAACACCCCTCCGCCCCGATGAGGCAATGAACTGTGGCAGTGTGAGGAGGGGATACTGAAATTTTGAAAGGGATTAATTACAGGTTTTGGTTTCAACTCGGATCCAATATCTTCAATTTTTCGGTGTGGGTTCTGTTTTCACTCAGAGTAATTAGTAATAACGGTTTTATCGGTTTCAGTTTCCGGTTTGTTTCGATACCTTTCTCAAGACTTGGAAAGGAAGACATACTCAAGGTTTAATTAACGAATAAAGAAGCGGTTGAGCTGTCGTATTTACGAAAGAAGATTCGCACATAAGCTAACATAACGTTCACGAGGAGAGAAAAAAGCTAAGATAGTACGATGAAAGGAATAAGGAACACTTATACACGTTACCACAGGATAAATTTAATGAAACGACCTAGGTTTCGACGCGTCGCGTCATCGTCAGAGGCCGAAGTAGTGGATTTTGCTAAGCTAGTACTTGAATCTTCACGGGAATCAGAGGCTGCCTTAATGCTTTAGTCTAATTTAGTAAATTCACATTATATTGACAATCTCTAATATATATATCATTTGGAGTTTCTTCGCAAAACAAAGCTACTTTCGCCTTCATCAAGGTAAACCTCAACCTAATGACACCGCAAGAAATCCCAACTTTTTACATTACGTGTGCGATTAGATTCTAATGGAATGGGTGCGAATAGATTAAAAAGGAATGAAATCTTGATAATCAAGAAAAAATAAGAAAGGGTCATTTATAAAAGGATGAGGTGTTCGAAACAATTTAGAGATGAGACAAATTCTTCAACATTTTTGATCAATTTCAAGGAATAACTCCTGTGAAAGCAAAAGTAAATATTATTTTTATTTCTAACTTTAAGTTAACTAAAATCGAATTAGAGAGCGACAATTCCTTAAAAGAGAGTTCCTTTGCTCCATATGCTCAAAATGGATGATAAATTAACAATCGTGAAAATCGTGAATTTCATTCCCTAGAATATTTTCGAATCAACTGGGAACTTACTACTGAAACTGAAGTATATTAAAAGTGGGAGATGGTTTCCCGTGAACATTGCGAGGGCGAAATTAAAGCAAAATAAAGTTCAATTTTACGTGTAAAGAAAATAAAAACCTAGTAAATAACATTAAAATCTATTATTGTATCGTTTCCGACCAATGATGGCGTGACACAGACATTCAAGTGGTAATTAAATGAGAATTACGGGCGTTTAACTCGGTTCCTCTAATCGTATTGTGAATGTGAAAGGTGAACGGCAAAATATGGAAATTCGCTGAATTAACTGGAAATGAAAAACATTCAAATTCCCGGAGGCTCTAATTCCAAATAGCAAAAATGCTGCGTGGGACCGCACGGCTCTCTCTCTCTCTGTTGCCAACGGCTTTCCAAACCTCATCCTTTTAGAAACTTGAAAGATTACCAGGATTTTCGTGGTCAACTGAAAAGCCTCTTCGGCTGTTCTTCCCAATAGGATATACTTTGCTCGGTTACGTTACTTTCATGTACCCCACCAACTCTCTCCTAGAAAAAGAACCATGAAGATGTATTCTGGTATTCTTTATATTGATAATATTTCAACGGATAATGACCATCTCGTCATCTAATATCGAATAAGAGAGTTCCGAATAATGATAAGAAAAGGAAAAATGGCGTTTGAACATATTCTTAAAACTAAAAAAACATCGAATCATAAATCTTGCTAGAAAACGTCAAACGGAAGGTAAACGATGAGAAAGCAGGAGATAGATGCCCTGCTAGTAAATGTCAGAGACTGCAATTAATGAAAAGTCATACTCGAAGTAACACCAGTAAGATGCTCTTTCTACCGTTGTGTTCATCGTCAATTATTGTTGAAAAGGGATTGATGAAGATCGTAACTGACGTTGCTTCTAAAACTTAACTAGTCTACATCTACACATGTGCTCTACAGGTTGCCTTTCGGCGTAGGGCAGAGGGTGCATGATCCATAACACTTTCCTAATCATTTACTTTCGCTTATCGTTTGCGGAAGAAATGAATTACTGAAACGAATCGATGTATTTCTCTAATTTTTTCTCGGTATTATAATGGACTGTGTTACAGGGAGAAGCATTACATCGGCTACATTTTCTAATAACGTACTTCCTTTTATTAAGGACATTTACCCTTTCTTTTAATTATTTCAGAGATATATACATACATACACACACACACTATATATAAGAAATGGAGGAGCCATGGATAAGGAAATCGAAGATAGCCCATATTAATGTGAAAAATCCACTGAACATTGAAAATGTGATTCGTAAAATGAATGCCATTGAGGGATAAGAAGATGAGGAGCACGTAGAGTTGTGAGCCCAAGGATAAACAGATATGAAACATAGCGACATGACTGGGACTCGAACCCAGGGGTCCCACTTTCCGGGGAGGTATTCTAACCACTTAACTGCCGAGTCAATTGCAATCTGATGATCACAAGTGGTGCTCCACATAGTCGATTTATTCCCATCAAAAAAGACTTTCGAGTAAACTCAAGGTGTTCAGGCCGAACATTGTGGAACGCCATCTAAATAAATTACTAAGTTCTTCGTATTTTCCACAGTTTTTATTTTCAATCGACCGGTTTCGACTATACAGTCATCTTCAGGTACCAGAACATGTCAGACTGGCAGAATTTATAGGTGTGTACGGAGTTTTGATGGGAGAGAAAGGAGTGGGGAGGGGTCGTGATATGTGAGATCATTGGTGAGGTTAGGGGTAAGGGATATTTCGATTATCTCCAATGCGTTGAGTTTTCTTCCTTTCTGTTGGGGATGGAGGAGTCTTGCTTCGAAGGAGCTGGTGTGGCCTTTCTCCATCAGATGGTTGGCGAAGGCGGAGGTGGGATTTCCCAGCCGGAAGCATCTCCTATGTTCCGCCGCCCTCTTTCTGATCGCTCTCCCGCTTTGGCCCACATACTGTGAGGGGCATTCCGCGCATCCCAGGATGTAGACCCCTGACTGGTCTAGGGAGTCAGTGTTGTCTTTGACCCTCGAGAGCTCCTTTCTTAAACTACTGACGCTGTAAAAACCCGCTTTTATACCTGCCGGCAGCAAGTTCGCCAATGTGTAGGAAATGTTCCCCAAGAAAGGGATTCTAACCCATCTGCAAGGAGGTTTTTCCCAAGGTGAAAGGGTTTCGAAGACACTCCTAGAGGCGATGACCCTTTCTTTTCTTTTCAGGAGTCTCTCCACTATGTTGGGGGAAAATCCATTAGCGATGGCGGTTTCCTTGATTATTTTAAGTTCCTTACTGAAGTTCTCAGGGGAAAGGGGGATTTGGAAAAGCCGGTGAATCAAGGCATGGAAAACGGCAAATTTATGCGAAAAATGGTGCGTTGAGGCATTCGGAATGATATTATTTGTATGCGTTTCTTTTCTATAAATTATAAAGACCGCGCTATTGTTCACTAACGAGACTGTGATATCTAAGAAATTGATTGCACCATTATTTTCTAACTCTAAAGTAAAACTAATATTCGGGTGGAGATTGTTTAAGAATTCTAGGAAACTTGGAATGTCTGTTTTCTTCCCTTCCCAAACACAAAACACATCATCTACATATCTACACCAATATCCTATATTTTCGGTAAATCCATCGTGATCTGGGAATATTTTCTTTTCCAAGTTGTCCAGAAATATTTCCGCTAGGAGAGGGGAAAGCGGTGAACCCATGGCAAGACCTTCCTCTTGTCGATAAAATTTGGAATCAAATTTGAAGTAATTTTGGGAAACACACACAGTGGTCAGGGTTAGGATTTCCTTCGCTAAATTATTATCTACCCCTTTAACTTCTAGCAGATCTTTTAAAAGATTCAACGTTTCCTTAACGGGCACAGAGGGGAATAAATTTTTAATATCAAAAGAAACCATTGTTGCGTCATCCGGAAATTTAGATTTTGAAATTGACTGTGCAAACTCTCCCGAATTTTTAATCCCGAATTTTGGCTGGAATTGTGTAAGGTTACGGATTAAATAGTTTAATTTAGATGCCAATGCGTGCGTTGGGGAAGATATCGATGCAACAACAGGTCTAATAGGGGAATCAGTTTTGTGTAGCTTCGGCTGTCCATACAGTTGTGGAGGTAGCGGATTCATGGGTATCACTAGGTGTTTTTCCCTCTGGTTGAAGATTAGGTTTGAAGATGCCACTGCTTTTTTCACTGCCATATGATAGGATTCCGTAGGGTCTTTTTTTAAATTTACAATGTTATTGGAACTTATGAAATTATACACTTTCTGGTTATACTACTTTTGAAAATAAAAACTGTGGAAAATACGAAGAACTTAGTAATTTATTAAGACTTTCGAGTGCTGTAAAATATAAACGTCCTCCGCTCAATTTTATTGTTACAAAATGCAGTGGGCTTCGTTAGACGCATCAATAGCATGGTCATTTTATAGTTGAAACGCGGAATCATAAAGATAATTTAAAATCAGTACGCGTAAAACAAATATTTCATAATCCTTTTCGCTATACCTATAATACGTATCATCCACTCTCATATATTTCGCCATGAAAAAAACGTTACACTTTCTTATAACTGAGCAATATGAAGTTAATTTCATTGAAAAGAATGCCGAAAGTCGGAGAATATTTCAATAAAACCCTAAATGCTGCACATAAATAAACAACTGATCTAAAATAGATGGTGTTTTACAAATTTCTTCCACATTCATACGTAAAAGTTTACCGATTTATAGAGGAGAAAGGACTAATCGAACCATATTTTAAGTCCACAACGATGGCATTAAGATGTATACAATGCAATACAAGTCTTATTATTTATCACCGAACGCATCGGTTAAGAAGTAAGACTTCTGAGGAGTGTTGTGTTCTGTAAAATAAAGCAGTAGCACTTACTATTACTTGAAGAAAGAGAGTCGCAAGTGGAGCACAAAGGAATATTATCACCAGGTAAGAGTTGAATGAAGATAAACGAGGAGCAAAATTATCGAGAAAGCCGTTTTGACGCGTCGTAGACCTATTATCAGAAAATCCCAAAAGAAATAAAGCTGGTGATGCACGTCAGCTCTATCGTTTGAGGTCAGCCAAATTGCAGATTCTCATCTCCGTGTGGCAAATTGGGTGCCGTACGTGTAAAATGATCTAAACAAACCGTAATGCTAAAAGTGACCTGCATTTGACCTACATTTCGCAGACCACTGAATGATTCTCCCCACTATCATACAGAACTTCGCACCTGACATAGGCGGACAAATGACCCATCTACAGACCGAAAAATCAATGTTTTTATGTTTTCTGCCTCCGCGTCAGCCTAATAATTTAGCAATATCCTCACGTGAATTTGCCTATCAAATTTTATAGATTGGAAACCTGAAATGAAAACCACGAGCCGGGTTGAAAATCAAAATTTTCCGCTTTCATGGAATTGCAGAAAAGAAAAGAGTTATTCGGCGAGATAATTAATATTTAATTTGACTAAATTCGAGTGATGTATTGAAATGCTTAGTACGAATAGCCTAATTACATGATTGATAAAAATGAATCCGCGTGATGCCACATCGACTGTAGTAATTTGCATAATGCAAAAAAAAACAAATTCTGAAAGCAGCTTTGAGCCAAAAGCCATCCACAGTTTAACCATATAGGTTCAAATTATATCCCGTGTGAAATGGATTTCCATGAAAAAACTTAATAGTAGGATGTCATCTATTGCAAAAATATTGTAAAGCCTTTTTACCCATAGGCAAGTGTTTGAAAAAATATCCCAAAGTCCACACATTCTATGTGGACTTCAAAGGCTATTAACCTATGTTATGTTAAAAAATAGAAAACTATGGTATGTTAACTCTCCTATTTCTTTTCATTCAATATTTTTGGATAAACGAATTATTTCCCTCTCTTTTCTCTGAATAAAATCACTTATTTAAAATAGGAAATTGTTAACATAAAAAATGTTACAAGCACGAATTTACATTGTTGCTGTATATGGCAACCGATCTGATTTCACTTTTGGTAAATACAGTTAAAATTGTGGCTAAATCTAGTCAGATTTATAGAATTAATTTTAGTATTATCTTAGGTTCCTTCATCAATCAAATATAGGGAGATCAACAAGAATCAAGAAATCTAAACATTTGTTACTTCAACCACCATTCAACCATTTTTAAAGATATTTACTTAGCACATTAACTACAGCTCTCAAAAGATTAATCAACGTTCTTAGTTCCAGCTTTCCTCTTTATAAGCTATGAAAATAGGGGGAGTGTACGTAAGGATTCGAAACGTTCGTTAAAGCACTAGACAAAGACATTAAAGCATGTATCGTGTGCGATTGGAGCTTATCACAGCGTGCTGAGGGCTGCCTACGTAAATATTAAAAATATCCCTCCCCAAACATACATTTTCACTGAGCAAAAATTAACGATATCCCCAGGGAAATCCGATATTCATCAAAACAGTCTCACACGAAGGCCGAATTCAGCGCAGAATTCCAAGGATATTTGCTCAACTTTATCTTCCCATTCTGCGAAGAATTTAATTTGTACGTGTATCTATAGCGGATACGAAAAAAAACACGAGAGCGAGGGGAGGGCGCATTTGAGAGGGCATACCTTTCTCCGGCGCTCGCTAATTGAGCTCTCGGCGCCACTGTCCACCGAACAGCTGAAGAGCGGCGCACGCAATCCTCCTAATTGCACGCCCGCACTTGTTAGTAGTGGCAAGCGCGTGTGTGATTGTAGAGAGCCCTGGGGATGCAGGTATAAAAACCCTTTTTCTTTGGTGGCCTTGTCCCTCGGCGACGCCAATTGTCTCTCTCCAGAGCGAGATAACGGCTCGCGAGTCCTCAATGAAGTCGTCTGCCGCATTCAATCCCAGGTTGCAACAGATTACACCGCGGTCGATCTACTATAATTACGGATTTCAAACACACGGAGGGGAACGGAGAGTAAAATACAACGAAGTTTAATGACTTTCGCTTTGTACGTGAACGCTCGACCTTGCAGCTGTGCAAGTCTGAATCGGCCAATCGGACTCCCAGATGGCTTTCACTCGTTCTGGTTTTTCGTCCAGGTATATTTTCGAGTCACTCGCAGCACTATAACCGTTTCTCCAATTAGTGAACTCGATTGTTTATCCACAGCACTCGCTGTTTGAAATCCCCGCCGAAGACGAGAAGGATTTCATGCGCATACGAATCCGCCTTCAAAACATTTAACCGCGCACTAAGTCAGACGCAACCAAAGAACCTTAGCGAACAGTTTTCTGTGACTTCTTCAAAACTTCTGTGGCTTCTTCTCAACTGGACCACGTGACGATCTGCAGGCGCGGCGGTGTTTATCGGCGTTCGCCGGAATCAACAAATGCACCAGCGAAGCTCGATGACATTGTCTGCGCAGCATATTCACCAAATACGTCACAAGTAATCTGTTATCTCCGCAGTGAAGCGCGAAGGACAAAAACGTGAGCGCAGGAGTCATTAAAACGCGGGTTCGAGCCTCTTGGAGTGACTCACTGGAATGCACGTGCTGCCCCCACGGTGGCCAATGTGAAACTACGCGGAGGGAGGGGGTCCTCGTGTAAGGATGTGCAAGGCGAAGGATTCCGAACGAAGTCACGAAGTTCCGCGAGTTCAACAAGGTTTATTCTTGCGAGAATAAACCAATAAAGAGATATTTTAATATTAAATTTGAAAAGCTATTCCTTTTGATGTTTGTTATGTAACACCCAAATTTAGAGGATTATACGACTGATATAATACAAATTTCTCTACCGTTGGAAAAGAATTCTTATTTTCGACATTTTTGAACAGTGTTCCAGGAGATAATATATTAAACTATAAATCAGAACAGTGATTACATTGCAACAGAAAATCAATGCTTCTGGTTCAACACCCGCTTCACTCCTCTAACCTGCAGGAGATTCGGAGTCATGAAATGATTAGGCACATTTTACCACATTAGTCTATGAAATGATGCAAATTGTCCTATTCTCGCGTCAGCTGGCGAATATTCGAAGGTATTACACTTTGCTAAACCATCTGGAATTTAAAGATGATAAATGAAGGTAATAATTTAAGACTTCGCTTGGGATGTTTGAAAACTCGGATGCACGGCGGCAGAAGACGGCATTGCGGAAAGAATTCCCTTTTGGCTGACGGATGTAAAGAGGATTTCGCCTAAAATTTAGAAGTTAAAGTGGCAGGGAATGGGGACTTACTTTAAGTGGCTGCTACTTTTTATTTCCTCAAATGATTAAAGATTTCCTGTTTGAGGAACTTGAAAGAATATTCCTCTCTCTCACGAATACGATTTATAGAAAAGGAAAAAGACTGCATATTAAAGACTGCAAACGTTTACTGCATTGCATAGTGGCGAAAGATTGAGCATTAAACGGTACGAAGTGGTAATGGATAAAATTAGTGGGATAAATAAAAAGGAAGGTCAGTCTTTGCTCGGTATTGCGGACTAAAAGAATTCACATTGCGAAAAGTTATTTTGGACAAATGGAGAGGATCACTGAAAGTGAAATGAGAAAGAAAATGTGATAGTGTGATGAAATATCTTCTGAATAAATAATTTTGTTTCGAGAAATGGAGGAGAGCAGATGGATGGATGATTCCAAATTCCTTATTGGTCAAGACGCAACAAAAATTTTACCAACGATCAGTACTGGCAAAGATTCTTATGTAACTCCCCTTTCGAATAGGTATTTGAATTAGCATTTGTTTCTTCGTTCCTCTTAACATTATTTTCAGTAAATTTTTAAGTAAATATACAGGAGCAATTATCTAACACTATCTTAAAATATTATAATAGTAGTAGTATTATTGAAAGTGCTTCGACAGCTAAGGTCATTTCGCACGTGGGCCCCCACCGGAAATCGGAAACCCGGGACCGCTTTCATCGAAGTCGAACGCGTTGCCCATTTGGCTATCCGGGAGCCTTTAAAACATTTTACTTCAACATTGGAGGCTACCTATACTCTTGAAGTCATGGTATGAATCCAATATTATATCAATATTCAATCAACCTGTTATGTCTCAGTACATGACCCAAGAATCTAACTCGACTTTGACCGATCAGATTTAAACATTTCCATTCACTTTCCCAATTTCTACTACTGCTACGTCATTACAAACATTTACGGACTAAAGCGGTGTAATGAAGAGTTTCCAAAGCAATAAATCAACGGGAGCAGATGCCTAAACGACGGAAGCCGAGGACCGCTGCATTCTCTTTTACAACTCCGACGCTTGTCAAGAGTGAATTGATAATTGGTAATTCATCACAAGTGGTCGCTCTTGTCTTCGCTTTTCGTAGCGTATTAAGTCCCCAACCTGCCTGATTTAAATGCTCTGAAATTCATGCAAGAATGAATCATCCACCTTATTTCAAAGCAATTTGCAATCAGCATTTTGCCCACACTGTAAGTCGCTGAGATGTTATGATTGGAAAAAGTGTAGTGACACTATATATATTATACACATACAGTAACACTATACATATTTCTCTTCAAAACATTAATAAGGAGTGATGCCTTTACTCAACGTTATTCACACGTCATTATGTTTTGGTGTTATCACGGAATAGAGCTTAGAGAAAATCCAAACAAATTCACAAATTTCAAAAAAATTGTTTTTGGTGCCCAAAACATGAAAAATGTATTTTCACGTGACATCTTGATTATTGCTTCTTTGTTTCGGAATTTCCTATGGGAATGAGAATATATAACATTGATCCACTGCTTTTGGACGTTATTCTAATTAATGTGAGCTATTCTCAGTGGGCCTGGAAAATATTTATGATATCATTATTCTCATTTAAATGAATTATTAAATTAAATTCATTAAAATTACATCCCATTTTATTAATCTCATGAATGGATAAAGAAAATAAGATGCTAAAGTTATCTTTACCTCGCAATTTATCTGGAATTTACCCCCTTGATTCGAAAATTTCTACGTGAGGACTGCGGCCCTTTGCTTAGGAATTCGAATCACAAGGATGGCGAAAAGATAGTAAACGTGGCGTGCGCCTTAAAACTAAAGGATGTCAAAAAAGTCGATCCCAATTCTCTCATCTTTTCCTTATCATTGTTGATTTCTTTCGGGGGAATTACTCCTCCATCGCTTTGTGAGTCAACCACCTCAATGAACATACCGCTGGTTGGTTCAACTATCTGCAGCGCCATTTGCCAAACTAAAAATAGCGCAGCAAAATGGAACTGACATGGCATAGTAGTCGGATGGTTAAAATGCCTCATGACCTGGGTTCGAGTCCCAGTCATGTCGATATTCAGAAATTCCGTTTATCCGTGGCAATTTCAATCACAATCATCGCTCTTATCATTCAATTGCGCACTGCGCAATGGAATCTAAAAATCAGTGCTGAACTGAATGTATCAGTGCTGTTCTGAATATACACACTGGCCGAGGAAACGGAATGAACGTTCACCCTCAGTATGGATTCATGTTTTGCCCGAAATACAATATTTTCTTCCTATCCATTCCCTCCCCATCTGAACCATGTTGATTTTGCGCGCCTATTTTCTTCTGGCAACTCGGAATCATCTTTCATTGATGTTTCTGCGTCGTAAAATAATCTTTATCTCGAACTTTAGCATTTAAAGGTCATAGATTCACTCTGTATCGCTAGATATTTATATTTATACTAGCTGAAGTGCCCGTTGATTCTCAACGGGGAAAAAAGACGGGATTAAATATATTATACCTATTTGTACATAAGAGAAAATAACTCTCGCATCATAGTTTAATCCATTGGGACAGGTTATCGAAAGCAAAGATTTTCTAATCAAAGTTCGAAGCCGAAATTTATTATCAACAATAAGAATGTGAATGTAGAAAGGTTTCTCGGGTTTCCAACCAGGTTAATTCTGGTGACATAGTTGTCGACAACAACGGCGACAAACCCGAGAAACCTTTCTACACACTATCCACCAGGAAAGCCTGAGATCTTTCTATAAGAATGTGAATATTTATGGCATTTCCTTCTTATGAAACTTGTCTTAAGTTAATGAGCAAGTTTGCAAGATTTTTAACTTCTGGTTCTAATCGTAAAATTAATCGTAAAATATGTCAATAGTCCGAATTGATACACGAAAAGTTACTCATTTATCTCCATTAGTTCATTACAGTGCTACGTATGTTTGTTGCCCCTGCGATCCTCCACTACAAATTCATCGTGACCGCAATCTCTGAATAATTTCCTTCTTTTCATATCGTCAATTAAATATTAATATCGTCTTTTAAATGGGCTGAATACACAATGTGTTCTTATGTGAAAATGCATGAACTCGGAATCAACAAACGTATCGGTCGTCAGGGGAACGGGTTGTTTACAACCTCAAAATTTCACAAAATATTCGTATATTTTATCTAAATCCTCGCAACTTCGAGTCGAAACCAATATTCCACGACGATAATAAGAATCTTTATTCAATTTTCCTTCTTATGGTACTTATCTCGATTTCGTACGACTATTCCTTTTAATTTAATTTTGCAAAAGAAATAAAGTCTGTAACCGATAAAATCGAACTTTATTTCTTATGGAAATCTATCTTAACTATCTTGGTTCAAACCCAGCAAAGTCATCGAATAAAAAGTTGACAGTACTTCCTTCCGGATCTCAGAGAAGACGTATACAAAGTTTGACGCAAATCGGACAAACGATGTGGACTCCAATCTCAAACAAACAAACACACAAACCCACAGAAATTCAGCTTTATATACGATTTACTGCTTTTATACGATATATATATATAGATGACAAAGTAAAATCAAAATATGTATTATCATATCGCGGAGAGTAGCTAACAAAAACTATGCTTTGAACTTTCGTCCTTTTGACTTTTAAACGTCCATTATCAATTCATGCATTATGAAGCTCTCAATCATTTCAATTAGTTCCACTAATGAAAATTGAGAATGAAAAATTAAATACAAGGAGATTGTTTTTAATATCTATATATGTTAAATAGATAACGGCCAATGGGGATAAATGCCCGAAAAAAACTTTTTTCGACCAAAATATATATCGTAGAGGTATAGGACAACTTACGAAACGAACATGAAATCAACGGAAGATTTTGTTGCTGAATTTGCAAACTGCTATTTCCTCCAAAATTGTAAGACAAGGGCGCAAAACTTGCATTATTAAGCAAATCATGCTATTTGTACCAAGAGAGAATAGTAGAATATACTTTATAGTTTTCAATAACATTCAATCCAGTTGATTATGTGCAACTATATCCGAGTTTATATTTATAATGTCTTACCAATATTCTTCAGGCGTTTTAATAGGTGTCTCTCTCAATATTTACTTACCGGAAGCCTTTTCCTGCTACAAATGGATCGATTGATTTTAAAATAGAATAACAGAATCGATGCTCTATGCAAAACAAATATTTCTTCGAAAGTAATTAAAGGATAGAGCTCGCCAGCCATCCATTATGAAGTACGTACATCTACATATGTACCCTGAAAGGCACCCCCCAAGGGGTGTATGTACCATGACTCTACATCCCAACTCGATTAATTTCGCGTATCGCTCGTAGAAAAAAAAATGAATTACTGAAATGACTAGTTCTAGCATCCATTTCTTTCATTTTTCTCTCAGAATCAGAACAGTATGTAACAGTGATATCTCATAGTATCAACTGCATCTCCTAAAAACGTACTCTCTCGGAATTTATTAAGTAAATGAAGTCTTTGTTTAAATTTTTTATTTGTTACCCATCCTGTGAGTAACGCTCACAGATTTTTCGTAATAATATTTTTGGAAACGAATCGCCTTTTGCAGTACTTTCACTAATGCCCTTAATAAAGCACTTTTCGGCAGGATCCCATACACTACACGCATATTCAGTGAGGCCTGACCAACGCAACGTAACTCCGCTCACGGACTTCTTCTTCGCTTCTAACGACTATTCTTTTGACGAATCCGAGCCTTTCATGTACTCCTCCAAATATATTAGGAATGTGGGTGCCCAAAAGTAGAATGGTACTTATATTATTTTAAATGATAAGCCTCTTATTCAACCAATGGTGCTCAAATTCCGATGTAATTTTCGTTGAATCTCTGAAATATCTCATTATTCACGGCTACTTTAAACAGGGCCGGTCAAATAATAAAGGGAGTACAAGTGTAAATTTCCTGGACTCCCAGTTAGCCAAGAGGCACTTTCGTTCTTGGTGAAAGCGATCACGGGTTCAATTCCATGGCCTTAAGTGGGTTACCTTAGCAATCGAAGCACTTTTAAAAATACTTCTTCTTCCGGTGCCACTCCTGCCGGAGATTGGAAATCATCATGGCAAATTCATCTTTCTTTTTCCCTCCTCTAAAAATTTCAGTGGAGTTGAAGTTAAACCACTTTTTAAAATCGTCCATGAAGATTCTTTTTCTGCCTTTTCTATTCTGTTCCGCTTCCCTTCTATTTTTCCTTGCAAGATATTCCTTTGTAGTTCGTATTTTACGCCTCTTATAATGTGACCGAAATACTGGAGTTTCATGATTTTAATAGTTCTTAAAACTTCACCTTCTTTGCTTACCTAGTCTTTGTAGTACTTCAGCATTCGTCACTCTATCTATGATATCCTTAGAATTCGTCTGTAACACCATAATTCAAAGGCTTCAATTTTCTTTACACTATTCTGTTCTAGTGTCCAGGCTTCAGCTCCGAGTAAGAGGGTGGAGAAAACGTAACAGCTCAGCATACTTAATTTTAGTTCTAGGGTTATGTCACGATTGCAGAGGAACTTCCTCATAGCATTAAAAGTTGTTCGGGCAATTTCAATACGACTTCTTATTTCCTTTATTTCATCACAGAAGTCTGTAATCCATGTCCTAAGATATTTACAATATGGTACTCTTTCAATTTGTGTGTTATTAATTTTTAGATTTACTCTGGGATCATGAGACTTTGTTACTAGCATATATTTTGTTCTCTTCAGGTTAATTTAAGACCGTACTTATTACATTTACTGTTCATACATTCAACCAAACGTTGTAAATCTTCTATAGTACCCGCAACCAAGACATATCATATCATCAGCACATCTTATATTATTTAATATAGACCCATTTTTTATTAATCCGACTGAACTTTCTTGCAATGATTCTTGACGGATGGCTTCACTGTATATATTGAACAGTAGTGGAGACAGAATACATCCTTGACGTACTCCACGTTGAATTAAAATTTCTTCAGTAAATTCATCCCCATCTTTAAGTATTGTATTCTGGTTCCAGTACAGGTTAGATATCAATATTATATCAGCATATCTTATTTAATATAGACCCATTTATGATTAATCCCATTGAACTTTCTTGCAATGATTCTTGGCAGATGGCTTCACTGTATAGATTGAACAGTAGTGGAGACAGGATACATCCTTGAAGTACTCCATGTTGNGTTCCAGTACAGGTTAGATATCAATATTGTATCATTATCATCTATAATTTTACTTTCTAGAATCTGCATTAACTTCTTATGTTGTATCTTATTGAAAGCTTTTTCAAAATCGATAAAGCAAGTATATACATCCTGATTCATGTCCAGACATCTCTGCATTAGAATGTTCAAACTAAATAAATCTTCACGAGTTCCAAAACCATTTGTAAAACCCATTTGTGTGTGAGATATTCCCTCTTCTAATTTTTTTGTAAATCCTATTATGAATTATTTCCAGGAATATTTTCAAGGTGTGACTCATCAAGGATATTGTTTGGTATTCATTGCAATCTCTTGTATTTGTCTTCTTTGGAATCGCTATAAAGGTGGAAAGGAGCCAATCTGTTGGTATTTGACCCGTGAAGTAGATCATACTAAAAAGATTTAGTAAAACAGTAATGCTTTCATCATCCATAAGTTGAAGCAACTCAACAGGGATTTCGTCAGGTCCACTTGCTTTTCCATTTTTACTGTTTTTGAGTGCATGTTCTACTTCGTAGAATATCTGGTCCTTCTTCTGTATATATGTTTGTATTTTTCCCTTTCTCTTCATCATTAAACAAATCCTTGATGTATACATTCCATCGTCTCAATTTATGTTTGATGTTTATAATAGGTCTACCATCTGTATCTATCAAAAGACTTGTTGTTCTTCATTTACTCATTCCTGTTATATCCTTAATTCTTCTATGCATATTATAAGAATCATGTTTTATAATTACTACTTCTTCAATAAATTTGTACCTGATCTTCTTCTCTGATCTTTCTTACCGGCCGATAAGCATTTAAAATAAACAAAGCAAGACATTAAATGCAATGAAATCTCTTGCAGATTCAGTGTTTGTTATCTAAAAATTAAAAATTCATCCTTTATATAGGGGCTTCCTCAATTTGGGGGCTCAAATGCTTGGCCGGATCTTTATAATACAATATAATCAAAAAACGAAAATCTGTGTGTTGTAGATTGTTCTCGTGATCAGAGTGCACGTACATCATCACTTTCCCATTGAAATGTGAATATTGATTGCACTGCCGTAATTTTCTCCCGCGCCTTGGAAATGCAATTTAAAGGCCGTAAAGGACTCACGCGAAAGGAGTCGCGAACCAAAGATGGCGAGCGGAAGAAGTCACGAAAAAAGCTTCTCACGAGACGGAAAAATCCCATCGGATATTGAGGATTCCGGGCGCGTTAGTTTGCTCGTGGTCGGGAATGGCGGAAGAAAGAAGCGGTGATTGAGCGAGTAAATTAGGCTGCAAATGGGGACATATAAGCGATGAAAGCCACAGCGAGGTGTCTGACCTTTTACGCTTCCCTTACCAGTATAATTCGAGTTGGGACAAGTTTGCAGACTCAGACGTCTCTCTTGCTAATAAACTGCAATCGAATTATCTGATTCAATTTTGTGCTTCGATGAAGCTGATTTGATCGTGTCACACAACCTTCTGCACTAAATCTTGTTATCACTTTCACTTTAATCTACTTTCATTGAATAGATATTCCAGATTGTAAGAAAAGAACAGTTCCTATTGGGACAAAGAGATAGATAAACACTTTAGTGTCGAGGTTGGAGTCTCTATTCCATCTAACCTCGTACGTCGCCGTAATATTTATAGAGAATAAATAAAAACAAAACGAAAGTGCTCGGGGTGGGGAAAAAAAATACTTGCAACTGAAGATTGACAAAGAAAAAACCGACGTTACGGGAAAACACCCACCAAGAAGGGGGTTGAAAAACCCACGGAAACACAGTAGAGGAAAATTAAAAGCAACATGCAATGAATAAGTTTGCATTTCAAATATACATCTAAATATGCACCCTGGAAACCGTCTTTCGGTGTGTGACAGAGAGGAGGAGGGGGTGGGGGGCAGGGAGAACATAGAAAAATGTAATAAAATGTAAGCAAGAAAATTCACGATGTAGACTTCAAAAACACAGAATATGTATGTTTTAATTGAACAAAAGAAAATAGACAATCAAAATTACATTTCATACCTTAAAATGACACTACCTTCACCATTACGTCAATAAATTACAAAAGCACGTTTGTAAAGATAAAAGTAAAAGTATTATAAATAGTGGGACCCCCCACCATTTATAATATTGTTACTTTTATTGCAGATGAAATTCAACGTATTTGTATCGGCATGCCTCATGGTATATCGGCACTCACGTCCCTCGTCGGATGGAGTCATTCTGAAAAAGAAGAAAGACAGTGAGAATGGGAACGTAGGAGTACTGCATTAACTGTCGATAACATTTATACACGCACGTTTGAGTTTCTCTCATTAGTATGGTTGCTAGACTTCCCACTTCATATGGAGCAATGTGTTTCTCATACACTGCGGAGGGGTCTTCAATTGGGATAAAAAGGGGTGTCCGATATGTAAGATTTGAGTTGGCGTTTCAAAGTCCCTCTATTACCCACAAAGTAGCTGAAGAGGAGCGAGATAAGGTATGCCAAATAATACGCTATGTATTATCATGAACATTTTCATGAATAATATACTTACATCTTACTTATCTTCATTGTTTTCCTTAATGTACATCAGAGGCGGAGCAAAGATGGGGTACATCCCAACCCCATAAGGAAAGATCCAACGAAAAAATTAACCACTTCATTCGTTGGTCTCCTAATAGAAGGTTTGAACAATCGATAAGAAAAAAACCCTAGCAGTGAAATAAAAGTATTCCAGTATAAAGTAGATGAAATATAGATTCTCAAATGACGCTGCCATAAAGATGTGCACTTTCTCTCGATTTGGGTCTTTAATATATAATTTTATAATATGTTTAATCACTCGTAGTTTTCAGGGAAAAGCTTCCAATTTCAAATGCCAACCGGCTATAGCTCTATAAGTTCTTTCCATCTATTTATATTTTGAAAGGAACTTAGCCCATCCATCTTCCTGTGAATGCTTCCCATAGACAAATCCTGCCTACACCCCTCATTGACATCGTAGAAGAGTAACGTATGTATGCATCATCAGTAAAATTTGATCGTTAGGCTCTATTTCTAATTATCTGCCTAAATCTCTCTCGTTCAAAGTTCAAAGAAAATCTCGTTCAACTTCTCTCACACCGGCTAATAGCTCACTTTGCAGAGCAATAAATATATGAATGAAATAAGCAAAGTATTACAACGAAAAGAGAAAAGGAAACGATTCATGTATTCTCCTAATCATTGGGAATGATAAATATTCTTAAAATGTGAAAAACAAACTAAATGAATCCTGGGAAAAATCAAGTGTAACGTCAAATTTAACACAGAATATCATGCACTAAAGAAGGTAAAACTGCTTAAACCAAACATTACTAAAACATCGCTACAAGAGCACAAAACGGTTTAATTTGATCAATAGACATACAATTTGAATACATTTGTTTAATAGTACTAGCCATGAACACGCTATTTACCTTGTTTTTAAGACTAATTAGCTGTTTAGAGGCGTGCCCTATATTAGATAGATAGATAGATAGACTCTTTATTGGCGAGGTTAGGCCCATATGGGCCTCTCTTCCACCTAACCTATATTAGGGGATCCCAGATTCCATGGAACCCCACATCCTTGTGCTTGTCCTTCCTCCCGCTAAATTCCATTAAATACTCTCGCAAATATAAGGAATTAAAATAGCTACACCGCACTTTTTCAATGTTATGAATAGAAGTTATATGTTATTATGTTTTTATATGTTACCCAGCGTATTCGCTATTATTCGTATATTACCGCAGCGTATCTTTTCAGATATTCAGATTCAGTCAAATTGATTACAAATTATTTTGCTCCAAATTTGAAACATTACAATTTTACTTATTGACGAATAAAATTTTAAATGTTAATATCGAATAACTATACAATAAAAATTAGCATGCACCCATGCATAACATAAATAATTATAAAATTATTATTTTGATGTTAAATTATAATTTTTAGAATTGAGAATGTATGAAATGACTAAAACATTAAATAACACAAAAGAAAAATTTTCAAGACTACCCACTGATATGCGCAAGGAAGAGATAAATTTTCGGTGTAAAGTTAAGTCGTTTTGGATGCAGAGGAAATGTCCTCCCTCAAAAAAAAGACAAAATAAATCAGCCTCCCTCCAACATCGAGTGAGAGCTACATTGTCAACATACGGACTGGAATGATGACGCCTATATGTTCTGCGGGAATAAAATATTGGACGTTTCCGTTTATCACGAAGAGGAAGGAGACGAAAAAGTTTGCAGAAATCCGGGTGACCGTGTCTGGAATATTGAGTGTTCCCTTTACGATAAAGCCGTCTCATGAAAGGGTCTTTGACATTTTCTACATTTCCCTCGAAGTACTTGGCCTGGTTACCAAGTAACACATAAAAGGGTTCATGTAATACTACTATTAGACATTATTAAAAACGTTTCTAGGCAATTGTAACAGCGCCACATCGAATTATGTAATATTCATAATCACATCTTAATATTTATAATTCCTAATCGAAGAACTACATCATTATACTAATCATACAGCCGATATTCGGTAAGTAAATGTATTTACTTGTTTCTGATGCCTTCCTCTAGAAATTTCCAACTTCATTCATAGCCTAATCGGTATAATGTTAATGCATAACAAAACATCGGACATTAGAATAACCGCGAGTTAAGTTAATATCGAGGCAGGCGTTGCTTAGACGCACTTCATGAAGTTCAATTCTAATTCTTTTCTCAAAGTAACCTCATTTCGAGCACATCTTTAGACTTCCTTGAGTTGTATGTAGCTCCACCGACTGTCAGCTATTCCTGTTAAAAATAGGCTGACCATATTCAGGGGGTCAAAAACGGTACTATTCCCATCAGAGAAATGATTTGGTACATGTTTTTCTGCGGATGTTTTTAACGTCGTCAATAAAGTATTATTTGAAAAGACCTGTGCGAAATTTTAGACGATAATTCTATCGTTACCAGAGTAAAAAGACCTTCCCACTCACACATAGATTCATCGGTTTAATAAGTTTTACATTGAAGAGTCTCATGTTGCAGCTAAATTTTATGACCACCATGCCAAAATTACATCGTTGGTATAAAAAACAGCGACATGAAATATTATTAAAAACGTACCACATTTATTAATAGTACGTATAACATTTATTTTGCATATATATAAAATATACCATAAAATACGCATAAAATGTACTATGAAATACTTTTTATTTGCACGTAAAGTTTATCGTAAAAGTATTTCAATTACGAAATCGATGCCGAATATATACAATTCCAATAGATCGAATATTCGAAGCCTTTGTGGAGCTCCGTAACAATACTTCCATATCCAATAGAATCAAGGGGATTTCAATAACATTCACCTTCAGTGTGGAAGGCTTCAGAACTGGACTAAGCACTTTAAATTATGACGACGGGACGGCAGATCCGAAAGCAGGGGAAAACGGGACGTACGGACAGCCAAGTTAAGAATGTTGCGAAATATAAAATTCAGAGAGAAATTCTTTGATAGTCAGTCACCCATGATGTTCATTTAATATTGCTCAAATAATATTGATCTGGAGAGGGTAACAAGTAGTTCCTGAATGGCCTGCCGAACCGTGAGTGGGAGTTAGTTGATCGCAATTGATGCTTGAGTTTCCTCCAAATTACCGAAATATTTGAACTTTCAAACATAAATAACACGTCGGAATCATGAAGTTCATTGTACTATTCCCGATGTAAGAAGGCTTTGTAAGAGCCGGAAATAAGTGTTAATTTTCCTTAGAAATAGAATATGACAGATAAAATTAGGCAGATACATATACTACAGAATCAAAAACAATTATGTTTACTCATGAAATGTCTATACTGTCTTAACAGTCAGTCTATGAGAATTTTAGACTATTCTTGTTCTAATTAAACTTTTGTATATGTACCTCAATTTGAATATATGTTAACCTTGTAGATCTGGTAAATTATTTTCCTGAAACATTTGTTTATTCCTCATTCTTTGTCTAAATTACAATCACAGAAACTCTTCGTTAGCCGAATTAATTCAGCATTCTCGTGATGAGGCATATCAGATTACAAAATGTAAAATGTGAGGCATAAATTACAGTTAAGTAATATGTTAGAAGGTAGTGACGTATCTTTTGGATATATTTATTAACAAGGTAAATAGATATATCTATTATATAATGGACCTCCATCTCTTACTGATTAAATCAATAGTTTAAAACAAAAATCATGATCGAGAAACCAGAGCAGCAATAGCGGATAGAATTAAACTAATGAAAATTTTCTAAATAATCTTTGAAATTTTGCTGCAACCTACTAAAGTCATTATCTGTCCAATGAGCTGGTGGAGTTGAACTTATTTAGACCCACTATCAACTCAATTTGAATGGTTCTAATTCGATTCTCAGTGTTTGAAAGTCCACTTGCACAGCTAGTTGATATAGAGAACAATTTCGAAATATTCATATACTATACCCTGAACAAAAATGAAACTATAAATACCTTTAGAGATTTCAAAACACTCAGTAAACCGTGTGTCGGCAGATGGAACTCGCGACTGGAGACAAATGAGAGTTCTGGATAACCAATTTCTAGGAATTGACCTAGGAATACCTAGGAAAGGAAATTCCTATACAATCCGGAACTTCCTCGCTATTTCTCCGTGAGTTTCATCTGCCGATATTCAGCTTACGGAGTGTTTTTAAAACTCTATTTGATTAACAGCTACGTTCCGATTTTTTCTTTATCGATACTTTCGTAATTTAAAAAAATTCAATCGCGACTAGTAACATTTTCAATCTCGACTAATATCGCCTTACATATAGGCGACACTATATCGGAACCATCCAGAAAAGCAGTAGCCAGTGCTGATCGGAGCAGAATGGAACGGATCCTTTAGGAACTGAAGCAACGAAAATGATGCAGTAAATAAAAGGATAAAACAGGGAAAATTTTCATTACCTTATGCGAAGACAGCGTTCCAACGGAAGAAGCGATTGCTGACTGAAATTTTTGAATATTTGATATTAAAAAATAAGTTGTTAAAACATTAAAATGTGCTTTAGTAAGACTGAGTAACATGAATTGAGATAGCACCGAGGACAATTAGTGTCGACGGATATTTGATGCAACAGGAAAATTACAATAAAATGGAAAGACGGAGTAACAAATTAAACATTACGTTGAAGAGGATATGAAGGGAGAAGTCTGTGTAGAGTATTACTAAAAAGATGAGGAAATTTAATCGGACTCATACTAAGGCATGAAAATCCCCTTAAATTCTAAAGAAATGTGGAAGGAAGGAAGTATAATGAACGAGGTTGAATATCTATTGGGGTTGGTAAAGATAGTGATGATGAAGGCATTAAAAGACTGGTGGAGAAACGGATGCCTTATAGAGGTGAATAAAAGTATTCTTTGGACTGAAAACATTTGGGAATGAATGGATAACGTACATACGACGGCTGATTTAGCGAAAACAAAATATCCTAACAACAACGGAAAACGTCTTTCCAGAGAAACTAACGATGCGAATAACCAACATATTTTTTAATAAAATTTAATTTTCTTAAATTATTTGCAAACTTAGTAGGAAGGTGGAAGCTTCTATGGTGGAAGGAATTTACTTTAAAGAGGAGAGTTCGGTCCAGCAAAATCTACTAAAATATATAGAAAACGAAAAGAAGAGGACCAAGAAAATAAAATCAAAGAGGGACCCCAAATTATGAACTAAATACTTATTACAGTGGTAATCCTTTTAAACATTATGAAAATTTGGATAAAAGGTAACAAAATTAATATATGCTAATACAGGAATAAAAATTCCCTGTATTCATTGAAAGGCTGTGGTTGTGATTGTGTTATTATCAAATTGTGCTTTGCACATCACCGAAGACCTATTTTCAGTAAACAAACGGCTTGTCCGAAATAAAATGTTGCAGATGTGGAAAACTACAAATTGCAGATGCGTTATTCTGAAGGAGACGATATTTTCTATTTTATTCTGAAGGAGAAATACATTTGTTGGTATTACGATAGAAAACATGATTCCGAAAGATAAATAATTGAATGAACAAAGGTTTGCCAGCTCGAATACCAATAGTTCCAGGACGATTCTTTACTGATCGAGTCTAAAGGTCGTTTTAAAGCGTAGAGACCATAAGTCTTTAATCGCATGAAAATCAGAATAGATTTAACTTAACTGAGCGCAACATCGATTTGACCCCATGTGTTACGACGTAGGAAGTATTTCTACATCTACTTAAATATTTCAAAGCCTATAAAAGGGGTGACGAAGATTTGCAAGAGAAATCTGACGGCACTATCCTTAATATGTTTCCTACAATGGTTTCTGTTAATTAGTTTTGTAATAATTGAATATATGCGTAAATTATATCTTAATTGCATCTTTGTCGTAATAAAATAGGTTATATTATTACAGTTAAGAAATCACATCGGCTAGCTAATAGTATGTTTCTAGATGGATGAAAGCTCATAATGATATCGATATAACTCATTTATTTGCATCACACTTTTCTTCGGAATTTCAAATGTTTCTGTGAGTGTTGATGATTTTTTGTGTAAACTTAGAGATTTGTAGATTTAAAAAGGTGCTGAACCTGATAACCTATCACCTAAATTTCTCAAATTCTGTAGTGAATCCCTAGTATACCCACTTAATATTTTATTTAACAAGTCATTACATGATGGCATCTTCCCTGATAATCTAAAATTGTCATGCGTCATTCCCATCTTTAAAAGTGGAAACAAGAATAATATCAGGAATTACCGCCCAGTGGTGATCCAGTCTTGTTTAGCTAACGTTTTTGAGAGCCTTGTCGTTGACAAATTATCACCATTATTCAAGAACATTATTGATATAAACCAACACGGATTTACTCGTGGCAGAAGTACTAACACCAATTTGATGATTTTACAGAAGTTCATAGTAGATATAATGCAGCGCAAGGAACAAACTGATTTTATCTACTTAGATTTTAGTAAAGCCTTCGATAAGGTTAATCATACTCTTTTGATTAGGAAACTAGGGTATTTGGGAATTAATGGTAATATTCTGTATTGGTTAAGTAATTATTTAGTGGATTGATATCAATATGTCAAATTCAATTCTTCTAAGTCCCAAATATATCGTGGTTCATCTGAAGTTCCCCATGGCTCTCATCTGGGACCTGTATTATGTACTTTATATTTATATGATATTTGTCAAGTAATTTCACCAATCAAATTTTTACTCTACGCAGATGATCTGAAGATTTTCACATCCATAAAATCAATTGATGATTGCTATTCATTACAATCCTGTCTAGACAAGCTTCTTTTATGGAGTAGTAATAAACTGTTGCCTTTAAATTTAGATAAATATTCATACATCTCTTTTTCTCGTATATTAAATCCTGTTAATTTTAATTACTCTCTTGGGGACCAACCTTTAGCTAGAGTCAGCCATGGTAAGGACTTGGGAATCACTTTGGATGTAAAATTGTTTCCGAATGCAATATTTATTGATTACATCTAAAGCCTTACGAATGTTAGGCGTTATATGGAATTTTAGTAGAGATTTTCACAATATCAATTGAGTAAAATTACTATTTTGTACTTTACTGAGACCAATCTTAGAATACGGCTGCTGTATTTGGTCTCCTTTTTACAATGAGCATTTTCAAATGACTGAGAATGTGCAGAAAAAATTTGTCATATTTTAACCTATCGTTTTCAATTTTCGCATCTGGGATATGTGGATAGACTTGCTGTCCTAAACATGAATACGCTTGAATACAGGATGAGAAATATTGGGATTATCTTTCTTTACAACCTACTGAATAACAAAATTGTTTCTCCTGAATTACTTGGGCACATTTACATTAACATCCCTTAACGCTTATCAGAATTACATATCCCTTCCTGGTTTCATATTACAGGCACAACTTCTCGTAATTCATGCCATTGTCTAGATGAATGAGAGATGCAAATACTATCAATGTTGACTTTTTTCATTCATCTCTCCATCAGTTGAAGAATGTAATTATCTCTAAGGGTAAACCAATTGATTTTTTGAATGAATACATATTTCTACCTTGTTTTATATGCTCCTAAACTGAATTTTTATTGCACTATCTATTTTATCATTTCTTGTCGTTTTTAATCTTTGAGGTTATATAAATTATGTTATGCACTTCTATATTTCGACATCTTATCTTTATCTTTCTATATTTTTATACTTTTATATGTTCTGCATTAAAATTTTATTGTATCTCTATATTGTTCTTACATATTGTATTATTATAATGTATTCTTTATTGCATTTGTATTTGATAACTGGGTCTTAACACCCGTAATAAACTATTATTATTATTAGTATCAACAAATCGGTCTATGATTTGGCACACATAGGCACGAAAATCCTGTGTATGTATCACATTTGGCACTCTTGCTACTGATGGTTTGGCATCCCGGCCTATAAAGTACAAATTACTGGATACTGCACTCTTCTATGGGAAACATTAATTCGTAAGTTATCCAGATCAAATTTGGCAAACGAATTACAGACAACTATAATATGAATGCAATACATTAAACTATGTTCATAAACGACTGCAAGTTATTAATTGAAATACATTAGAGAAATCTGAGTGACGGTGGCTATTACTAACTACTATTGTTTGCGTTGAATTGTCACAAACCATTATCCAGCAAAAAATCCTTTCCTTTTCTCAATTCATCAATTAATTAATTCAAGAGATGTATATATGGGATGTAAGCAATGTCTTCCCAATGGAAATATCGAAAGAACTAGTCAAAAAGCATAAGGATAATATAAGACAAAGGTAAATTCAAAGCCATAAAATATGATTACATACCTTGCAAATACCAAGTTTAAGATCAATGTTTAGCAGTTGTATGATGCATTGATCGGATACATATTCATTATTTATTGTATGAGTGGAGAGTGTATCCAAGTGATATTGCTATCTTTCAAACAGACTGTAATCTTCTGAGCTATTCTCAATGACGTCCTCATTTAACACAGACATAGAATTGAGGGAATTGCTACTTCACATTTATTTTGGAATATCCTTTTTAAGTTCTTTCGCCTTGAAAAATTTGCGCTATTCTGTTATCCTCTTAAAGGGACATTCTATTCTTACTTTAGCTGAAAGAAAGAATGGTGTTTATTCTCCATTGCCTTTCCTTGCATTCTGACGGGAACGTCTTTCCAACGCCACACATTCTATTCCCAAGTTTGACGGCTCAACAAAGCGCGGATTCCTTACGAAGCGAAAATTCTGAAGAGAAAATGGAAACGTAGGAATGGAAACGAAGAGAATAAAGATCGGCTACGAAATGCGTTATTCACATGAATTCATTCCTTTTCTTCGATCCTTTTCTTTGCTTTCATACGATTCTCAGAATGGCATTACCGTAGACATTTTCCAGCCAAAAAATTAATGGAATGTCGGACCCAAGTATTTTTTCGGGAGCCCGTGTCAAGAGTTCATTTTATAGGAGTACAGCGGAATTTCACGGTGTGTTTCGTGTTTCAGATAATGATTTTGGGTTCGCAGAAGGTTTCTCTCTATTTAAAGTCCCAACTTATTACGGACGTAACGAGTTTGTGTATGTTGGGAAAGTAATTGGAACGAGATTTTCTTTGCGAATTCCGTATGCTACAGAACTTTAATTCTACACGCCTTTCGGAGGAATTAATTGCGCACTCGTTTGTCTTCGACTTGGTAGTAGAGGAGTGAATTAAATGAATGTATTAATATTTCTGTCCTTGCGTTTTTAAGCGATGCATTAAAGGGTGACCAAATTTAATCATCGTTTCTATCGAATACTTTCTATAATAATTTCTTACGAACAGCGAAGAGTTACAAACCTCACTGCATTGGGAAAATATGTACGTCTTTCAATTAGTTGTTGATTTATATAGTATCAAATTCAATATACATATCACAGAGTAATTTTATACGCTTTTGAGCATATAATGGAAGTTACAAATTAATATCGGTATTTCGGTTAACTATATAAAGAAAATTTTTATGAAACATCAAACAATCGAAGCTCGAACCCTTGAAAACGAACTCATGTTTCTTTAAAATTTGCTGTTCACTAAGCATTATTGGTAACAGGGTCAACTGTGATATTACAACGTTATCGGAACGAGTTATATATTCTGCATCCTCCTGTTACACAAGCTGGGAAAATACTGCAAGACAATTTGAGAAATGAACGGTAGAAGTAGCCGACTCAGAAGTTCATCTTTCCCTGGAAGATATGTGACACCGACAGATTGAAAATATAGAGTGATGACGCTGGCGCATTCCGCCATACGTTAAAGGACAGTGTACTTGTATGTATGTAAATATACATGTGATTACCAAAAAGTTTGAAATCGTTTAAAATTACCTAAAGCGTATAATTTGAATTTAGTAACAGTAAAGAACCTCTCTTAGAATCTCTCATAGGATCTGAAAATTATAAACACCTTGAAAGCTAAGTTTTTGTAAAAGTATAATAACGCTGAGGGAACGCGCGAAACCAGAAACGTGGAATGATTTAAAAGTGTGTAAACGATAAAAATAGAAAAGGTTAGATTAGGAAAGGGCGCAATATCATCTTCGATATACATTATTTCTAACAGGAAAAACTCTTCGATAGGGCTACAGTCAGAGTCAACGAATGACTTTTACTTTCACTAAAGTTTGGACAAATTTGCGATTCCTAACCTCAAGTAGTAGTATTGTTAAAAGTGCTTAGACAGCTAAGGTCATTTTGCACGTGAGCCCCCACCGGGAATCGAACCCGGGAGCGCTTCCTAACCTCAAAAACAAATTAATTACTAAGGGGAAATTCTATCAAACCCAGCAATTAAACTGAGATGCTTTTCTTCCTGACTTGAATTTCAATCCGTTTCATTTCAGTCAGTTTCTATCGTATTCACCGTTGGAAATTTTCAGTACCCAACTTAGTTATTCAAATCAGAGTTATCTATCGCAATTTGATAGCTACAGACGATTATGTCCTAGAATACCTTAGGCACATACATTTGTATATTATAAATATAAAGTTATTTTTTCAATGAAGTAGCCATTTAATTTAGTTTTTGTTTGCAAACCTAAGAAGTATATCATTTGTCCAAAATTCAGTGTTAAAAAAAGTTCAAGAGATATATTGTGCAGTCAGTTTTTCTTCCTTTAAGACTATCTGACCCATGTCGAATGTGTAATTCTGACGGTGCTAGTGCATTATGTCCTATTATTTCGCCATTTTGGAGACATATTGATGTTGAAATGGCGATATAAAAAGAGCGAAAGGCCGTTAATAAATGGCACCGTTGCTATGAAACATTTGATATATGTGACAGTTGTTATTGATGATAATTGTCTTCTATTAATGTCGATAAATGCGAGTAAAGAGAGTTTTTTACTCGTTTGATTGAGCTTTTTGAATTGATTTAATACTTTCATGGCTAATTATTTGTTACCATCGAGTATTCATGGAGATACATTTGTAAAATAGCATTATATTATTTAATGTAAATATGCAATATGTATAGAATTATATTATTTAACGTTCAATATAAATATTTGCCTGTTTTTAAATGTGGTGCCATGTTTGAAGGTTGTGCATAAAATGGCTCCTCAGCCGTATGCAGAAAATTCCTGACACTGAATAATGAGGTGCCATTCTGTGAATACGGTGGTACCTCGACTTGCGGACCGCTCTACATACAAACTTTTTTCCTTCTCCATTTTGACATCTAGGTACGAACTTAACTTTTAGAAACAAATCCCCCCTCCCGGAAAAAACAAAATATATAACGGGAAACTGACTAACAAAATACAAAGTTTTCGAGTTACGAATTTCGAACTGAGTCTCATTACGTTCCTAAGTATTTTGTCCTGCAGATGCAGACTGATGCTGCACTGTTCTGAATCGTGCAGTGATAGTGAGTGCAGTGCATTGACGCAAGCGCATGACAATAGCAAGTTTCGTAAATGTAAAACCGAATGAGTAATTTCAACATTTGCACTTAAAAGAGTGCAATGATGTATGTAAGCATCGGTCGCGCCATTCCACCAGTTGTGGTATGATGTAAATTACAATAGCAGTAACATTCGTACGTTAATTTTTCCTCGCTTCTATGTCAAAAAACAACGTTACTTAAAACGTGCATAAATTGAAGCACAGATAAGCAAAGTATCCTAGATTACAAAAGTCGCCCTGAGAGAAGCAAAAGAGCTTTTTCTAGCGCACTACAAACATTACGCTCCAGTGAAACAAAGGATTATCTTGAAATGCATATACAAATGTACGGAGCCCAGTGTCCGTCTCGGGCGGGCAGCGAGTAATGGAAGCGCTCCTCCCCTGCGGCCGAATGGGGAAGCTCTGAAACAAAGGAACGGCGCCGCCCTCTGCCTCTTTTGTCTTCCAGATTTCAATTCAAAGTAACCCTTTAACATGCTCTCGAAGAATTAAATGCAAATTTCGCATGAAAATTGGGAGTCCACCATCCAAACTCACCTGACGAAAAGTGTTTTCACTCGTCTAATTTCTCTGGACGATTTCGGTTTCGCGAAAATTGTCAAATTTCACCTTCCTCGCAATTTGCTAGAGGCGCAATTAGGCGTATATCATCTTGAAAAGACATGCAGGTATAATTCATCCGCACTTTGTCGAAGATATCGATCATTGTGCACACATTTAAAACGTCGAGGGTTTATCAAATTAATGCGCAAAAGAGATATTTCCTTTCGGCGGTTGGCAGAGGTTACCTTTTTAGCTTATCGTTGTCGCGTATCAATCGAGGAAAGGATGAGTCCTAAAATTACTTGTTCTCATATATATTTCTCCAATTTTAAGGTCATTGTCGGATCCATCGAGGTAACAGGGGGTCGCATGATACCAATTACATCTTCCAGAAAGTTACTTTCCCTGAACTTATCAAGAAACCGCAGCCTAGCTTCTAATTTCCTTTTTTTGAGAGACTGTCAGTCTGCGTCTGCGCTATATATATATGAAAATTGAATAAATCATAACCGAAAAGTTAAATACAAATCATGTACATCAAATTTCCAAATATTTGACAAATATCTCATTCGAAATACATTTATTAGCTGCGAGGAAATTCAGCTACAGCCAAGAAAACAATTTAAATATTGGTTCCAATTACTCAAGAGTCAGATATAAGAATATTTTACACCTTTTTAAAGTTTTGATAAACGAAATCCGCTATTTCGGTCTCAACTTTGTGGTAGCTATTCATGATGAAAGAGGAATTGGTCCAACTTATATACATTAGCACATGATTTAAAACATACTACCCAGGTTTAGAGTGCGTAGCGTCATCATCAGGTGTCATCATCAATCCTCAGTGCTGAGTTTGTGGGTATCACAGTGTCGTCATTGGTGACGCTCGTTGACTGTCTTCATCGGAGTTTTTCCTAATAATGAGTGAGTACAGACGACACTGCGATAACCAAAGATATACAATATTTTGCTAGAGACCAAAACGACTTTTTAATTTCATTTAATACGACAACATCACGATCGCAAAATGTAGAATAGCATCATAAAACTGCAACCAATGAAGTAATTCAATATTACCTCCATGGTTCTAAAGAGAATGGAAATGACATCCTACGTTGCGACTGCAGCAACGATCTTTTGGCTTTCATCGACAAAAAATAAAAAAAAGACAAACTACGCATTACTACAGATTTTATTTTGTCCATTTGTGTTACCAATCAATAGAAACAGAGTGTCGGTCGATGATAATTCATTTAAACTAAAAGAATTAGGTATATTTTTCAGTACAGCTTCATTATATAATTATTAGAAACATAGATACATATTTTTTGTGAAGAATGTAATAACCACGATACTGTTTGTGTAATTACGCATCCATATTTTATACTATCCCAAAAATTATATTAAAAAAAGAAACTATTTCATTTGGTGCTCATGCTTCAGACACTCACCACACACATAAGACCTGCATAAATTATTTAGCAAATTCTACTACTCGTAAATAAACCTTCAACGTAAAATTACTTATATATTCATATATTTACAATAGATACAAGAGCAAAACGCTCAAAAAATATAAATTAAAATAAAATCGAAGATAATTAGTAGAGTGGATAATAATATTGATTGCGGACCGGTAAATCTTATTGGTATCCAACCCGCAACCCGCGAGGATGTAAGCTCGTACTTTTTGTCAGTGCTAAAGCTGCTATATCTTATACATCAGTTCCCGTAAATAAGCTGACGAGTTTGTCGCCACAAATATTTACTGGTATCAATTTTATTTCCCGGCGTACCTCATTGCCCCTATTAAATTATCAAGAGTGTGGGTCTCTGGCCACCAAAGTTAGAATTATTTTGCAATCTCTTAGTGCGTAATATGCAATGTACACTGCGCATATTGCTGCAGATGGCTACGGCGATAAAACTGAAAAAGCCATAGCTCAATAAGATGGTTAAGTTGATGCATTTCTCTGTTTCTGGCGAATGCTTCTATCGGAATTCATGCCCACAACCTCACCCTCGGCCCTGACATTCCGCCGTACCCAGAGTGCGATGCATCTGTTCACAACTTCCTTCGGATCGCCTCAACTTCCTCCGCCGACGAAGTTCCGTCCATCTGAGGACTTCCAACTCATCCGTGAAATTCTCCCAAAAAGCAAACAGAGTTCGGCCGTAGCTTCTCTCGCCTTCTCCAGCAGACCGACAAGCATGTTAAATGACCGTGAGTCTTCGATTGAATACAATTAGAGTTAGCAATTCATTGAATCGTGGTAAATGGGACAGGATAGCATGGCCATTTTCATTAATGCATTCATATGTAGGCCTCTTACAGAACTGCTGACCCAAAAGAAGCAACGTAGCTGACAGAATGCAATCACATAATAATTCCACACCCAATTTCACGTCGTCATATTCCCCATGTGTTGGTGTTATGTTTGGTAAATGTCCTTTGTCGAATATTACTGACGAACACATTTACCATACACAACGGAGTTACCATACGATTCGCTTCATCATCTAGACCAAGTAATTCAGCAAAACTACCGATCTGAGAAATTTACTTTATAAACCGTCACTTATCTGAGTTATTATCAAATCTATATCGGTATACGGAATACCATTCTCTGTGTGGGAGATCCGTGTTTCCTTCCACAGTTGAGTTTCCCTTCCGTTTCTTTCTACTCAAATGGCGTGTGCTTCCAATTCTTTCTTCCCAATGATAGAGTTCTGTATTTTCTTGGCGTCGACTACATATTTTATTATTCGATTCCCAATAGAGAATCGCATGATTTCAGGATAAGTTAATTTTCTAGGAATCGCAATACAGCACATACGATCTTAAAATAAAATGAGATCAATAAGCAATCATCTAAGCAAACAAGGCTTATCACACATAATGATCAAGTCATCGAACCAAATTTTTTACAAACTCGGTTCGGTCCTGTTTCGTTAAGTTTGCAAACGGATAATCTGTTCGAATTCTTTTACTTTTCGCTAAGACTATTAAAATATTAAGTCCTTCCGTGAGTTCATTTATAAGTGTAGCATATTTTAATTATGGTACATAGAAGGTTAAGTTAATTCATAGGAAAAACTTGTGATTTTATAGAAATAATTATCAAAATATCACATATTATCAGATGGATTTAAACGTGAAGTATCCATTTTAGTTAGTTGGAAGCCATTATCACACGCACTTTGAATAACTTCGTGCATTAACATTCAATGTGTATTGCTTGGAAGCGGAATTCGAAGAGAGATAAATGACGGTTCTCAGTTTGGGTTCTCTGTTTGGTTTCAGTTCTATGCCCTGATGATGGAGCAAAATATACACCCATTGCTAAAAACTGCTTTGAAACCGCGAATATTCGTGAAGGCAAAAGAAAGTAAATGTTAGAAAAGAGGAATTTTTTAGTATTAACAACTACAGGAGTACTTCTATAACCTTGGAAAGGTTAACCTTGAAGGGATTGTAATTTTTCTCGTCCGGATACGTGGCACTGGTGGAAGGTAAGATGAAATTAATCGCGGATCTGAAAAGTAATTCAGAAGACCTTGAGAGGGGCGATAACTTGGACGAGTGGGATTCTAAAGGTTCTCCGGTAAAGACGGTCTGTTTCGATCTTTTGTAAAAGAGGAGAAAGGAGGAGGATGAAGGAGATTCAGAGGGAGCACTCAACAGTCCAAGCGATTGCGGAGTCAATATTTGAAGAAAGCCAAAGGCCTCCTCAAGATCTGCGCGAGGATCTCTCGGCGAAGTGTTGAGGGAGAGCAGAAGTCACGTGACATCCCCAGCGGCCTTATGGAGATGCAGCGCATTGCATTCCCTTTGACGGCCTTTCATTTTTTTCCTCTTTCAATATCTCGCGGAGTAAAGAGGCGCTAAGAGTGAGCAGGGATTTCTGGGAAATGATTCATAAGATCGGAACAGCTTCTGCAAGTAGGCTTAAGGCGTATCTTTCTCAAGCTAACCCTCATTACGAAATGAGTCACGTTTACCACTAAGCTAGTGATACGTCGCGCAAATAAGATTGGAACTCTGAAGAATAGAAATAATACGAAAGTTAAAAACTGAAAAATACGTGTACGAAAAGGTAATAAATGTGGCGTGCAATAAAGGGTGTGAGAAAATTATCTCAGAAGACATAAGTACGTCCATAAAATCAGCCGAAAACATAGCGGAGAGATGAATCGTGGTTCAGGTGGAAGAGAAGTTCAAAGACTTGCTATGACGTGATTTGAAAATGTCGAATGGAACAAACCATAGTTTCAATGTTCAGTTAATAATCCAGCTCTTCCTTAATTTAGCTCATTTGGCGTAATTGACACTATTACGGTAATCTGGTATTTCTATTATTACGGAGGACAATTATGGCGCATGAAATCTAAGCATAATGTTACTCTTCCTTCTAAAGTTTAATTAATTTCTGTAGAGAGTAATTCAGGAACCGCACATATATTAAAACTGTAATAACCACGATACTGTTTGTGTAATTACGCATCCATATTTTATACTATCCCAAAAATTATATTAAAAAAAGAAACTATTTCATTTGGTGCTCATGCTTCAGACACTCACCACACACATAAGACCTGCATAAATTATTTAGCAAATTCTACTACTCGTAAATAAACCTTCAACGTAAAATTACTTATATATTCATATATTTACAATAGATACAAGAGCAAAACGCTCAAAAAATATAAATTAAAATAAAATCGAAGATAATTAGTAGAGTGGATAATAATATTGATTGCGGACCGGTAAATCTTATTGGTATCCAACCCGCAACCCGCGAGGATGTAAGCTCGTACTTTTTGTCAGTGCTAAAGCTGCTATATCTTATACATCAGTTCCCGTAAATAAGCTGACGAGTTTGTCGCCACAAATATTTACTGGTATCAATTTTATTTCCCGGCGTACCTCATTGCCCCTATTAAATTATCAAGAGTGTGGGTCTCTGGCCACCAAAGTTAGAATTATTTTGCAATCTCTTAGTGCGTAATATGCAATGTACACTGCGCATATTGCTGCAGATGGCTACGGCGATAAAACTGAAAAAGCCATAGCTCAATAAGATGGTTAAGTTGATGCATTTCTCTGTTTCTGGCGAATGCTTCTATCGGAATTCATGCCCACAACCTCACCCTCGGCCCTGACATTCCGCCGTACCCAGAGTGCGATGCATCTGTTCACAACTTCCTTCGGATCGCCTCAACTTCCTCCGCCGACGAAGTTCCGTCCATCTGAGGACTTCCAACTCATCCGTGAAATTCTCCCAAAAAGCAAACAGAGTTCGGCCGTAGCTTCTCTCGCCTTCTCCAGCAGACCGACAAGCATGTTAAATGACCGTGAGTCTTCGATTGAATACAATTAGAGTTAGCATTTCATTGAATCGTGGTAAATGGGACAGGATAGCATGGCCATTTTCATTAATGCATTCATATGTAGGCCTCTTACAGAACGGCTGACCCAAAAGAAGCAACGTAGCTGACAGAATGCAATCACATAATAATTCCACACCCAATTTCACGTCGTCATATTCCCCATGTGTTGGTGTTATGTTTGGTAAATGTCCTTTGTCGAATATTACTGACGAACACATTTACCATACACAACGGAGTTACCATACGATTCGCTTCATCATCTAGACCAAGTAATTCAGCAAAACTACCGATCTGAGAAATTTACTTTATAAACCGTCACTTATCTGAGTTATTATCAAATCTATATCGGTATACGGAATACCATTCTCTGTGTGGGAGATCCGTGTTTCCTTCCACAGTTGAGTTTCCCTTCCGTTTCTTTCTACTCAAATGGCGTGTGCTTCCAATTCTTTCTCCCCAATGATAGAGTTCTGTATTTTCTTGGCGTCGACTACATATTTTATTATTCGATTCCCAATAGAGAATCGCATGATTTCAGGATAAGTTAATTTTCTAGGAATCGCAATACAGCACATACGATCTTAAAATAAAATGAGATCAATAAGCAATCATCTAAGCAAACAAGGCTTATCACACATAATGATCAAGTCATCGAACCAAATTTTTTACAAATTCGGTTCGGTCCTGTTTCGTTAAGTTTGCAAACGGATAATCTGTTCGAATTCTTTTACTTTTCGCTAAGACTATTAAAATATTAAGTCCTTCCGTGAGTTCATTTATAAGTGTAGCATATTTTAATTATGGTACATAGAAGGTTAAGTTAATTCATAGGAAAAACTTGTGATTTTATAGAAATAATTATCAAAATATCACATATTATCAGATGGATTTAAACGTGAAGTATCCATTTTAGTTAGTTGGAAGCCATTATCACACGCACTTTGAATAACTTCGTGCATTAACATTCAATGTGTATTGCTTGGAAGCGGAATTCGAAGAGAGATAAATGACGGTTCTCAGTTTGGGTTCTCTGTTTGGTTTCAGTTCTATGCCCTGATGATGGAGCAAAATATACACCCATTGCTAAAAACTGCTTTGAAACCGCGAATATTCGTGAAGGCAAAAGAAAGTAAATGTTAGAAAAGAGGAATTTTTTAGTATTAACAACTACAGGAGTACTTCTATAACCTTGGAAAGGTTAACCTTGGAAAGGGATTGTAATTTTTCTCGTCCGGATACGTGGCACTGGTGGAAGGTAAGATGAAATTAATCGCGGATCTGAAAAGTAATTCAGAAGACCTTGAGAGGGGCGATAACTTGGACGAGTGGGATTCTAAAGGTTCTCCGGTAAAGACGGTCTGTTTCGATCTTTTGTAAAAGAGGAGAAAGGAGGAGGATGAAGGAGATTCAGAGGGAGCACTCAACAGTCCAAGCGATTGCGGAGTCAATATTTGAAGAAAGCCAAAGGCCTCCTCAAGATCTGCGCGAGGATCTCTCGGCGAAGTGTTGAGGGAGAGCAGAAGTCACGTGACATCCCCAGCGGCCTTATGGAGATGCAGCGCATTGCATTCCCTTTGACGGCCTTTCATTTTTTTCCTCTTTCAATATCTCGCGGAGTAAAGAGGCGCTAAGAGTGAGCAGGGATTTCTGGGAAATGATTCATAAGATCGGAACAGCTTCTGCAAGTAGGCTTAAGGCGTATCTTTCTCAAGCTAACCCTCATTACGAAATGAGTCACGTTTACCACTAAGCTAGTGATACGTCGCGCAAATAAGATTGGAACTCTGAAGAATAGAAATAATACGAAAGTTAAAAACTGAAAAATACGTGTACGAAAAGGTAATAAATGTGGCGTGCAATAAAGGGTGTGAGAAAATTATCTCAGAAGACATAAGTACGTCCATAAAATCAGCCGAAAACATAGCGGAGAGATGAATCGTGGTTCAGGTGGAAGAGAAGTTCAAAGACTTGCTATGACGTGATTTGAAAATGTCGAATGGAACAAACCATAGTTTCAATGTTCAGTTAATAATCCAGCTCTTCCTTAATTTAGCTCATTTGGCGTAATTGACACTATTACGGTAATCTGGTATTTCTATTATTACGGAGGACAATTATGGCGCATGAAATCTAAGCATAATGTTACTCTTCCTTCTAAAGTTTAATTAATTTCTGTAGAGAGTAATTCAGGAACCGCACATATATTAAAACTGTAATAACCACGATACTGTTTGTGTAATTACGCATCCATATTTTATACTATCCCAAAAATTATATTAAAAAAAGAAACTATTTCATTTGGTGCTCGTGCTTCAGACACTCACCACACACATAAGACCTGCATAAATTATTTAGCAAATTCTACTACTCGTAAACGACTATTTACGCTCCAAGATTAATAATACAAAAGCCTTAAATATTCAGTTTGGATGGATCTAAAAAAATTGAATCCATATTAATATAGCAACACCGAATATGTCCGTTCAACTGAAATAATTCGTTTCCGGGAAGAATTTTAAAAATTTATGACAAAAAATTAGTCAAGCATAATTCATGAAGTTGCTTTTTATGAAGTATTAAGTGTTCGAATATGAACAAGTATTTCTGTAACCAATTGTGTTCAATCGCTATATTTCACTAAAGAAATAGAAGCAAAAGTAAGAACATTATCTATTAAATCGGTGAATATTTTGGAGAGGAATTTTCCATTGATTAACTTTCGGTTATGTTCACCAATGATGGTGTATGCATCAGTTTTCAGCCAAAGAAAAGTAGCAGCAACAGCGGTAACAATACAAATAATTTCTATCTTTGTAACGATAAACTATATAGTCCGGTGCTGGCCAAATTAAGAAAGACCTAAGCTGTCAAAGCACATTCATTAAGGAAAAATTATCAAAATATATCGACGATACAGGTTGACGCAGGAAAAGAACACTTTAAATTAAGATTTATCCTTCTAAACCCCGTTTCGAAACATTTGAATGCGACATTGCGCTTTCGATGAAAATTTCAAATAATCCTAAGATCTGTAGTAAGATATTTGTCGCTCATCACTTTATTACTTATTGGAAATATCAATCCGTAACTTTCTTTCGCATTTCAAATAATTTATTTATTACCGGAAACTTGAGATTTAGCAATCTTTTACCAAAAAGATTCAGCCACCAATTAAATTAGATATTTTACTATTCATAATCGGATATAGTGCCAGAGTTTATATTTCAAGTGGTTTATAATCCCGCCACTTGCGGAGTTGGAGGTATTATTCTGGGGTTATGAAGAAATTTAACCAATAAAAAAGGTAAGAAAAATAAGGGAAAGAAAAGAGCGTAAGGAAAGTCACCGGAAATACGGGAGTACGAGGATAAGGAAGGCAAGAGAACTTAAAGACGAAGAAGGGAAGGATATCAGAGAGTAGGAATCTGTGATGGGATTAATTATGAAAAGGGAGTACTGATAAATGTCAGGAGGGTAAATATATAATGGCCTTTAAAAGACATCAACCGATAAGTGGAAAATGCTACCTGAAGTGATTGCCTAAATCGAGCATTCCCCTGTATCAGACTGCCAGGTCGTTGTCATTAAAAATTTAAGAGCATCGCCGCACAGGTTTAGACGTCGGATTGGATTATACTGCGAAATTTCCATGTATAAGGTTCCATATGTAAGCGTCGGAACCTACAGAAGAGAATCTGAGTCCATATTGAGGAACATCGATTGACTAGTCGATAATTTGTCTGGAATGAGAAAGTTTGATAATATCCATGGACATGGACATGGATATTGCGGGTATGATTGAATAATGAAATAATTATGACTAAAAGGATTCTCAGAATAGTTTCCAGAATCTGATGATTTGTATTTGATTTTAATTTGTGATTTACGAAAGAGATTCATTCTTTTTCGTCATTTGCGTTCTTTGTGTATTCCTATGTAAAAAATATGAACATTTCTATCTTTCAGATTAATGCTCGGTTTCAATCTATTACTATCTTCTCACCTATAATTTATGATTGAGTTATGATTTTGCATTTATGATTTGTGTATGTTCAAAATTTTTCGATGTTCATTCTTATATATTGCAGCCCAAAAATATTGTTTTTACTTACTGTGATTTTTATTTTAACATGTATTGTTTATATTTATCTAGAGTAATATTTATAATAGTGTAAAATGGAGTTCTTCTCCGTATATAAGTAAATACCAAATATTTAATAATTCGTCCCAAAAAGACAGAACTTTCCACGAATTCGAACAGACTTTTTTATATTTAGGAATTTTATAATTTTGATTCGAAAATTTTGCAAAATGTTATGGTCCTTGGTTCTTAACAACGAAATGTATTTAAAATACGCATGGAATTCTACTGCGCAATAAAATAATTAACGGAAATATCGCTACAACAGAAAACAATACGCAGTAGCGAGGCCGCCAAAGCACAACGAGAAATGTTAATCGACTTTGAGGAGTACATAATAAACTACTTATATAATACATAACAAGTATGATATCCTTGAATGAATTTTAAATACATGGAAAAGGCGAGACGGCAAAGTTATCAAAAGTGACCTTGAAAGAATAGCGCTGATTCCATAATTCGCAAGCAGACACCAGACAGAACATAGTTGTTCATTTTCTGAAACAAAAACAATCGTTTCCAGTAATTCCGTTTATCATATAAAAAAGAATCTTGTTTTGCAACAGCAATACATGTGAGATACAGAGTGAATGTGCATGAATAAATGAGCGAGATATCGAAAAGAATCCGATATCGATTTGAGGTGGTTTATTCCCCTCCTCTATTTTCCCTTTTTTGGCCCTCGGATAATTCAATTTGTTCTCCGAAATTCGTCTGAGCTATTACCTCGGCCTCATTATGAAATCGCCCATAGTCGCAAGCAAAGGAACCTTCTCCGGGTGACCGCAGCGGCTCATAAACAGAACACGTTTTGCCTATTAAATCAGACATTTCGAGTCGTCGAATTTAAACATTCCACTATCGTATCTAAAGAACATCTGATAGCAACTCGACTGATGAGAAATGTAATCGGAAACCCATAATGGTATTCCTTCAATCCGAAAATTCTCGTCGGAGAAGCAAACAGCGGACTCCTCCGCTCATCTTAGCGATCAATTTCTCATCAAATAACAAAAGGGCATCGCCGCAGGAGTCGTCTCTAAGTGGCACCGCACATCGGACTCGAATCGATTCGTTCGAGACCTGCTCTTCTTCCGCTGCTTTCTCTCCTATTTATCCTTGCGAAGGCAAATATTGACCCTAATGAATGATTTCCTATGACACGGACACTAGCTGCCTTCCGATAGGTCACCATTGATCACAGATGAAATCCTTTCCAAGAATTGAATCACTTCCATATCACATATATACACCAACACATACGAGAACACATTATTATAATTGATTTGCCCTATGGACATAACCATAGCATCCAATCTTAATATTTTTCGCTCCGGCTCTCTAGAGTCATAAACTTCATTTCGTTCCTTACATAGCATATTTCGGTTTAAATGGGGTTTTTGGTTGAGTTCGGCTTTGACGCCATTTAAATAAAATATAATTTTTTTAATAATGGTAGCTTTTTAGTTTTTAGGTTCGCGCACAACTAATTCTGTTTGAACTGTCGATTTCTGAGTTTCAACAAGAGTCAAGTATTCTGGGCGAAGGATAGTTGGGTCTTCAACCCCTCCAATGTAGAACATAAGAGACTGTGGAGAGGTATCAGGCTCGCTTGGCAAGATGAAGAGTGAGGTAATTTGCCATTGCTTTCCTCTTTGAACCAAAATGTTGATTAAATGAATGAAAATGTCCTAGCAAGCACTTATACTCTATGAATAGCACTTCTCACAGAATTAAATAAGGAATATTCGACACAATAATTTGTTGTATATCAAAAAGAGCTAGACGTATATGTTTTCGTGCAGGATGAAATAACTTAAAAGATTTGATTAACAGATTAAAGATTAATTATTCGCGATAATAATGAAATGATGAGGAAAATAGCAACAAAAATGCATACATTTCCAGAGGAGAGTAGTAGGCTTTAGAGGATGACTCCCTAAGTACTCATTAAGAGATTAGGCGTTCGGTAAGATGAGAAGATGTCCAGGATAGGTTAGATGCGAGGGGGATGAGGTCTGTATGAAACCTTAAAACTCAAATGCGTAATGAAAAATTGAGACTAATTTGTCGTTCCTATAGAATTGATTAATATAACACTTATTTTAAAAAGGGACATTATAACGGGTGATTTGGTCAATAATAGCTTAAGAAATCATGAACTACTAATTAAACAGGAAAGGAGATGTATATATCTGTGAGGAAAATCCTCATAAATGCTTATGGTATGAAGATATCCTTTGACTTGATTTTTTAACTGGAAACACTGATTTACATCTGTCATTTTCGCATATCACTGATAAGTACAGTACTACAGTATTAATTATTAAAATATTATTTCTAGTTCATTCCTCAAATATAAAGAGATTATGCCGCAAATATGCGGAATTGATAATGGAGATACGTTACACGTATATACCTACTTTAACTCACGATATAATACACAGTGTAAACTACGAGTTCATAATCGAACTTGAAGTTGAAAACTTTTTGTGTCGTAAATTTTTCGTGAGAAATTTCATTTCATGTTGTGATTCTCTAAAATAATGTAGTTATTCTTCAAACAAGTGCACTCGTTCACAAAATCTAGAGTATGATATTTTCATACAACTAGTAACAAAGTTGCAGTGCCTTTGACTTTTTGATAATGGTACAGAGATATTTTTATACGTGAGATACGTCAATTATTAGATAAACTGACTGACATTTCGGGGAAATAAACAAAGGGATACCTTCAATTACATTTTTCGCGGAAATCTTTTTTACTTCATTTCTTTTAACAGACATTAGCATTTCATTTATACAGGATCTCGTTGACCATGAAACAGATTAATAGAGCGCTGTTAGAACAAATGATTTGCCAATCTCATACAGCCTTTAATCAACGTCGCAGCTGGAAACTGAATCATTAATTTGGCTCAAACAGAGAAACTACAGCGAATTTACTCGCGGCATTTGCTGATCGGGCAGCTAATAAATCGTCAAACTATTCCTCTAATCTGCTTCGCCTATGATAACTAAGAACTACTATATACGCAGTTCATACATTCGACATTCGATGACAAGAGAACCTCTTCTTACAGTCTCTAGAGTGACGTGAAAGTTTCAATTAGACGAGTTATTACTCTGTTTTCTTTACCAATTGCGGAATTGTCTCCCCAAATTCCAAATAGAACAGAAAATAGGCGATCAATAATCTCCCCATGGAGACGAAAATTAATAAAATATTTTTTTGAACTACAAAAGGAATTATCCATTTTGATAAGAAAGAATCCCACTTATTCGAAATCTGTTTTAGATTTTAAAAATAAAGAAAGTAAAGTCGTAGAGTAAGTGAAAGGGTTACGTCACTGCGTACTACAGCTGAATTGTTTCAATTCTTCCAGTGAAATGTAAAATTTAGGAGAATTTAAATTTTCTGCTTTTAAGGCTGTAGAATTGAACTACATAAAGATTAATGTTCGATAGTTCAAAATATGATAATTTTGTAGAAGTCGAGTGATTTGTCGTGAAGTAATTCAAGAAACATGATGCTTCGGAAAGATATAAATAGCTTTGTCTCTAATTTTAATCGAATTTGAATCGCTTAAAAGAGAGATAAAAATAATTACACGAGATAAGAGTTGAATTAAAAAAGAAGATACGAGATGATTTATTTGCCAAAATATCTAACTCAAAATTAAAGAATACTATACATAATATATTACATATACTGTAATGTTTAATGTTTTGTTCATAACTCAAACATTCATAGACTCAGTACATTTAAGATTTTTTCCAAGCGAATCTTCCATGATAGCGATAAGTTTACCCAAATACTAGTGTACCCGAGAATGTTACGCTTATTTTACTTTTCAAACAAAGAAAATCCCTGGGAAATGAAAATGCTCATTACCAATACTGTAGCGTATCATTAATATAACTAGAATACAAGTTATAAAGGAGAAAGGTGGTTATTGAATAAGTTAGAAAATAATCATTCATGATTCATAGATCATTCTCAATTGTATTTTGTAGTTCATACTACAAACTAGGTCCTGCTACCATGCCCTGATGAACGGAATATTTTTCATTTGTCTTCAGGTACAAGATAGAGTAAAATTTATCTTTCGTTTACTTTTATCTCAGTTTTGTTTCGTGGCTGTGATCACATAAAAGTTACTGAGGAATGAGTGATACTAAATAGTGGCAATGATTAACGTCTATCCTTTTTGAATGCTACGAAAAGTGTTATTCGTATAGTCATAGTGCTTCCCTCACGTGGTCTTGTTCCGCTCATAGCATCATAGTCTCAGTGAGGAAAGCAATGGCAAACTACCTCACTCCTCATTTTGCCTAGTCTCCTCAGCCCCCTCTCCAAAGATTTTCGTTGCATGTCTTCGGGGGATGAAGTTCAAACGTGCCTTCGTGCTGAAGAATGTACAGACTACAAAGTAAATATTTCTTATTCAATGTCCTAATTAATTGCCTACCCATGAAAAATTCATGTAGCGCAGGGTGAGACGCCATGTTATAAACTGTTCGATACGAGAGGATTGCACGCCGATTTCCCGTATGAATTCTTTTATGAATATAATAAACGTGTTGTTGCTCTATAAAACTTAAATTATCGAGCTCTTAATGACGAGTATCTTAAAATGGGATGCGCACATATGTCGATTGTGTAGTGTAAAAACAATACTCACCTAGTTTAATGCAGTGAAGTTCCCATTTTTACGATAGTAGTGAAAGAGATGAATCTACTTTATTCTGACTTCCTATACAGTATTTATCAGGCATATGAGATACTTCTGATTAAACCTGCATTCGATCGCTCAGTACAGAGCAATGGACAGCGGCGCGTTTCCTTCAAAGTTGCTTCAATCATTGCGAACGTGTCTAAAATGCTATCAGATACAACTAGAGTATATTTAGATCTATACGGAAGAAATCGTGTCGAAAATTTATTTCTTCCGAAAGGGACACGCGAAAGTGAAACAAAACAAACAGATCGAGTACTTTTTGTGTCCACTCGGTTTGTCTAAATAACGTATTTATTGGGGCTAGGATGAGACATCTTCTATCCAACGCATAGATGAAGAACCTCTCGATGTGGCCTTCTAATCATTTCTTGAAACAAATTCCCATATTTAAGTGACCTTGTTTCCCAACCACGCAAATGACGCAAATATAGAGGAAAATGTTTTCTTTTACTTCATTCAGCAGATAAATTACTTCGCTCGTCTATAATGTTCATTATAAGCTATTTAAATGTAATTAAAATGCAACTCAAAATAGAATCACATGCGGCTGTTTGTATGCAATGGAATCGTAAATTATGCCTTCCGATGGAAAAAAGGTTCTCTACCCCTATTTTAATCCATCGTTGCTTTAAATTATATAAAGCGATGGTGGAGATTCAGGTAATAAAGAAGAAAAAGGATTTCTATTTAAAAAAACCAATTAAACAAGGACGAAACTAGAGTTTTCATCGAAAATATGAAAACTGAAAATGATAACAACAAGAACCTTGTTAAAAATGTCTAAAATATTTTAAGAACACTGAACATCGTTCTGTTTATCCAAACAAAAATTGTTAGGACATGAGATGGGATCTTGATTACTCAGATGTGGGCATGTCTATAAAAAGCATGAAATCTTCATCAAAATATTGGATAAAGAATCATGAAATCAGGCGGAACGATTTCAGATTATTTTCTCCGTGAAAAAGGAAATTTTTATATGCAGAATAACAGCTGCGCACAAATGATAAAAAATCAAACAAGGAGAATGAGTCCACCGATGTGGATATTCAGAAATTGTGGCCGATTTCTCGATTGTGTACATACATAACAAATACACATCAATAAAGAAAGAAATGGCAGAGGCATCACGTTGACTTGAAGAACATAAATTTATATTCTACAGTTTTGAAAACAAGCTCCAAGAAGCCGGAGTTGGCAGGCAAACCTATCTTCAGGAAATTCCAGCCACCGGGGGACAGTGTTCTCCGTGGCTGCGCCTCGCAGGTTATCATTCTCAATTCTCTTCTCTCCTAAAGGTGATAAGGAAATTGACTAAACACGCACTGAGAGTAATAACCTTGCATAACACAGCCACGGTGAATCCTATCTCCTGGTGGTTGGAATTTCCTGAAGATAGGTTTTCTTGCAAACTACGGCTCTTTGTATATTGCTTTCAAAACTCGAAAACTTCAAAATGTATTAACACAGCCGTGTACCTTTTCATTCAAAATGTAAATGTATACATGATTGTAGAAGGAAAACCAGTGAAAATGGCGGATGGAATGGAATAATTTTCATAACTTTTAATAATATAATTTCTAATGAATGTTAATTAATCTTGAAAGTTGTGGGAAAATCGGTAGTTATTTCTTTCACACACTTTCACCGGCATAGTAGAACAGAAAGTTAAACTGTTATCAATAATTTCACAAATTAAACGCTATGTTTGGGGACTGTCTTTGAAAATACACAGGGAATAGAATTTACAACGTACAACGATTAACAACAATAACAAGGGCTCTCGGAAATGAGTGGGATTCATGGGATTGAAATAGAAATAGAGGAGTCAAACTTAGAGCAGTCTCGCAGTCTAGGAATGATGATCCAAGTCGAATTAATTAATTTACACGCCATTTAGAGACGTGCCTGGGCCAAAATTGTATACGCCTATGGTCTTAGGGTCGCGCTATGGAGGTCATAGCTGAATACATTAGGGTGAAATGAGCGCATGTCAGTAAGAGGAAAGCAAAGATGAAGGATAGGGGAAAAGGTAGGTAGGAATGGTGAAGGGATGGAAGATCGCATAGCCGTCTAGTTTGGTTGCAGTGAAATATTCGCCGTCTAAAATTGACAGCTGAGGCACCAGTTGCCGGCATACGGGGCAGTGGAATGTACGGTGTGGAAGAAACATGGGTTGGAAATTGCGAGGGCGGAGCTAAAATGGAAAGGGATCCGGAAATGCCTCATCTCATATTAAGCGACTTCATAGAAATTCAAACACTGTTCCAAAGTGGATTATACCCGCTTGTTCAATAATTCTGCCTCAGTTCAAGATACTCGATGAGTCACACATGCATACAAGCATGAGGCAAGTTTCCAGCTGGTTTTGAATAGAGGATCAAAGTAAGCATCTCTATGGCTACGTTTGAAAATAAATACTTAAAGCCGATTCGCCAAAGAGAAATTGCCCAGGAAACGATAACCGTTTTGGAATACATCAGTTATAAGTACAGTATTACATTCTCGGAATCCGACTCTTAATTTTTAATTCGATATATTTTCCAGATTTTTATTTTGCTTAAAAGTACTCTAAGATGTGAAATCAGTCTAGACAGATGGCTATTTTCGCTTTATGATTTAATCAAGTTTCTGGAGAAGATTTAAATAAAGTAACATTTTGGTCATATTTCAAGAGATAGAATCCTTCCACCTTTTTTCCTCATGGAAAATCAAATATAAAAAATTCAAAACCGATGACGCAGCTTAGCTTAAGTTGAACTTATCTGGTATAAATGCACAATTTATCCATATATATGTAACAATAGTTTCGGCCTTAACTTGGAGGACAAGATAAACGTCAGCAAACATGCGCTGTTTTCCTATTATATCACTTGAAGATGAATACGTTGAAAGCGGTAATTCAATTTCGTTAATCTGCGGGTCAAAGTAAGATTTTGCTTTAGACTTTTCTATTTTAGGTGTAAATCAAACGTTTCCTTGAACTTAGAAACACACTTGAAGAAGGAGAAAGAGTTTCTGAGTGTAACTTATGTTTAAACCGATAGATGAAATATCATCCGGAAACAATGCCTCTCTTTGATCCAACTCAGTAAGATTTTTCCAAAGTGTTTATTTTTGTGATAATAATAATTATCACACTACCGTCAAAACAATAGTATACAAAAATCCCGTGGATGGGAGGTATTTATTATTATTACGCTAATTATTAGAAATCTACAGTATTGACATTTATAATCATGAGTCAATTTACTAAGAATGATTTTAAATTAAATAACGATTTATAGATTTTATGTAAATTTTATTTCGGCGGTTCCTAATGGAAATAAACAAAGGAATAGAAATAGCAGAAGAGAAATGAACGGATAGTCGAAAGTCATCGATATGATAAGAACATTTAGAAAAGGATCTTATCTTAGCTCAGATCTCGTACCGTGAGATAGAATGCTCGAGACTGTTTTCTGTCCATACTGTAAAAAATCACTTTTGTCTGCGGAAGAGATCCCTAATGATGCAGAAAGAGGCAATCTCAATTGAGATTTCTTCGTAACTCCAATTAAAGATGAATGGAAGCGAGACTTCCCATCGTGGAAGGAAACGATCTGTTCTCATAATTACTAACACGTGGAATCGTCAAATATCGAATAAGAAGTAAATGTGTTTAAATTTTATATTTGTTATACGTATAAATCATTTCTGTCAACTATTATGCTATTAGAAGGTTACATTAGTGCTTTTGACGTCCAGATGATATTTAAAAAAAAGTAATGAAGACACAATAGTAAGTCGTGACATATGGAGAGCAATATTGTGATTTTGGCATAATTTTTATTTTATTCCATCTGTTACGTAGTTGGCCCGAAATTAGATGTCAAGTGCATTGGAGAGGGAATGAGGCTTATTAGTTGAGATGAGGAGTGAGATAATTTGCAGTATTTTCTCATTGAGTCACCACGAATTTAGAGGAATAATCCCACACTAATGCATCTCAATGACCCTATGAATGACACTTTCCAAAGCACAAATAAAGAGTGGTAAAAATAAATGCCAAAATTCAGAGAAGGGTATGACTTGAGATACATATAAACGAAATACACACTTTCTCCTGTACCAGTAGATAAATGATAACAAATCCCTTCAGCGAGATATGGCAGCAGGAACGGTTGTGCAATTCTCTCCTTATTGAAAAGAAAATAAAAACATTCTATCGATCGCATTTAATTGTCGTATGATGCTAATAAATACTTTTCGTCGGAAACTGTCAATCCTTTTCAGGATATTCTTCGTAATGCAGATTTAATAAATAAATAAATAATAAAACTTTGCTTTGCTCACGATGAGACGTACTGAAGAAGGACTAGGAATGTAGATGAAGACGAGACTTCAATAAGTGCAGGGTTTGTGAATTCCGATTTATCTACTCTACCTTCAAGCATTTTATCAGTTCGTATCACCAACACTAAGCAATCGACCAATTTAGTATGGTTTTCACTATCACGGATCATTCTTCAAAACAAAAGAGTGTTTGAGTCCCTATCTTTAATTGTATGTCCATTAATCTTTCGAGCGAAGGAGCATCAGACCTATTACGTCATCCACGAGCAAACTGCCTTGAAATTTACGTGAAAACAGAAGCAAAGCTACTACTAGTATCTTTTCTGACAAGTGATCCTAGTCTGCGCCAGAAAACACCAGACGTACAACAAACAGAAGTAACGAGTGCAACAACGTGTTGAAGCTCCTCAAGTTTTCGGATAATACTTTCAAGCACAAAACCTCACACACTTTTCGAATTTAATAAATGAGGCCACACTAAAGCAAAGTATCAGCATTCTATTCCTTTTAATTCACCCTTAATGACAAAGCGCTAGACAATACCTTTTTCAAAGTTTAACTTACAGCTGATTCCATCCTTGAGTAAGAGTAATTAATAATATTACTGTTCGTAACTTAAGGAAGATTAAATATCTCGCATCCAGTTATTTGATGCAGGTTGCGGCAAACTTTCCAAATCTCTGCGTTTGCAGAACACACGAGAGCGTTTGCTGCTCGTGGAAAGGTTTTAAAGTAATTCGGAAACGTCGTTCTGCACTCAGAATAAGACATACTACTGATTTGAAAGTAAACACCGAAATGGCGTCTTATATTTGTTTACTAATATAGCCTAACTCTCTAACAAACTAGCATGAAATTACTAAGTGTGCTATCGTAGTACTAAATATGAACATAAATAAGATACGATTTATACCCGAATGGCGCTAAAAAAATAAAATAAATCGATTATGTATACTCCATCCTTCATTCACTCATTCATTGAGATATCTCTGGGAAAACATCATCTCTGCCTTGATTTTCCTATTTTCCGCACCAGTGTACCTTCGGGAAGTCACGCAAATTCTGTTCTTCCCATTTCAGCAGAAGCAAGTTATCACGCAAATTAACTTCCTGAGCAAACATAGCGAACTCCAAATAGATGGAAAGTCTGAAGGGAGTTCATGTTCTTTTGTATCACGAAAGGCTGGCTTTCTGTATACTGTATGTATACTGGCTTCGTCCGTTTCCTTAAGAGTGGGTAACTGCACAAAAAGAACATAGAAATCCTAACCAAGGGATACATTTAACATTAATTAAGGTAGAAACGAAGAAGTTCCTAACTAACGAAATCCCGAAAAATTATGTTTTGCGTTGCCCGGTCATCAGTTATAAACATTTGTTGGCTGTTGATGGTTGAGAAAATCAAACTTCAAAACTCTCCCAGAAATGCAAGAAAGTGGGTATTCTACTTCTCAATAGCTTCATAACAATTCCTATAACACTCCTGAACCTAATCCCTATTAGCATATGACTTTTAACCTCTCCATTTACTTCACCCATGATTTTATAATTGCCTTTTTTCCATTCGTTTCCCCCCCTTTGTGCGTTTACTTCAACCGATCAATTCCCTCTCTTTACCTCACGAATACACTTTATTCTCTTCAACTCTACCAGAGCTATTTATGTATCCTTTGAATACTTACTCGTTTGAGACAAATTTATAATAATTANGTACAAGGATTAAGGAAAAGTAAAATAAGCGTTAGGCACGGAAGAGCCGTGTGGCTGAAACCCAACGGGTGTGAAAAATAGAGATATGACTAGAACTCGAACCCACGGCTCCCAGTCTCCGGGCAGGTATTCTAGCCATTACTTCATTGTTTGGGAAATTCTTAGAATACGTGCCCGGGAAGTTGGAGACCAGGGTTCGATTCCCAATCTTGTCGCTATTTTTCACAACTGTTATTCCTTTGGTGTACAAGTTGAACTTCCCAACACAAACACTGGGAAATGATTTCACAAAGGTGATTAACATTTTTCTGAAGTGTTTTTTCTGCTCTTTAAAAGAAGAGTTTAGGGGAAATTTTATAAGAATTCTGTTCAGTAGATCGCAGAATTTTAGGCAATAAATTCCTAAAATGAATGCTCTAATTGAAAATAACCATTGTGTGTAAAAATTACCAGAGCAATTTGACTAAGTTGTCGAAGGCGATAAAGGGATATTGGCTGCTGTCTTCTCAACTATTTATCCTGAATTGGTTCATTGCGTCACGCGCACATTTGTATAAAAAGGACGAAATGTGACGAGTGCTTAGATTCGAAAGGAGATTTGGCGAATTAATCTTCCAGTCCATCGTTTTCCTCTCTTTTTCCGCACTGGTGCGGATTAGAGTGGAATGACGAGAGAGGACAAAAGTAAGCTAAAGGGGGGAATGAGGGGTTTTGGGGGAAAATGGAAAGTGGCATCCGTCGGATTAGACCCGTTTATTGGCCGTCAATATTTTTGGATGTAATTATTTCTTGATTATATTTCGTCATTTTATTAAATCAAAGATGATTAAATATACTTTCGGTGAGATTACTTACGAACTTAAAAACACCCACCAGCTAAAACGATGATGCAATTCACACAAAAGTTATGTTCAAGAGAAAAAAGGATTTCATTCCAAGAACAGGATTTTCTTCATTTTCTTTGAGCACAAAGCAAACGCCGAGAAGATGGCATTTTCCGATAACGTTTTCTGATACTAAGACGAAAGATTCAGAGGCGAAGTTTTGACAACATCCGAATGTTTTCCGAAGTAGCGATGTAAAACAAAAAGTGCTCACCCCTGACCTCAGCTGCCCACGCCCTCTGACCCAATTTTCCCTTCTACCATCACTATCATTCCGGCCGATTTTTTTCGCTTTTCAATTCAAAACAAAACTCTGACGCGATTTTAATACAGTACAACCATTTAGTCTTTTAAAAAATTAGTCGAATTTTGTGGCTCGTTTTCTCACCTGAACGATTATTTTTAATCAAAAAGAGCAAAACTTAAAAACATTTTTATTTTCACAAGAAAATAAAGGCGCTAAAACAACCGCTTTGGGTACAATCACATCATTTTCAGGTGTCTTATTTGTTTATTATATTCAGTTGTGTTGGGGAAGGNCTATCATTCCGGCCGATTTTTTTCGCTTTTCAATTCAAAACAAAACTCTGACGCGATTTTAATACAGTACAACCATTTAATCTTTTAAAAAATTAGTCGAATTTTGTGGCTCGTTTTCTCACCTGAACGATTATTTTTAATCAAAAAGAGCAAAACTTAAAAACAGTTTTATTTTCAAAAGAAAATAAAGGCGCTAAAACAACCGCTTTGGGTACAATCACATCATTTTCAGGTGTCTTATTTGTTTATTATATTCAGTTGTGTTGGGGAAGGAAAAGATGTGGGATGTAGGGTCAGGGAAAATGGAAAGAGAGAGGAGAGAGGCCAAATTAAGTTCTGTGGAAAATAAAAATTAATTGCAACAAACACCCTCAAATCGACTGATTGGGCCGATTGATCGACTTCTTGGCAGGACTACAAATAGGAACAAGTAATCGTGATTTTACTAACAGCAACGTTTATTGCAAGACTACCATAGTATCGACTCATATAAGTCGTCGTCTTGTCATGAATAATTTGGTTTGTAAAAGTTAGGCGATTCCTTGTTCCCGCAAAAACTCTATTTATAAGTGATAATGGCAGAATATACATATGGAACATCCTAAGAGATACCTGTTAGACTACTGAATGCTCAATTAGAGATTAAGGAATCAAATTCTGGACTTTCAAATATATTCCGGGGTTGATACCAACATAGACCACTACCTAGAAGAACTGAAGAGTAGATTGAAACTCAAATGCGTAACCACAGTAATCAGAATAAGCAAGTGGAATGTAGAGAAACTGAAGAATTAAGAAATAAACAATGATTTTCAGTAATCGTTATAGGCAGAACTAAGCGGCGAAATAATTCCAAAAACATTGGAGGAATAATGGAATGATTTGAAGTTGAAAATATATGTTATGTAATAAAATATTATATATATTCAGCAGAAAGAACTAAAGGTAATCAAATGGCTACAAAGCCATGAATAACTATTGAAATATTTAGTTTGTTGGAAGAAAGGAGGAAATGAAAAATATGAAGATGGAGTGAAACATTTTAAATAAACTAAGAGACCTTATCATCAGAAAATGCAAGAATACGAAGAATTCCGACAGAGTTGTAACTCTTGTCTCTTTTATATTTTGCATCTAGCAGACACGGTTAAAATAATTAAGGAAGGGTCATTATCGGGAGTAAAGGTGAATGGTAAATAAACAAAAATGCTCAGATATGTGGACAATATTGTACGTCTTGCCTGGACAGAAAACGACTTGGATGTACTAAGCACAGTTTACGTAAGTTTTAGTCAACATTATGAATTATGTATCAACAAAAATAAAACAAGGTAAAAGGTCCTACAACGGACCTTGTTGACACCAAAAAAACTTAAAATTAAAGAAAATGTTTCTCAAAATACATGTCTAGGGCACTGCACTTTATTAGTGTGAAAAGGACGTTAGGAGAAAAAGAGAATTGAAGTAATTGAATTGAAAGCCCTGCACAGAGTAGGGGAAAAAGAAGTATGCTGGGGAAGACGAGTAGGATAATTGGACATGCCCTGCACCATGAGGGAGGAGTTAATGGATATATCGGAAGAGACTGGCTCAGGACAGAAGTGCATGGAAACTAGCCGAAAGGCTGATAACACAAAATTAATCCAACCCTGTTAGTTAGCCCATTTCTGTGTCGAGTTAAACCGTAAATCACGAAATCATGATTAGGTATAAATAATAGGCATTTATGATTCGAACTGAATATATTACTTTCATAGTTCATTGAAATTCATTTAGCNAAAGGATATTGTAAATGAAATGGACCGAATTCTCAGGGAGATATACAATATGAAAATATATGGCAAGAAAATCAAAGTAATGTCATGCAGCATAGATAAAGCCCACGAGCAGAAAATAAATCTGGGAAGAGAACAACTGGAAGAGATTCAAGCATTTGCCTATTTACGAATCAGAAACACAAAAGATGTAAAAGGGAAATAATAAGTAGGATTCAATAAGCCAAGATTGCCTTTAAACCTAAAGGAAAATATCCTTACCAACAGAAGCATTGATTTAGACACAAGGAAGAGATTCATGAAAGCATGCATGTGGAGTGTTGTTTTATATGGATGTAAAACATGGACTATTGGGATAGAAGAGAAAAGAGGGTAAGAAGTGTTTGAAAAGCTACCGTAGGATGTTGAAAGTTAGTTGGGTTGAAAGAGAAGCAAATGAAGGAGTTAAGTATTTTCGGTATAGTTTTGCTTGTATAGAGGTACTCGCTTCTAAAATAAACTTCTGGTTTTCATGTTATATACATTACCTCAGCTGTTTAGTTTTTTATCACTTAATAAAACTATATTAATCGACAATACAATCACTACTTACTTTGGTGTACAAGGATTAAGGAAAAGTAAAATAAGCGTTAGGCACGGAAGAGCCGTGTGGCTGAAACCCAACGGGTGTGAAAAATAGAGATATGACTAGAACTCGAACCCACGGCTCCCAGTCTCCGGGCAGGTATTCTAGCCATTACTTCATTGTTTGGGAAATTCTTAGAATATTTGCCCGGGAAGTTGGAGACCCGGGTTCGATTCCCAATCTTGTCGCTATTTTTCACAACTGTTATTCCTTTGGTGTACAAGTTGAACTTCCCAACACAAACACTGGGAAATGATTTCACAAAGGTGATTAACATTTTTCTGAAGTGTTTTTTCTGCTCTTTAAAAGAAGAGTTTAGGGGAAATTTTATAAGAATTCTGTTCAGTAGATCGCAGAATTTTAGGCAATAAATTCCTAAAATGAATGCTCTAATTGAAAATAACCATTGTGTGTAAAAATTACCAGAGCAATTTGACTAAGTTGTCGAAGGCGATAAAGGGATATTGGCTGCTGTCTTCTCAACTATTTATCCTGAATTGGTTCATTGCGTCACGCGCACATTTGTATAAAAAGGACGAAATGTGACGAGTGCTTAGATTCGAAAGGAGATTTGGCGAATTAATCTTCCAGTCCATCGTTTTCCTCTCTTTTTCCGCACTGGTGCGGATTAGAGTGGAATGACGAGAGAGGACAAAAGTAAGCTAAAGGGGGGAATGAGGGGTTTTGGGGGAAAATGGAAAGTGGCATCCGTCGGATTAGACCCGTTTATTGGCCGTCAATATTTTTGGTGTTTGGCGGCACAGAGAGGAGAAGGGCTTACAAGGGTGTATTGTCATTACTGATGATATTTACATTCGTACTGAGATAAAGGAAATTGCAAGAAAACATGGGATGAATCATATGTTATCTAATCCGTCGGTACATTATTAACCCAAAGGCTGATTTGGAGCTCATCCCCTCCATGATACCCCTATTAGATACAAAAACATTGAAGGGGGGCTAATGCTTACCAAGCCAGATGAGGAGTGTGGTAATTTGCCTTTTCTTCCTTCACAGAGACAGAATACTATATGTGGAACATCCATGTAAGTGAAGCAAAATGGCTCTAAGAGTAACACTCTTCGTAATATCAAAAAAGGTGAGGCCTTAATCAATGCTATTATTCATCATTACTCATACCTCTCTAGCTTTCAAATAATCATCAAAAAGACTGAGACAAAAGTAAGTTAAATATACATTTTTCTCTTTCCTGTACCAAAATGGAATCAAAAAACAAAAAATATCAATAATCATTATAACGATGTATATAAAAGAATATAATATATGCATTATAATTAATTACATCGGAATAATACTAAAAAAGACAAAACTTAGTTTTATAAGACGGTTCAAATAGTAACCCTTTAAACTCACGTACACGATACACAGTATCCTAAGCTAACCAGCATCCGAACCCTGAACCTCAGTGCTGCTGGTCTAGCACATCACATAAAAAGAAAATACCCTAAGGATACTTTCATCCATTTGATAAGAGAAAGGAAGTAAAAAGAAAGGTGAAGAGAAAGGTGAAGGTCTCAGCTAGCAAACGCGCATAGGAAGATTAAAGAAAGTTAACAAGGTCTTAAGAAATGCGTATTCAAGTGACAAAGACGAAAAGCCTTGGGAAAAACAGAGCGCCAACGACGATGATGGAATTATGATAAATAGGTCTCATCGAGAAACTTAGGTTAACTAAGTTTCGTAAATAATTGAGTTCTCGCAAGGCATTTTAGAGATTATCCATTTACCGCTTCATTGGATGAACAGAAAGCGCGAACCAAATAAATGCTGTCTGTGACCATTCGTTTCGTAAAATATTTTTTTGCATATAATACACCATAGTAATAGAAATACTAATAGATGAACAACGAACGGGTTGTATGTCCACCAAGATATATTGATGTGGAAATCAATTACGTCAATAGTTAGTGAGATACAGTTGATGGGAAAAGGTTTTTAGGTACAGTATTCTCTGGATGAGTATAAGTAAGAGTTCTGAGAAAAAAATCACAGCTGATATTCAAATGTACATACTTTTCGAATTTCTTGCAGTTTAACATATAGATTATTGATGTTTAAACTGTAAATGGTGAACTTGTAAATCATGGTTTGTAATTGAAGTTTGGAGTTTGTAAAACTGAAATCTGTGAACCATTGTAGCAGTTGGACGGGGTTTCTCACGTACAATTTTGATTGGTATTTATATGTTTAGAACCTTTTAATACTGTTTGAGTTATTGAATGGGGAAAATTGAGTGGAAGGAAAAATAACATGATAAGATATGCCGACGATATTGCTGTGATCACAGAGTTAAAGGATATTGTAAATGAAATGGACCGAATTCTCAGGGAGATATACAATATGAAAATATATGGCAAGAAAATCAAAGTAATGTCATGCAGCATAGATAAAGCCCACGAGCAGAAAATAAATCTGGGAAGAGAACAACTGGAAGAGATTCAAGCATTTGCCTATTTACGAATCAGAAACACAAAAGATGTAAAAGGGAAATAATAAGTAGGATTCAATAAGCCAAGATTGCCTTTAAACCTAAAGGAAAATATCCTTACCAACAGAAGCATTGATTTAGACACAAGGAAGAGATTCATGAAAGCATGCATGTGGAGTGTTGTTTTATATGGATGTAAAACATGGACTATTGGGATAGAAGAGAAAAGAGGGTAAGAAGTGTTTGAAAAGCTACCGTAGGATGTTGAAAGTTAGTTGAAAGAGAAGCAAATGAAGGAGTTAAGTATTTTCGGTATAGTTTTGCTTGTATAGAGGTACTCGCTTCTAAAATAAAAGCTAACTGGTTGACCTAATGATGTCAACGGGTTGACATCTTCAGATCTACCCGCCCTACATCAAGGTCTCGTAATTCGAACATGGAAGGAATGATTGAAGGAAGAAACCGTCGCACAAGACTGTCATACATGGAGTAAATCCAGAGAGATATGGAAGAGCTAAAAAGGGAAACAGATTGGAATGGTGAGCTGCTGCAAACGAACCTCCGGGTTGACAACTTAAGAAGAAAATTGAATGTCGCATTCATTAACGTCACATACAATACCGTGACCCAGCTGTTAGCTACAGTGAAATTTTATACTAAATAAATAAAAATAGATTCGGGCGGAATTATCAAGCAAGTTTCGTCGTGAAGCAACTTTGTGAAAATATTCTATAAAGAGCTTTCAATAACAATAAAATCTACGATTGTATCTTTCTTACTCTTCCAGTCAACTAATAATTTTACGCCATGGTTATAATTTTCCTATAATTGAAATTTTAAATGCTGATGAAGAAATACATTTTAGAATAATAGTCGCGATGAATACTGGAAAGGAAAAGTAAATCATCAAAGATCTACTTAATTAGCGTGCATGAAACTCAATCAAAGTCGTTGAATTTATATTTTCTGCAGCAATCGCGAAGGTAATTAATTTTCACCCTTTCATTACGGAGCAATTGGATGGAGTCAAGGCCAGAGAAATCGATTCTGTCAATTCAATATCATCGTTCCAATTAACTCCTGCCCTGCATTCTTTATACCCGTCATCGCACTCTTCTGCCAATTTCACATCCTCCCCTCGTAATGGTGTTCGTCTAATGGCAAACCTTCATTCTCCACACAGCCCATCCGGTCAATTTTGAAAACATTTCAGAACCATACCATCCACTCTCTCTTTACATTAAATCGTCCGACATTAGTTGTTTCAAGTTTAGCAGGGATTTCCCCTTTAAGTTCTATGTTTTATGCCAGTTCAAATCCTACTATCTTTCTCTTTACTGGCCACGCATAAAATTATACACAGCATCATGATCCCAACTTTAGATAAGTATCTTACCATTTTGGGCTCATTACGGCTCCCGTGAGATGCCTTTAATAAATGGGGAAAAGGGTCTGTAAGGTCGTCAACCATAATCTCTAGAAAAACGTCAAGAAATTTAATTTGTTCTCCACGGCCTTTCTCAACGGAAATCCCTAGGTGTTCAATTATTTAGAATATAATAATATTTATAATTCGCGAAGGTATCGAATAAGCTTAAATCCTGGGAAGGGTTTCAATTTCCTGTTCAAATTCAGATAAGAAGTGGCACGTGCTCAGCGTTATGAATTACTGTTTTATAACGTTTTTGGTGATATGAAATCAAGAGTAATAGTAAAAAAGATAGTTGTAAATATCACGCTTTTATAAATCGAGGTTAAGAATAGGAAGAAGTAGGAAAGACTCGGAAGAAAAATAGAAAAACAGTGAATAGTTTAACAACAGATTATGAGAGAATAAAAATCTAAACATGGAACTGGAAACCGAGACCTGAAAACTGTTATTTCTAGCAGAGTAAACACCGAACAGAAAAATTAATACTCTGGAATCAAAACAGAAACTATAAATCGCTATTTATTCCGTGCCTATGGTCGGTTCCAAAAAATATCAATTAAGTGTAATTAAGTGAAGCTCTACTTAATATTTGCAACCGCAACTTTCAATTAATTCAAATCAACTTTACATAAAAATGTATTTTATCTAATATTTTACTCATCATTTTTTTTTATATCGGAAGTTTAATCAGAAAATTCAATTAAATCTTCCGTAATTAAATGAATATAACAAAATAACTTACGTGTTATGATATTTTGATAGTTGGAGCGAAAGAAACCGTTTCGAACCCGTTGGACGTCGGCAGACGGAGGGGAACCAAAAATTTACCGAAATTCGGTTTTTCCATCGGAACGGAGAGCGAACCAGAATGAAAAAAAAAAGTTCGTTGTCAATATGATTACGGACACATTATCTTTATGCTATATGTAAATTGTTCATTTTGTCACAAGAGGTCAAATTCTGAGCTGTGTAAAGTACGGATGGGCAAAAAATGTCCCCGGAACGATAACCTCCACCGGAAAATGCTAAGAAATCGAGTTAAGTTTCCTAATCAACTGGAAATCCAAAATTCCGTCTTATGAACTTCCTTACCAGATAAGAGATTTTTGAAGAGGCAACTTACACTTACAAATTGCACATACGTGTTTACTTTCCTGAAAATGTAACTTGATAGTCATAATACTTGACGATGTTGATTTAGACCAAAAGAGCTTCAACGGAGAGTTTATAAATTTATTAATCGAATCCAATATAAACAAGGAAATATTTACTCCAAGAAGTTCGGCAATGAATCACCAATAAAAATGCCCGTAGGCGTTGCTCATGCAACCTATAACCTGGGTATTTTCCTTATTAGCTCAGATAACATCACAGCAATCATAGGTTTACAGAAAATTATTACTTATGTAAAGAAATCATAATGGCAGAAATATTATATTTTTGAAGTGGAATCCAACGTCCAGGTATTTGTCATTGGGTTTTCATGAAATAAGTGTCTCATATTGGCCCACTAAATAATGAGGCCGATTTGATGGTGCGGCTTGTTGATCCACTAAAACGTCAAAATGTTCGGAATTAACGAGCGTTTATACTCCCAAATGACGTGAAAAGTTCGAAAGATGCAACTGGACATACTTACCTCTTGGATGTGATCGTATGTGACGATAGCATAATTGGATGTAGAAAGGAGATTGATATTCGTACATTTTATGCTTTATAAATTCTATTTGAGGAAGATTAATAAACTTGTGGAGGATGGGCAATATGGCCTCCTTGTGATGGGCTCATATTTCAGACGATTGAGGTTTAATATGGGAGACAGTATACGTTACGCAATTCCAACGACAATATCTACGGTTTTAATGATTTTCTTTTTGATTTTTTTTATCCTTCCCGAAAATCTTTTCTTGCAAATAATTTGTTCCAAAATTAGTAGCAGCGCTAGGTAGGTGTCAGTTAAGTATGACAGATTCAGTGTTTATTCTTGAAGATACCATTGGATATATACCCAGTTGGATATAATACTAACGAATTTCCTATAAGTAAGTCCTCGGTTCAATGAATTCGTACGGAAAAACGGAAAGGGCGTGCGGAAGCATTAAAGCTAATTTTCAAAACGAGGTCCCAGATGTTGTGACTGTTCACTGGGATGGCAAACTGTTGCCTGCTTTAGATGCTCGGAAATCAAAAGAAGAACTTCTTCCGATGCAATGAAAGCAAAGACTTAGTATTTTTCCACACTAAAATGTATTCTGCTGCGACCGGTTTCGTAAGATTACTTCAAGATTCAAGTAATCTTACGAAACCGGTCGCAACAGAATAAATTTTACTGTGGAAAAATACTAAGTCTTTGCTTTCATTGCATTATGGCTTTCCACGAAGTCACGCCTAACAATATCGATTTTACTTCTTCCGATAGTTATTTTATATGTAAATAAAGAACAACTTATTGCTGTGCCAAGTTTATAAAGTTCTTCAGGAAGCAAACAGGTGCAGGCTGTTTGGAATGCGATTGTAGACTGGAATCTCGAAGATAAAGTACAATTTTGGTTGTGATACTACGGCTTCAAATACACGTCATATCAATGGTGCCTGTGTGCTTCTTAAACAAAAACTTAATAGAGATATACTTATTTTTGCGGCAAGCAAAAATAAGTATATGTATGAATTGGTGTTAAAAAGTGTGTTCGAAGTATTCGAATTAGTCAAGTGACAACAAATCCTGATATTCCACTGTTCAAAAAGTTCCGAGATAACTGGAAAAGAGTCGATCCAAACAAAATACAGTGCTATAAAGAAAATCTCGCATTGCACCTGACTGTTTGACAATTTGCTTGAGTTGTACCGAACTGAACGGACCAAAGAAATAGCCAGAGATGGCTTTCGAGAGTTGATAGAGCTTTCTGTGATATTTTTAGGTGGAGATACACAGAGAAAATTTAAAATTTGACCTGCAGGAGCCATGCACCAAGCTCCATGGATTCCAAGAGCAATTAATTCCCTAAAAATATCATTACTTAGTGATCGATTAAAAATTACGAGCAAGGATAAGGCAGCACTGTTAGAGGTTTGCCTGTTCATCGCGACATCCTACATCAAGCCAAGAGTCCAATGTATGTACTTTGGCAGCAAAAGCACCTTACCAAGATTTGTGCTTTTTGAAGTCGATGAAGGCTAACGAAAAAATTGATAAAAGCATCGCAAAAGCATCTTTACAGAAGATAAGCCAGCATTTATGGTATTTGACTGATGAAGTTTCTGTCTTGTCACTGTTTGACGATGATGTGGATCAAGAAACTAAAGTAAAAATGGTTGAAAATGTAACCAAAGAGAATTTATCAACTCATGGTAAACGTTGTGTCCCATCGAAGGAAGAACTTAGAGGTCCATTTTATGGTAAATTAGATAAGTAAATATAGGAGTTGTTTCTTTAGTTTTCTGTTTAGCAAGGAAAATGGGTTAGATGACTTGGCACGATAAGTCGTGCATATCGGAAAATTCCCTAGGAGAAACGGACATGAAAAAAGTCTGACGGAACCGGGACTCGAACCCGGGTCTCCCAATTGCCGGTCGGTTGCTCTATCCCGCCAGAACATTTCTCCCAAAGTCTCCCAAACGGCATGGAGAAATGTTCTGGCGGGATAGNAAGTAGATTAGTAAATATAGGAGTTGTTTCGTTAGTTTTCTGTTAAGATCACAGTTTTTTTAACTGTCTTTCTATCATTTTATTTCAAAGAAAAATATCTACGGCTTCATTTCAGTCAGAAGCAATCATTGTTCGTTGGTCTTAAAATTGATGACTGTTTTCTCCACGAATGTCCTACTATGTCGTCAAGTAATGCTTCGTTTCAAGAAGCCAGAAAGGTTTCAACGCTGAGGGCAGTGAACGATACAGCTGAAAGAGTGGTCAAGTTGATGCAAAACTTTCATGGTTTAATCACGATTTAGGAGGAACAAAAGCAATTTTTGTTACATTTCGAACAAGAACACCGGAATATTTATCCCGACTGCAAAAATCAAACTTTGAAAAGATAATTTCAATAATATTTTTTTAAATTTTAATCAGTAAATAAACACGATTTGTGCGTATTGGTGTTTTATTTACTAAATAAACCTTAAGTTCAAGAATCCTTCCGTACTAACTCAGCACAAATTTTCATTTCACAAGTTTCGCATCGAGTCGCACGTGTTACCATAATTCAATCGCAATAATATTTATAATGTGAGTTATTAAGGTGAAACAGAAAAAAATATACAGGGTATGCGTATTTCATTTCACGAAAAAAATGTTCTCTTATGTCTTGGAACATCCTAGCATGGTGGAATTTTTTCCTTGTTAATTTTTCTTCCCGGTAACGGAATTAAACAAAATAAATGCTTCTAAGACCAACTACATTTATATGTATCTATTTCAGGAGTAAAATTATTCCAAGTATGTTACATATCTCCTGGCGAAGCAGGAGTTTTATAAATTAACCTGGAAGTAAAGTTTAGTTATTTTATTTGTTACAGTATTTATTTGTACCTAAAAAGAGAAATCCATCTTATATGTTGTTTTACACCATTATGTATCGTCTACGTGTTTCATCGCTGGAGACGCTCTAAGTTTTCGTTTGAAAGCTTTTTCCTTCGGAAAAGTTCCGCCTTCTCAGGAACGAAGTCGCTCGCGAAGCATCCGCGAGTATTTTAAAGCTCTCCACGACAAACTTTAACTGTTTGAAATTGAGATCTCTACTTTTCCTTCTGGCTAAAATAGTAAAACCGGGATGACAGTGAAGAAGAAAGGAGATAGAAGCAAGGAGAGTGAGCCCTTAACTGCCCCATCCCTCATAAAGTGGCCTTTTGAAGGTGCCACTTAGCGCGGTTGCAGAGGCGAAAGGTCAAGACTAATCGCCTATCCGAAGATTGCAGACCTCTCACCGCCAAACGCACGCGCTCATCCTTTCGAGAGAAAGGGTCTTTATTGCCCCTGGATACCCCTATTCACAGCCCTCTGCAGCACGCCACTCTCGAGATAACTTTATTAATTAAAAGGAACCTCCGTCGCCCTCGGCACTGCACTTCCTCGACTATAAATCCGCTCTAAGAAAGAGAGACAACCATCTTAATTCTTTGAAAAGATCCTTTAATATCTACTCGAGGAACACACTGCGTATTGGGGAGATCATTTGGGTGGCTACTTAGATGGAATTACTAGGGATCGAAGATTTACGGAACCGAGTTTATATAGCGGCCTCAACGGAGATAAAATGTCAGATCGATATGGTAAGGGGTGTAGGAGTATCTGATTGACATTGATATAGACGATGGTATTTCATGTTCGAAATATTTAGAGATGAACATGACTTACACCACAAAAAACTTTTCGGGTAAAATTCTTTTATGGCCCTAAACGAAATATTATTTTAGAATGTGTCATAAAGATTGGAGAAAATTTTACTCTTACGTGTAAATTTCTACCCAGCTCGTGATATCCACATACTGAAAGATTTTAAACCAAGTATTTTGCTGACTTTGTTCTGAGTTATATTTCTGAGAAAGTAAGTTTTCAAGACTTTCGGATTAAATTTCGATTAGGTGTTCGGCCTTGAACTGATGATCCCCCTGTACCGGCGTACCCTACAAATCGCCTTTCGGCTTGAAGCACACGTGCGTGCACAGTATCTTTTTATCACACACTGATTAAAATAAAGTATGAAATGGCCACTGATGGCTGTAATAGTGGAACAGTGAAAAACTCCAAAAACCATCAAAAAGCGGGGTTAACTGCTTATACGTATTTCGCCCTCAACGAGAGCATCCTCAGAGCAATGCGACTGACGGATCAGTGAAGAATTGGCGCAATTACAGCCAATAGCTTCCGAAACAAAAGAAGAAGGAAAATCGGGTTTTGAATCTAAAAGTTTATAAAGAGTTTTATTAAATTCTAGATCGTGGTTCATGATATTATTCTTATGTTTATAAATATACACATTTTCCCAGGAGTTTAAACCAGTGTGAGTGCGGTGTAATAATTTTAGATCCGTAACGGTAATAGAATGGCCAGTATCTGACATATGTTTGGCATGCAGCATGCCACGCAGCATGTTTATGAGCAGTAGGATGAAAAGAACTATTAGGATGAAAAGAACTATTAGGAACTGCTACCAATAACTTTATTCCTAATAGTTCTTTTCATCCTACTGTTCATAAAAATGCTGCGTTCCATCATCTGGTACATCGTCTGGTTAACATTCCCTTGAGTAAAGAAAGGTTTAACCAGGAGAAACAGTTTATTCTGAATATTGCTGTTGAATAGGGCTTTGAAACAAATCTCATTTACACTTTAATTAAGAGATATAACTACAAACGTTTTATTAATAACCATACTTCTCTGTCACACTTAGCTGATGAAAAACAGAGGTACATTAAGGTAGATTACTTTCCTTCGTTGACGAAAGGCTTACATAAAATATTTAAGAATAATAACTTACAACTTTGTTTTCAAAATTCAAACACCATTAAACATTTATTAGGAAGTACCAATGATAAAATCTGTGAACACGACAAATCTGGCATATGTGGGATCACTTGTTCGCATTGTGGTTTATTATACGTGGGACAAACTAAACGCAAACTGGTTACCAGATTTAAAGAGCATTTAGCTCATTTCAAATATGGCCGGGTAGAACGCTCCAGCGTTACCAAACATATGTCAGATACTGGCCATTCTATTACCGTTACGGATCTAAAATTATTACACCACACTCACACTGGTTTAAACTCCAGGGAAAATGTGTATATTTATAAACATAAGAATAATATCATGAACCACGATCTAGAATTTAATAAAACTCTTTATAAACTTTTAGATTCAAAACCCGATTTTCCTTCTTCTTTTGTTTCGGAAGCTATTGGCTGTAATTGCGCCAATTCTTCACTGATCTGTCAGTCGCATAGCTCTGAGGATGCTCTCGTTGAGGGCGAAATACGTATAAGCAGTTAACTCCGCTTTTTGATGGTTTTTGGAGTTTTTCACTGTTCCACACACTGATTACATATAATTCGCTGAAGAAAGAATTTTTAAACGATTAATTCAAGCATTTATTTCCCTGATTTAAGATATTTTACTTAAGGAATGATATATAAATCCTGATGATCATGCTTTATAGAGATGCCTTGTTTTTAAGTTAGTAAAATCGTACAATTTTAAAGACAGTATTTATTTCCATATTATTATATCAATATAAATAAAATAATTGGATCCCTTATTTATGGATTACCATTTCAGTATATTCTTCCTGATACCAAATATATAAATCACTGATACACTTATTAGTTTATTTGTTTTCCTTAAAATCTTTGCTGTACATTATCGTAAGTAATAAGTAATTCCTCCATCGAGATAGAAAAATTAAATGATATAGATTTTCTACCATTGAAGAGAGTGATTCTAGATATTGTTTTTGGTTGGAATAACCTACCATGAAATAGAACAGAATAATTACTGATTGTATAGTGTAGAATGAAGAATATGAAGGACTATGTTTCAGTCTTTTATAGGCCGATAATCTTCTGATTCGATCTCTACTTTGTCTCTATTCTAAAGAATAAGGCAAAAGGAACACCTTTAACCCAATATTTTATGATGATGACCTAAATCGTCGAAACCATGGTTGTTGAAAAAAATATTGTGGTAAAGATGTAAGTTATGTTTTTTCGTTATGAAAATTGGTAACATGTCCAAACACCAAAGTGTAGGGCTCCAGGATAGCCAAGTGGGCAACGCGTTCGACTTAGGTGAAAGCGGTTCGATTTCCGGTGGGAGTCAACGTGCAAAATGACCTAAGCAGTCAAAGCACTTTTAACAATACTACCTACTTCTACCAAAGTGTATAATAGGTGTTTACAAGTTATTAAAACCTAAGAAAAATAAAATAAACACACAGTCACTCCTATTTCCTTTGGTTATAATCGGAGTATTAAAATGAGTTTTGGCGAATTACATTATATGAATTGCATTGCACACATTCCATTACATATATTCCATTACCTACATTACTTTGTACGAAATTATACAACATCTTCATACCACGCCGTTATTTACATAGTAGAATAATAGATGCAATTGACATAAGGGCTTGACACACATATTTAAAATATTACAAAAATATTCATTGCCATTGTGGGAGCAATACCTCATTAAACCTACCAAAATATATCTCTATCTAATAGATACTCATCCACCGAAAAATAACATTTCTTTAGTAGTAAATTCAATCATATTCGGACGAACTTCGGGGAAAGACATTGTAACACAAAGAAAATTTCTTTAGTAGCATTGTTTTTAAAAATTATCCTGGAATCTCTATTTACTGTTATATTATTTTTACAAACAAACGTTTTGTGATTTTATTACACACTTTTATACCCTGTATTATGGAGTTATTTCATATAGATTTAGACGACGAATCGGATCTCTATTTTTGATTGATTGGATCTCCGTGTCCACAGGAAATAAGTATTTATAATAACTAATTTCTAAATATCTACAGAGATATCTCCATCTCCCAGCAACGGCAATATTTTGGAGTAGACAATCACGATTGGAAATTTTCAGAAAGAAGGAATGTAAATATAGAAATTAGGATGTGCTCATCGTTTCTTTTCCGAATCTTTCATTTCAAAATGGTTGACACTTATGTATTAGCAACCAAAAACATCATATATGTATCACCGTAAGTATCCTGAGCTTTTCATCTTCCTAGTAACGCTATCGTAGATCAAGCTGTTCTTTTCATTTGTAGTAAGTTTTCTAAAAGTTCAATCAGTAAAATACTTAAAATACTTAATATCCATCGCGACTTTAAAAGTGCCAGTTGAATATGGTTTCATTTTAAAAAAGAAATAATTGTCGAAATGAAGGCTGAGGAGATCCATTAAGAAAAGGTAACTTTTCCTTTTTTATGCTCTTCAAAGTAATACATTTTAATCGAAAATCCACTAATTAATTTCGATTGAGAAGATGTTGAGTATATTTTTGGAGTAATTTAAACCAGTTCATTAATGTGTTTATCAAAATTATAAATTATCGTTATGAAATGAATTTATAGCTAAGGATACCTCATCGACACATTTCCAATCATCTGCAATCTAATCAAATTACTACGAAAATCATCGCTCATTTTGTTTCACTCTAAGATTTACTTAGATAATAAACTCTAAAAATGATCTACTCGTTTAACATTACAATTAATTTCCTTGGAATTTGCAAACTGATTTATTTAACAGGTACCACTATGTTCCAGCTTTAGGCCACTTTAATTCATGCATTAGAAAGAAAGTTTAATAACGCGAGTCCACAATAAAAACACAAAGACGTCAGTTGATTATCTTCAGACTCCTAGAAACGGAAAAACTCGGAAAGAATGAAGGAGGAACTCTGAAAGTAAAAATTAATTCGCAACCCTCGCTCCATGTAATATTTATGCAAAAATCCCGATTAAAGTCTCGGTGCACACAATATGGAGGGGGCACCTGTAACGGAAGGAGTTTTTTCCTCCGTCTGCGATTACAACTTTAGTTTATTCACTTTAGGAATAGAGCGTCGGATCTCGGAGGATTAACTAATATACGAATTTATATACCTCTCTCTCGCAGCCTCTCACGAGATCTCTGATGGCATCTCCGCTAAGTTCAAGAGTTAATTAAATATAGAAGAGTCGGAGTTTTCCATGTTTGACTTTGGATTTCTTAATGGTGAGGCGAAACGGTGAGAGGCGTGGGTGGTGAATCTCTCTTTCTCTCCGTCACCTTAAGGTTTAGGTCACGAGTCCAAGGATAAGAGAAAGATGCAGACCTAATGTGCGATATCGATTGCTCGCGAGTGACGTCGTTTGAAATTTGAGCCAACCTACCAGCTGCATTAACCAGAGTCAGATAGACCATCTAACATTCTAATCTTCGTGAAAGGACGGTTTGCCCACAGATATTGATCGAGTAATCTCTCTATGAGTTTGCAGTTATGCAGGGAAATCTTCTGGGTGAACTCGAATGTCTCCTCTAAGAGAATGCGATATTTTCATCTGTCACCTTTCGCTCGTTGCATGATCGTTTAAAGATAATGAAACGGTGAACATTGAGATGTGAAAGGATAAGTTATCAAATAGCTTACAAAAAGTATAGGATCACGTGACTATTGGGAAAATTTACTAAATTATCTTAAAACAGACCAAAAGATAAAAACTGAAAAGGGTTTTTTTTTCTTTTTATTCGATGAGCTAAATCTGAATAAGGTGGCCGAAAAATAACTGAATCATTAGTTTTACATGATTCAGAAAGCTACTATGGGAAGATACGGTAATGACATTTCTGATCTAATATCTCGGAAAATATTATACAAAAAGTTAACCCTTAATTAAGTTAACCCTTAATGGTTAACCCTTGTCCTAGAAAATACATGCTTATGTACTCACCCCTAAGCTAAAGGATCGCAATTTCAATCGCAGTAACGAAGCATGTAAATATGATGTTTCCTTATCAGGATCCATTGCTTGCTGAATTGGGGAGATTGCTTTAATGCAGTGAAATTTCCGAAAACAATTTGTGGACCTCATTATGCCAGTACCGTGTTATTTAAAAGGATGGCATAAATAAATGGTGACAAGATCAAGCCTGCCACAATCGATTTTGCCATGTTATTTAGCCTATCCTCGACTGTTAATCCACTCTTTCCATAATTAAAAATATTAAGAATATCTATGTTTACCGAAGAGATTTGCGGTTCCACTTTCACAAATCCTAGTTTTGCCAGCAAATTGCCGTCTGCGCGAACTTATGAAGCACAGAATGTCTAGCCTGTTTTCGAAAGTGACTTCCATCTCATTCATCTTTCTCTGCTGGCAATCCAACTGTTGCATATTCGTAAGAATTTTTAAGCAAAAACTATGTCTCATCGACGAGAAAACATTTCCTGAGTCAACGTATAAATGTGACCATTATTATCGTGTTTATAGACAATGGCATCACGTATAATGGCTTAGAGAATCATCAGGAATCAAAAGTCAATCATTACGAACAAATCATACGCATAAATTCCTACAATTAGGCTATATTTTTCCTTCTACGCAGTAAATTATAGAATCTCGTATATTCCTAAAATCTCACATTTAACACTCCACTTCCCACACAATATAAATACATGTACTTTAGTTAACAAAGATGTTTGGTGACCTCAATCTAACGTTAAGTTCATAGTAAAACGGTAACATTAATTTTTCTGAGAGCTTTCCGTCGAGGCGCCTTGTAATGAATGAAGAACGGAAATATGTACCACTAAACCTACGGTAAAATCCCTAAAAACTTAATAAAATATGATTCACAGCCAACCATTGTAATGTTCATACGTATCCTTGCGGATACACAATTTGGAATATATGCTGACGGAAATTATAAGCCTTTAATGATAGAGAAATGCACACATCAACAGATATATAAGAAATGTAATTATCTATTTAAATAAAGAATGCTCGCGATCCTAGAAAATAATAGCGTTTGATTGAAGTTAAAGATATTTATGTTGAAGTGCTTTATACAATCTACAACACAGATTAAATGACAAAAAAGTCAAAAAATAACAAAATGTGTTTTTAGAAGCCCCAAAAGAGCTCAAAAATTGAAGAGAAATTCTCAAGTACAGAATATAAGATACACAATAGTATATCTGAAGTAATACTACTTCGCTAAGCTTCTGAATAACTTATATATACTATCGATAAAATTTCTCTTAACTCTATCCTTAAATCTCTTCATTTTCTCTTTTCCATAATTACGAAGATGAAAGAGCGCATTTATAAATTCTATTCTTCAATTTAAATATTGCAGCTTAAACTTACGAGCATTCTTCTTAAATCAAGAAATATGATTAGAGAAACGCACTTATACGAGTAGTTAGAATCTGTGTTAATCCATACTTAATCAATGAAATAATTTAAAGTTTCGTGTTTTTTAGGAAGTTGTTTCTGTACCTACGGGTGTACTTGGTGCCATAACAAGAAGAAAGGGCTATTTTCGGCTCTTAAGGAAACCTTAGTTGGTGCTACTATAGTCGGATTATGGGAGAAACGTTTCCAGAAAGAACTTCTCGAAAGAGGAAGGAAATCGTAACCCTGAAAATTCGAAATTAACTGAATAAACACAATTCATTTGTCGAAAAATGACTACCCAAGACCTTTCAAGAAGGTCATTTGGAAAATCTATGGCACAAGATCTGACTTTATTCACACTAAGTCAGGTATTCTTGTCAGGGTGATATTATTAACATATTTCTTATTCATGTTGGGACGATATGAAGGCTATGAGGTGTGAGTAATGCTAATTAAAGGCATTCAATTTAGTCACTCCTAATTGAATGCTATGGAAATTGTTATTCATTGGGTGATTTTGCTGACTCGAGTGAGCTGATAGCGTTTCCTTGCAGAAGGGAAGGCAAATTCATTCTATCGCACTTACAATCGGGAGTGGATTTGAGCCGTTTGAGACCCTGGGCGCAAAGATCCGATTGCGGCCCCACTAGGAATTATGAGTAACTAATCAACTTTTTCGTATAATACACAAATATACATCCCATAGAAACCCCAGTAGCTTCACTACGGCAAGTATAAACAAATGACCTTTGAATTGCAATACATAGTACTTCTATAAATTACAATAAACTTTATTTTAGGCTGTATTTTATAGAGCTGTCATATTTTATGGTGGAATAAGCAATGAATATATTCTGTAAGCATGTTATATAGAGTAACTAAACAAATATGAATTTCTTTCTTTAAGCGAAAACGACAACAATTTGTCATTGAGTATTTATAAGTAGAATGCCCTTATTGGGACCCCCATAAGGTTGAGGCCTTCAGCTAGCGCCGAATTGTAAATCCGCCCCTGCCTCCAATAGTAGGCCTCATTCCCTCTCCAAAGGTCTAATGGTGGAGGGAATCAGGATCTTAACAGCCTTGAGATTCGTAACTAGAGAAATAAGTAGAAAATCTCTATTTCGAGGCCTACATATTTTATCGTTGTATCTTATTTCAGTCAACTTTTCAGCAAAAACAACCAACATTCAGCCAAAGAAGCTAACAAGAAATGTACTTTATGGTACACGTGTATATCTATCGACCGATGCGGAACAAACCTTTATTTATACCCGACTTACATCTTTCCAACTCGGAAACTGTTTCTTGTTTCAAATCCAATAAAACAAACGTTTTGCAATCATTTTATCGACGCTACTGGTCATCGCTGCATTGTCACCGGAAAAATCATTTATCGCTCGTTTTTTATCTGCATACGTCCTTCCGTTACAGTACACCGAATCTAGCGACATCACCGCCGGCGCTATTGGAATGTCGATAGGATGAGTATCGATGGCACTCAGATATCATTCGCAACCGAGCAATTTATTTTCGCTTCAATTGAATTCCCGACGATTCCAAGGCCGTAAAGCGCCTTATTGAAGCTGCAGTCATTCACTGGCAATGACGCACACACTCCCCCGATAATCGCTCTCTCTCTCCACTTCTTCCCTCGTCTATATGATAAAGAACATCTCTTGTCGACCGGAATGTCAATTTCATCGGAAAAACCAACTTCCCTTGATAAACAAACTCAGGGTCCAGGAAAATAGAGAGTGTTTGGAAGGATGATATATACTTTCCTGCACGTACTTCTAAAATGCTTTTTCCAGTGAAATACCGTTAATTCCCAGAGGGCCTGTCAATTCGAAGATTAAAATGATATCGATTTTTTTCTGGAGCTATTCTAAAGCGCACCGATAGATTAACTGTCCATTTCTTTCAGTCTTCGAGGTTTGACTCCATTACTTCTGTTTTATTATTGCATGCTGATCATTTGAAATTCACTTTATTACGAAAAAAAGGGAATAAGATTTGTTCAAGGAGATTATAATTGTAGATTATGGTGATTCGTCAACACCATTTCACAGCGATAACAGTTTGAGCAGTATCGTAAATCCTAATTACGTATTGAAATGTCGAGCTTTCATAAAAACGATGCATTGCACATATAATGTTTCAAACAATTTATCATTTGAGATAAATATTTAGCAATATTGTTTAACGATCGAACTGAAAAAGTGCCTCACTATTTCTCGAAGAATTTTCCAACTTTGGGAGGCATTTTGAAGTATCCGAGAATTTTAACTTACTCTATTTATAGAGCTATTCTCAGCTTTGTTTGCTGTAATAAATAACGTGAAATTTGAACGCAGCAGCTGGCTTTTGCGGAAAATCCACAAAAACAAATCACTCGGGAATAAACTTCAAAGTACTGTTCGACCTATCAAAACCACTTCTATACCCTGAGAAATCCGAATACGAACTAAATACCATCATCAATTTCCGAGTATCAAGTTTACAACCTTTGTGCGGATGTTTTATGACTTAACCTACCATAGCAGTTGTGCCCGGAGCACAGCTTATTTGTTAACCTTAATTAGGAAAGGATGTGCCTTTCTTTCTGTAGTAAGAACCTTTTTCTCAGCCGTAAATACAGTTTCAGAATAATCTGGTGTATTCCTGGCGAAGATGGTGCACGAAGTTTCCTCGGGATATCAATCTGAAATATGTTCAAAATAACAGTTATATTTCCTAAAAAATGCGACACATTTTTCTAGTAATATGCTTTTTATCTCCTCTTAACTCTCGCATCAAAAGAAGCTTCTGGAGAGATGGAGTTAAGCCTCGAAATTCCCCCGTGTATCCGCCAGATGTCTCCTTTTCCCAATTTTTCCTCGATAACTCTTTCCTCCGTCTTCTGATTGATGCGGTCTGTGGGTTCCCCTGTCATCCGCAGGCCGCGCTTGCCACCGACAGTCGAATGGGACGTCACCAATCGAATGGAGGTCAGCCTCTTCCGCATGCGTGTGTGCGTTCACTGTCCTTACTGCTGCCACTCCTCTCTCACCTGAGTTCTCTGCAGGTGACACGTACAACCGTACTTGCAGTCGACTGGAATTGATAGGCGAATATCCACCGGAGCCATAAATCTGCTCCTTCATCGATGACATTGAGATTTTCAACGGAAGGTAATTGCTATACTCCGACGACATCTTCAAGCTCCCTCGCTGTTACGACAGCTCACTTAACCGGAAGATAATCATTGTCTAGCCCCTATCGCTTGTAGATCTGGAACTGGAGAGCACATATTCGAAAAATATGCGGTAAAGCAACTGAAAAGTTCGATTTTATAAAGTGCATTTGTTTTACATTATCAACTGAAAATTTCGGTTTTATGAAGCGCATTTGTAGGTAGATGCGATGAAAAGGTTAGAGAGCGACGATATTCCACCTTAGTTATGCCCCATCTGGAATATATGGCGAGTGTATGAGACCCAGCGGATGAAACGAGTGCTTGCGAACTAGAGAAATTGCAGCGCAAGGGTTTATTAAAAGGGTTTATTAAAAAGTGCTACGATAGAAAAGCAAGCGCAACGCAAATGCTGTCAGACGGAGGTTGGGAATCCTTGAAAGAGGGAAGATTAGAAGCTAGGCTGCTATTGCTTGATTAATTCAGAAAAGGTGCATTTGTAGAAGACCTAATTGGTATCATGCGCCCCCTTCTGCTACTTCAGCCGATCCGACAATGAGTATAGAATAAGAGAAATATATGTGAGGACAAGTCGTTTTAGGAAGTCATTCTTTCCGCGAACGATACGCGATAACAAAGAGCTGAAGAAGTTACTATTGGTGTTTTAACCCCACCACAAGCCGAAAGGTGGCTTGCAGGGTATTTGTGTAGATGTACCACTAACATTTATTTGCAATTTTATGATTATTTTACTAGTTTCTAACATCGCGAATACATCTGGCCGTGAATCCATACCATGCACTAAAAAATGTCTTTTCTGTTTAGCTTTCATTCCCAAATAATAATTTTTTTTATTCATATTTACTGGTAGGTTGATGACTATGGTAATTTTTACTATCATTTATGTACTCCAATATTGTAATATATCGCTCTTTTCTGTCACTTTTTCTTACAACTTTCGCAAGTGTTTCACACATCCCTTCTCTTCATTGATGTTTTCCTGCAGTGAAAACGTTTTTACTATACAAAAAAATTTCAGTTATTACCCCTCCACAAAATCATTCAATCGTTCCTTTTTTTATGTATATTTCCACTGAACTTGTTAAAAATCTTTATATAATCTTATTTAATGTTACGTATTTGTATATAGTTATAATATTACACGTATATTCGTATTTGTACACATTTTAATAAAGGTTAAACGAAGATGGGATTCTCTAGTTCAAACGTCGCCTAATGAAGACGTGATTTGTATTGTATTACTGCCGCATGAGCTCCAATTATTTCATAGTTTGAGATAAATTTGCAATTATCGTAGCATAGAATCGAATAATTCATAACAATTTACTGATTCTTTGCCTGAATCTATATCATCATTATTTACTTCATCTGTTCCTTCCTTTATTGTTATTAGCAGTGCGTTCTAAATCAATCCTATTAAATTAAAAAGCATTTTCAGTGCGGAAGCTTAACTTTCTGATTCTATACAGCAAGATGTATAGATGAGTGTCCATAGAACTGTTAGGGCTGAAACAAACGGTTTGAAAATATGATAAAAGCCGAGATTCTGTTTGAAAACATTTCTCAGATTGAGAGGATTCCGTGCAAAATTCAAACTCAAACGCAAATATGGTTTGGAAAAAATTATGTCAGCGCATGGCATTGGTTAAACTATAATTATGGTGTACATTCTGACGAAAAATAAATAATATAAGTAATATGGGACATATTTAGACAATGATAACTATTAGATCCAGGATTTTGAATCGAAGGTTACTTTCAATTTTATGTTATTGAATCCGTGTCATAAAAATATAGAAAGTCTGAGATCTTGAAATACTAATATTTTACGTTGAATAATACAGTATTAAACTTGAGTTATCGGTAAATAAATGGAGATATTTACATTTTTAGTCGTAATAAAAACATCTATGGCACTTGTTTGCTTAATATATTTGAAATTTTTCCTGTTACCCAGCTGTTAACCTCCAGTCAGAATAAACCAATTCTGCGCAGCATTGGAATAATTTTTCAAATATATGCCGATAGTTTAAACTTCCTAGGAAATCGATAAAGTTAATGCTCCGCCGTAAACTTTAACCACAGTGTATGTATTTGAACGGAAGAGTAGTTATGTAGACCAAGTTTCACTTTGTATATTTTTGTAACCCTGTAATCTTGCGCCGCAATTTTTCTGGAAATATGTTAAGTGGACGGAACATTTGAAGGGGAAATTTCCACACTAAGATTTCCACTACTAAGAGTGTAACCGGGATCTCTTAATTTAAATAATAACGTATTCATTTATGGTTGCCACTGTTCAATTTGGAACGGTATTAATTTATTAAATCGTAACTCAAATATATAAAAGAACGGCGTAAATAGTTTTACTGTATTTTCAGGAATGTGCACGGAATATTCATGTTTTGATTTAATGGATAAGTAATCAAAATATTAAGCGAAGTGTAAATTTTCATTTGATTCATTTAAATATTTATTCGGGAATCGGAAAATTGTTATCGTAAACTGTTAATCTTATATACGAGGAGTAAATTTGATTTTAATTCTATGAATGATCAGTTTGTTTAACAGCATAAAACAGCGTGTGCGTATATAAACACATAGATGTGTTTATTTATTTTAATTTTTATAAACACACTCATAAGAATATTTAATTCATAACGTATTTTTCAGAAAATACGACAATTTAAAGAAATATGTTAGACTCTCTATTTATGATTCCTCATCTATATGTCGTAAAATTTTCCAGCGAAATAATCCATAAAATATATGAACGTAAGAGTTAAATCGGAGTGAATTTGGTACAAAAATGTCTCACGGAAGGAAGGAGAGAGTTTATAGTGTCGCTGTGCGTTCTTGGATACACTTTGCCTCTAAGTGAGAGTGGCAGTAAAACGAAAAAAGGTAGTCCCTCTTTTGAGTTACTGTTTTATGCACCGCTGTGATAACTTTTCAGTACAGGGAGTACTAAAATAAATTACATATAATGAAATATTTATTATTTAATACGTTTGGAGAAGTTTAATATGTTTGGAGAGTGAGTCATCAGATTAGATTGGAAATATTGAAACTGCGGTAAAAGAAGCGGTTGAAAGAAGTTAACAAGCGGGAGAAGAAGAGCAAAACTTTTCAACCAATTGAAAGGAGGAGCATGAAAAGTTAAAGTGAAAAGGAAGGCGATGAAATGGAGATAGAGGCTGTAACAAAGACAAGGATCTATCGATACACAGAATACCCTTTGATGATGAATAATTCACTAAATATAGCTCTATGTTTTTGATTCGATTCCTTAACTTTATCGATATTTCTCTCTTCTTGGCAATGAAACAATCTTGAAATTAAAGTTTTCCGTAGAGTAGGGGATATTTAACCATTAGTATCACGTCCCAGGCAAGTTACCGAATATCTTTTTGGAATTCCGATGTTTCACGCTCAGGAGAAAACTCTCAATTAATTATTTCAAAACCTTTTCCAATATCCGAGTAGTGCATTCTTTCCGATATTTAGGAAAAGACCACCTGAAATTCTCGCGACAAGTCGCGTTTTGATGTGGTAGATGAAAATAAAGAATCAAACCACGGAAACGGCAAATCGAGGAGGAAGCCGAAAGGAAGGAACGAAGAACTAAGAAATGTTGGTTTATCATCATCACTTGACGGAATGCAACAGCAGACGAGTTTAGAGATTATTTCCGCTCCAAAAAAGATCTTCTAGCAGTATAATTACTTTCGGATCGACGATCATGTGAATGCAAAAACATTTTCTGTGAAACGTTGCCCAACAGCGAATCGACCTCTCTTTTCAGTCGCAGCCGGAATTTTGGTCCGCGGAGATTTGGTCCATTCCGGGTGCCCTTTTCAGTATACCAGAGTAGAGTATTTTTGAGAGGAAGGGGTGATCCACGTTTTAGCCTTCATTTTAGTCCTCTCTGTACCTAATTTTATCATTAACGTATCAATATTTATATTTACTTCCTCTTCTAAGGTATCTAGCTCATCCGCAATTTAAATAACAGCAGAGCGGTGCTAATTTTGATTACGATATTCCGCCCCGTCCATTTTCACAAACATTCCCTTCAATTCGATCCAGGGTCGAAGTCTGGAAGATTATTCTTTTCCTAGCACCAAACAACGGTGGCCGTTCCCGTCAAATCTGTAGAATCCCGCACAGAATGAGTTAATAGAAGGTTGTTTTGTAATAAATTATGTGACTAAAATGTAATACCAATATCAAACGGGCAGAGATAAGAAAATCCAACCTTGAACCTTCCAAATTGGTATTACTGAATCTGTACTAAATTGGATTATTATAATGGGTTTAATTCACGAATACTGCGCTCCCAGAGACACCAATGATTCATAGGAAAAGAATACTTTCAATTAGCGATCACATAATTCTTAAGATGGATCTAGCTCCATTTTTCGAGAAATTACCTGAGGCCAGGGGAGAGGTTGTGGAGTTGCTGCAGGACACTCAAAATACATCGAAATCCGATGTTCAGACCGCAGCAATATTAGCTTAAGTCGTTATTCCAGCAGATGGGAATATGACCTAGAAAGTAAACCACAAACGGGCGGAAAACTGCCTGAATAGAATTCAGAACATCAAGACATGGCTGTTCAGCAATATGAAGCCGAGAATTCTCTCGCGAGGGATGTTTCCGTGCAGCGAGAGTTTGGGTTTGGTTGCAGCCACTGGGCCTATAGGAGGAGGGTGGCTGAGTCTGGTCTGCACCACCATACAACTTGCCATAAACCATGGCTCGTAAGAGAGCATAAAATATCTCGCCTATCATTTGCGGAATAAGATGTAGAAATGAACCAAGCCTTCTGGGACCTTATGATATTTCCTTAAGAAAAATCGTTAAAAAGTGACCTAGAAGGCCAAGTAAAATTATGGTCACCTCAAGTGACAAGATTTACATCATTAGTATTTTTATTTTATTTCATATTATTTATAATTTACTACACTTCTGTGTATACTATCGGCAACTCTTTTTGGTACTGAAAATTCTTGCCTGAATATTGGAGCTTTCACAGATACCACCAGCTGCATATGATTAGAGTTGAGAGGTCAGAACATATGAGCATTAGTTTTGTGGCACAGTGATTGCAGATGGACCAAGTATATGTAAATAATCTGAGTATTGATAGATATCCTGAAGATGTTATGATTGAAATCTATTGTCTCATAAAAGCTACTAAACAAAGATTCCCTAATGCAAATATTATTGTAAACGGTATTGTACATACTTAGAAGGGATATAAATCTTAAATTTATAAGTAAGGTAAATAAAAACATTAGATGGACATGTGAAACTTTAAAAGCATTATTCATGGATGTAAACAAATATATGGATTGAACATGTTTGTGTAATAATATGGCCTACTACTAAATTATAAAGGATCCTACGAATTAATGAGGCCTATAGCTCTAAATTGTTCCAAATTTTCAATGTAATTCATTCTGCTGACTCACAGCAAATGGTAACTGACTGTATCAGACCTGCCTGTGGTAACTGTATTTATAATGTAATCACAAACATCAATCTGTCAACAAAAATAGATCCAAATGCACTCTCTGATAACTTTGGTTTATAAAGCCAGCTTAGACCTAAAAAGCATCATTTAATTAAGGATAAAAATATGTCCATACTAGAATATTAAGGTTAGAAGATATTAAATTATCTCTTGCCAGATACTTGGTTGATACGAATAAAGAATCCCTCGACTATCTCGGTATTATCATAAATTGATGTCTTAACTGGGAGGGTCACACACATATCTAGGATTAAAACTAAGCTGACTTATTTAATTAATTGATAAACTGACTTTGGCTGCCACGCTATATGTACTGAAGGTAGTTTACTTAGGAGCTCTCTACTCTACCATGACTTACGGTATTATCATGTGGGGAAAACATCCCCACATAATAGTGTAGTGTGTAATTGTATTACTATGCAGTATATTGTGTTCGCAATATGATGTAATGTAGATCGTTAATTACTAGTTAAAGTATAAATGTATGGCTTGTCACATGCATGATTGAGTATGTCTTTGAATTAACCAATTTATTATTATTCATCTTAAATACTTAGTTATTGTACAAATTGACGGTAAGAGGATTCCAGCCAAAACTTAATGACTTCGATTTGAAAACTGACTATTCGAAGTCTGTGACACAATCGGCTAAATTCTGGCAACACCAGAATTTAGATATTTACGGCATAGTATTACCTATACAGCGTGTATATTCAATAATGACTCAGAATGATTTCGGCCAAAACCCAGAACGCGAATTTAATTCATAAACAAATAATTCGAAGACTGTGGCTCATTCTACAACCTTTAAAAGAAAGATAAATACATTATGTAATTACCTAAACAGCATACTTAACCAATAAGGACACAGAAATCACTATTTTAGGATGATAGGCAAAACTTTCACAGCGAATTCGATGCCGAAGGAGAGAATTCGAAGCCTCTGACCCATTTGGATTGGAGAGCTGTTCATCGACTCGATCTTCGATTCGAATTTCGTGAGGAATTGCTTATGTTAGCGCACATACAGCGTTTCGCTTCGAATTTGACGTCAATCCAAAGATGCCTGGCGAATTCGAAGCCGAGGATGCGAATTTTAAGTTTCCCAAATAACCCCCCAGTTCAGTGAAATTCCAAAGCGATTCCTTCTTTCCCATCACTCACCTAAAGTTCCAAAACATATACCCCCACCACTGTTTTCCTTCGTACCCGAAAATCACGTAGTACCAACAAAAAATTTAAGTCTAAAGTTTTGCCGCTAGAGCAGCGACAGAACATTCCCACGGAATTTTGCGAGTGGCAGTACATACTCGTGCAATGCAATCTGCTGTGGAATTTCAAGAAAAATGTATGTATGATGTATCAAGGAAATTCTTATTGGCACTTAAGTAATTGGCATAAGATCATATGTGAAATAGCGGAAGATCTGTTCGTGTGTCTTTTATGCCACTAAGCGAGAGTGATGAGGATTGAGTATAGCAAAAGCTGCATAAAGAGAAGATAGGATGAAAGATCAACATCTTACATCAGTTGTTAAACTCTCATCACTATCAGGGAAGTGTTATAGGGAAGATTTTGTTTCTTATTTACATTAACGACTTAGTGGATAACGTAAAGAGCAAAGTTAGATTATTTGCTCATGATACTCTCATATATAGAGAGATTGTATCAGAAGATGCTAGCAGTATCCTACAGAACGACCCAAGCATAATATCAAGTTGGTTCAAAGAATGGCAACTTGATTTAAATTCGAAGAAGTGCGTTGCTATGTCTTTCACGCGTTCCACTAACATTATTAGCGATCAATACCAAATTTCAGGATATCCTTTCGAGTTCGTGTGTCACAATAAATACCTAGGAGTCACACTCAGCAGTAGTTTATCGCTCAAGGAGCATATTCGAGATTCTATAGGAAAGGCGAATAGAATACAAAGATTAATAAGTAGAATCCTGAGAGGATGCCCATCTAAAGCCAAAGCAATTACGTGCTTTTCCCTAATTCGACCTAGTCTCGAATCTGGAATCCACATGAAGAAGTGTTAGTCTCAGATTTAGAGATGGTCCAACGTAGAGCAGCTTTTCGAAAAATTCATCGGTTCAGAATTTTTAGGCCAAGTAAAATACATAGTAATTGCAGTAAAAAAATGATCTCCGGCAGGCATTGACAAATCTTTACAAGAAAGTAATCACTGAAACCAATTTCTGGTCATTCTTTCCGAACGTTCTTTGACCTCAAAGTATTTGCAATCCTGCTTGACCTACAACACGGGTATACAAAGTGCACGTGCGAGTGGCTCCAAAACAAATCATTTGTGCATTTCGCATTCCCGTTAAAACCGTAGGGGATATTTACACCGCCATCGAAACAGAAAGTAGTGTTATGCACTCAGCACGTCGGCTAAGATGTTCCCACAATTTATTATTTTCTATCGTGCATGGGTTATGCGACATACTGATCTTTACTGCAAAGTTAATTTTGTGAGGTTAATCCAGCCAAGCTCGGAATAGATCTAGGAAACTACTTGAATTTGGGACATAGTCTGCAGTTTATTTTTTTCCTCGTGTCTCCCGAAGATTCGGAGCCCAGTGGCGTTTATCTTATTTTCCCAATCACAGCAATTTGACGAGGTCTCCTGATTTCTTGAAGCGCGATGAGCCGTTTCTCTCCAGTGCTGCATGGATTCAAAACCTATGCGTTATTCACCACAACAAACCACTTCGAACGCGTGGAAGCTTCACTCAGGCTTATTGGTGACTTCTTCATTGAGGTTCACGTCGATAGACGGAAAAGAAGACTGCGCAAGCAGAGAAGCGTTACCAGCGTCGAAGATTCGATTTATGCGAATTTTCTAACAACATAAACGAACGTACTGGCCACACATACACAAATATATGCGTGTATGTGTGGCAAGTATACGAATTATCTGTCAGTTTTGTATAAAAGTGGAGCAGCTTTTCCGTCACGAATTAAACTAAAAAAAAACTGAATAAACTATGAAGAGATTATTCATTGTATTGGAGAGATTAGAAATTTTGCCTGATAAAAATTGACACTGAACTCTTATGATTGTTAAATGAAGAAATGGAGAAGAAAAAATATTGCGCAATCTGAAAATTAAGCAGCCAATTATCGATGATTATTTTCTGTGAATATCATACTTAGTAATACTTCTTACTTAAAAACATGTGATTTCTCTTTATATATTTCTGAGTCATCCGCATACATCTTTACACGGGTGTTAATTAACCTCAAAATTCGGTTTCCACGAAGAATTCTCAAAAAATCTCAACGCTGAGATAGCATGCAGAATGAAGTGGTTTGGAAATTATTCCTTCCCTCTTTCAGCGGAGACTCCATCAAAGTAAAAATAGAAGTGAGGCATTTTTCACGTTGAAGCCGCACATTCTTCGCAAGAGAATCCGTACGTGATACCGCAACCGCGAAGGATGGGCAAAGGAATCCTGCGAGTTTATCTCGCGCAAACAGAGAGCCAAGGGAAAACAAACCGACTTTTCCGAAACTGACTTTGATTTTGGCTAATTTATCGCTCTGTTGGGTGGTGCCCCTGCAAACGTTGGCACTCTCTCACTAACCTCACCATTCGCTCCATCGATGATCACCTTTGATCTAGACTTCCATTGAAAGCACCCAGTCGCCGCTTTCAAAGAGACGCCTTTCGAAAACTTGAAGTCTGGATCTCGTCACTGCAGAGCTCCTCATCTACTTCATTACAATCATGTAATAATGGACATTTATTCCATTTACTCACGACATAACTATTTCATAACAGACATAATCGCAAGTAAATCAAATTCGATGCTGCCGATAGTTTCATGTCTCATCTTCGTATAAGTAAGCATTGGATTTTCTCCAATATTATATATAAGATGATAAATAGACTTTAAACTGTTCAGTGATATAAACAATGTACTATATTCTATAAAGATATTATGTAGGTTCAGCAATTTTTTTCTTGAAGCAAAAAACAGGAAGAGTTTGCAGTACATAATTGAGAGTTCATAAGCAGTGTTATTGAGGCCCCCAGTTAGCGGCTATTGCGCCTAATTATAATTCCATCCCTGGGTCATTACCAAAGCAGCAAAGCGATTCCAAAGTTGCCTTTAATAGTTCATTGAATGGGGCTCAAAGACGCCTACCAAGTGAATCGATTCTCCGAATTCCCAAAGCGTCATCGGTTCATGAGTTAACTTTATGTTTAGTGGGCTGCTCGGCAAGTATTTCCTATTGAGTGGCGATTCAATAGGGATGAAGGACAATTCCTCAAAATATAACACGGAATTGTGTTGAAAGTAATGGTTGGTATTATATTGACCAGCACTCCAAGGACCTACCCCTACCTCACCCATTAATTAATAAACTATCCCTCATCACGAAGATTGCAATGTTGAGAATTTTTGCAACGTGATTTGTAATATGAGAGATAGAGATGTGTATCTAACTTGCAGGAAACGTGCTTAAAATATTTCTTACTGACTGAAAATCGTCACATCATGCGACGAATTGATGATGATTTTAAAAAATCTCAGCATTGCAAGGAAAATTAAAGGGGATATTAAAAAATTAAATTATCTTCAAAGCTTGTTATTTTATGCTGGATATTAAAAGAACTATATTTTACACTAACTTATCGAAAGTAATCCAAGATGATTTTCATCCGCAAACAGTTTGACAAAAAAATTCAAGAAATTTTCTCCCAAAGTATACTAATTTTGATCTTCTAGAGCCACTATATCTTACTTTCAGGAAAGGAGAAAATGTAAAGATAATTATCGAATTGATCACAGTAGTGCATATAAACAAGACGTAAGACGTAAAACTAAAAAAGATAAAACTGAAAGAGATTTGTAAGGTACAAAGTAAGTTATTGCTGGCAGGGTGTCAGTATTATATGATGTAACAATATTAAAATGGGTCTTGCTGAAATTTTTAGGGAAATAAAAGGTAAGATATTAAAACGGAAACGCGATAACCGTAAATAATAAATTCTAACTGAGCAATCGAGGAGTGAAACAGTCTACCTGCAGAAGTATTCGAATCTCTCCAAGATACATTTCAAGTGTTAAATGAAGAATTTAAGCAAAATGGATAGCTTAGACGAGTGAGTAAACGAATTGTAAGACTAGTTGGGGATTGTATGAGAGGGGACGTACGGTTGGGACTTGGAGGGTCCGCCTCTGACCGGTCCTGCTCCGGATAGGTCAAGATAGATTTAGATTTATACCCCGAGAGGCGTATGGGAGGGAATGTGTTAACTAATTTACCCTATTAGCGTCTCTGACGGAAAGAATGGCCAGAAGTAACTACCTGTTTAAGGTAAGTATAAATTATACCTGTTGATTAAAGCTCTCTTAGTAATATATTGTAATTATTTAGTGATCGAGTACATGAAATGTTTAGTGAATAATTATGACATTATTTGAATTAACTGTTAAATTGTGTGAGCTAACGTCGTCACATGACCCAACTTTTCATTGCGGCGGAATCGTTCAAAATTTAAAGATAAAAAACACACCCACTAAGTAATATACATAAGATGGAAACAAGGGCATAGTTATTCAATAGCGAATGCATGTTAATACGGCATTTCTTAAATTTAAAAGGACGCTATATTCGCAAAATGTTTCAGATACTATACATTTGAATTCCCATTTAATACTTCAAGCCGCAACGAGGTTTAAATTATGCATTCGAAACAATTAAAACTGCATATTAAATGTTGAAACTTAATTGCAAACAATTATTACTCCAAGGAACTGTTGTTTTAATTCCTGATTGGCCCTGTCCTACATTACGTATTTCTCTGTGACGCCAGAGATAAATTACAGCGCGTAGGAATAATATTACTCGGAATTCTTTCCCCATATTAATTACGCTAATTAAATTTTTCTGGGTGCACAAAGAGAAAAATTGTATGCCCACGATGCTGGAGAAATAGAAAAAAATAGAACTGGTAAAAAGCATATAAAACAACTTGTGCTAGAAATATTGCGACTAAATTAATATTTAATCTTAGCATGCATTTTTAATTTAATGAATCTTGTTCCAGTAATTGCGATACAGGAAGTATGAAAAATGTAACCCATTTATGCTGATAAAAATTGTAGTTCGTTTGGCTCCGCGGCTTTTCTATAAATCCGCTCAAAAAGCAATGTAGCTAGAGGAATGTGGCTGTTACGTTTTGCTTTCTTGTTGTACACCATAACCCACTTTTCTTCCAACCCTTTTAAATGAATGCAATCTAAAAGCAGTAAGGATTATATTTCCAATTTTAGTTACATGGAAATCTACGAAGGGCATATATTATTAACATAGCAAGTGCAGTACCATAAACGCACTCAAATTCTTTTCAACTCAGTGAAAATTGGGGTAGTACATCCAGTGCTATTGTTACACAAATAATAATAATAATATTTATTGGTCACGTTGGTCTATACATGTCAGACATGTGACAAGTCTTACTTGGTACAATATACATGTACATATACAATATACACAATAACAATATACACATACATATACGTATACAATATACACAATAATTAGCAAGGTTAGGACAGGTATTCAGTTAGGGAATAATATGTTTTTTCTAGTAGGTAGGTTTTTAATTTTGTTTTAAATGAGTGTATATTTATTGTTTGTTTTAATACAGAGGGAAGTTTATTGTATAATGTACAGAGGGTATTATAAGGGCTTTTACTAGATAAGGAAAGTTCATATCTGTTGTGATGAATATTGATGTTTTGGCGTGTGAGATATTGATATTTTTGATTATTGAATGTGAAAGTTTCGGGGTGTGTTTTTACAAAAATGGCTGCTTCATAAATTAATATGGATGGTAAGGTTAGCAATTTATATTTCTTGAAGTAGTTTTTACAGGAGGTCAATTTGGTTAATCCTCCTATAGCTCTAATAGCTCTTTTTTGTAACATAAATATTCTATTTAGGTGTGGTGACAAACCATAGAAAATGATGCCATACTTAACTCTTGATATAAAGTAAGCATGGTAAATTAACAGTAATATATCAATTGATACAACAGGATATAATTTCTTCAACAGGTATATGACAGGATGATAATTGAATCAAATCTCTGGGAAAGTAATTTCTTTAAGTAAAAGTGTTATTAAATCAAAGTCAATCGTGGCCGACGGTGACTTTATAACCGCACAATTTAAGAGCCGTCAAGATGAAAGACTAAGTAGAACTAAAGAAAGCGTAATAATAAGATGTAAGGCAAAGTTATTCGCAATATATACGTTCGACACTTGAAGGCAAACATAATATGAATTATAAATAATTGCATACTATTAACTTTGTTTGGAAGATTAATACGTAGATCTTACTAACACCTTAATGTAATGATTCTGAACGAAAGCGATATTCGGAATTCAATCTTATCTTCAAATATCTACGACGAATGTAACAGGTAGTAAGTTATATCCTCATAAATTACTTTTGCAACATTTCCTAATAAAGAACAGATGCATTTACTCCATCGAGAGAAATATTTTGCTGTCCAAACGATGGCTTCTGTTTGGAATAGACAAGGCCGAAGCTGGGCTTCGCTGGAACCTGTGCTGTAATTCTGAAATCGTAAATAGGTAGACTATCCTGGAGAATAACTGAGATTGTTGACAAACGCTTACAAATGTAAACAGAGAGGAAGAGACTTATTAAAGTCTCTCTCCTTTCGACACCGAATAGATTTTCCGAGCCTCGGTCAATCTGTTTCCATTATTCCATACAATTGCTACCCTTTTCCATTTTCTACTGTCTCAAATCTTCCCTTTTATCATCAATCTATCACCAGATGGCTCTCCTTCCTTTCCCAGCATATGACTTATCCCATTATTCTTTGCGGCATTTATTGTTCTCTGATTCCCTCAACATGGACAGTCTCTGAATTTCATATATTTTCTATTTCTTCATCGATTGTTTCCCTCTCTTTTATGTTGCGCCAGATTTCTCATTCTCCCTCACTCCAAAGTCCACCTATTTGATACTTTGATTTGGCATTTCAATTGCAAGATATTACATAAGCGTTTCCATGCATACTCACATGTTACTACTATTTGACTCATAAAGAATCACCATTTATAACAGAATCAAGCCTTTGCTGATCTTGGCTCTCTGAATAAGTCCATAAGTGCCTTCAATTTCTCAGTTAAATGTTTCATTGAACGTGTTGCTCGAATACTATATTTAAAAAATTAACTCTTCATTTGTTTACACTCTAGTTAAATTCATTTTATGTCTATGTAAACACCCCACAAGCTGCCTTTCGGTGTGTGGCAGGGGGTGCATACACAATGACTCTATTTCCCTAATCGATTACTTTAGCGTATCGTTCGCGGAAAAAATGAGTTCTTGCATCTATTTCCCCAATTTTTCTCGCAGTATCAGAACGGCTTATGCAACATGGAGGACGCATTTCATCATCTACATCACCTCTGAATATGCTTTCTCTGAATGTATCCAGTAAATAAATGCTTTGATTAAATCTTCTAACTTCTAGAGATTTCCATCCTCCGTCCGGAAGCATCTAAGTAACGCTCTCTGATTTCTCATACTAATTCTTCACAAAACGCGTCGCCTTTCGCTGCACATTTTCCAACTCCCGAAGAGAGCAATTAAACCTCACCTCGTACTCGCTCCTATATAAGTTCGTTTCCTCCTTTAATCAAAGAAAATACGATATTTCGAAATAGAATCAAGTAAAATATAATTATATATA
>KZ308698.1:307083-333524 GCA_000376725.2 Ladona fulva | reverse complement strand
TATAATATTATAATTATATATAATTATAAATATGATATTACATGAATGAGGGTCCAGATAAACAGAGAAGTGTGGTGGTAGAAATAGTTATTGCGGTGGGAGTCCTTATGTGCAAAATGACCTCAGCTTTCGAAGCACTTTTAACAATACATATACAAAGAAATAGTTTAAAGAATAATTTCACATGAGATGGACATAGAAAGCGAACGTAGAAAAACTAAAATGTTACATAAACTGGTAATTACTCCACTAATAAATGCCAACACCTTCCGAAGGCTAAGTTCATTTCATATCCGAATTCTGGGCGTTTTGTTACTTATCGGATGATTGACTAATTCCTCTTTTAAAATCAATTTTTATACTACATATACTATAGTTAAATACGCTGTATCAAATTATAGCGTTTACGCTGAAATCGGTGGCTATGCAATGATAATTTTACAGTATGAAAATTTGATAGTTATTATTCCTGAAGCAATGGTTTTCATGGCAAAATTTATTCTGATTTTCAGCCCCACTGAAGAAATCTCCAGCTCACTAGCGAATAAAATTACAAGTTTATATCTAAGTTTTTCACGAATATCTATTAACTTCGCTTTAATACTGAATAAGTCAAATAGAGAGATATGCCTTCGGAAATCTAGATGAGCATAGCACTCAAAGCCGCGCCGCCGCACGCCGCGCCGTCCTGTGGGTGCAAGGGGAGCATCGCACCCGGGCAGCGGCATCTAAAGGGCGGCAACTGAAGCGTAGCCAACCATTATTATTATCACTACAACATCATTGTTTGTCGTTCTTTGCGTGATACATTTCCCATTCATCCTCTCGGTAAAGGTAGCCGTCTACAGGCCTTGTCGCGGCCCGAGAGCCCGGTTGGGAGTGTGTCGCAGTCGCAAACATGTAGCAACGGCGAAACCAGCTTGGGAGGAAGCTTGAGGCTGGGAGATTCAACTAGCCGCCAAGGGCGGGGTTGGATCGGCCTCTACCAGTAGGTGACCACAGTTGTTCTGGGGGTGAGCGAGGGGCGGCGCTACACGTCCCAGAATGCAGGTCGAAACTCTGGAAGTACGAGGATGGCCAGCCCTGGCACGGCTTTTAGTGGGTTTTGGGCCGTGTCAGGCCATCAGCTGGTGTAGGTTTCGTACGGGCTGTGGTACCCCTTCCTTCCTGATCCATTTCCTTGCACCTAACCAATAACCTATAGCGTAATTTTGCTAGGCGCGCTCGTACCTCAGGAGTGGCCTTGATAGCCTACTGGAGGAAGTCTCATGAGTCGAAAAACTCATGGGAGCGTGTGAGTCGGCGTTAATCCGGTCAGGTAGCCTCAGCCGGGGCCGAGGTCGACACGAAGGCATTGCCTATTGTTGCCTCGTTAAAAAATAAACATGGGAAGGCTTAGTTCCCTCCCATGGTATTCTTGGAATTTCCCATTCATCCCACCAAGAACTTTTCCATTCATCAATGAGCTAAGGCAAGTCTAAGAATTGGTTGTCATTTGATATAATGCAAGAATTCACAGTTATGAGATATCGCAATGCACGTTTTTTTAACTTAAATGTTATGCTTTATTGCCTGATGATGACTATGTATTAGTTGAAAGCGGTCGTGTTAAGGAAATATATTGTGGAATTTTTACCGTGTTTTTTATTCCTACAATATCATTTTAAGTTATGCGCTTTGCGATGACAATGACACTCGAAGGTAATTTGAACTTTTAACTTAACTCATAATGACAAATTAAACTATGTCAACATTCGGAAAAAGGATGATTAATTGTTACTGATGTTTATGTAAAATGGGAAACGAAGTCATAAAACACTGGTTTCTCATAGTCTTAAAATATAATTTTTACCTACAAATCAAGAAAAGAAACGAGCCAGATTTGGTATTTAATTTTAAGGGGCGGCAAATTATGTTTGCACCCGAGCGGCAGATAGGCTGGGCGCGGCTCTGATAACACTATCTCCCGATTAATACAAAACTGGAAAGAGGTAATTGAGATTGGGCTCTGCTTTATAAAAATGAGTGGATGTTCATTTGCATTTATTGAGAGGAATTGCCTCCGTAAATGTTTGCCGTAAACTATTTCGAAGTTATCATACAAAAAAGAAAAGAGAAAAGTGTAGGACTTTGAGAAGTGAAGGAAGCAGACCTTATATTCTCCGTTAATTCCGTAGCACTGAGACGTTTATTAAAAATCGTCCCGATAGTGATTATAAACTAGAAATGCTCCTTAATTTCCTAACATAGGATCGACTTTAATAGCAGAACAGGTAAGAGTTTCCTCACTTATCGTTAAATATGTAAATGTAATACACTCAATTTCACTCTAATTTTCCCGATGTTTTCGTTACCAATCGCCAACAACAGGTCTTTTTATTGTACGTAGGAGAATTTTAACAAATATCAATTCTCACGAATACCAATACACGAATATTTCATCCCGTTGTAATAAATTTTCATAGGTAAATTCCACTGTGGAAACCATGTTCATTTCTTCTGTATTTACCATTAGATCGTTTCTATTACAGATATTACCTAAAACGTTTAATGAAAGTAATACTGGAATACATTATGGCGATGTTACAGTCAATTTCAGCAGATAGAGCAGATTTTTAAATATTTATTTTTTAATCGATTTTATTTCATTGAAGAATGAATAAGCTAAATAAAATAGTTTTATTTACGATCAGCCACATATCGTAGCTTTGTCGGTGGTTATTTCAAAATTTTACCGAAAATAATGTGATACCCTAGCATACATACTGTTGTTGTAAAAGTATTGTACGCTCAGTGAATTACTCTAAGTTTGATCAGATGATTGCGGGCATGAAAGAAAGTATTGTTAAAAGTGCTTCGACAGCTGAGGTCATCTTTGAGTCTTGCGGTAACCGAACCCAAGACCGCTTTCTCCAAAGGCAGACGTGCAGACATTTACAATTACACTACTACCACTTGAACCACAATATGGTGTACGACAGGGGGTGTGATAACACCGAACTCACTAATTTGCGACCTGATTAGTATACGTTACACAATCAAGAGAAAGAGACAAGTGATAGCTGGTCTCCGTTCTCGCTATAGTCTCGTAAAATCTTTTTCGTCTGGTCTCGAAAATCGCGCTCACTGAGAACGGGAATGACGATATCGCGTATTTCGTCTTGCAAATCGGTGTTTATATATTTATATAATTTCGTTTTCCTATAATATATTTACGTTCTTATGTTATGATAAATGTAATGAATTTTATCATTTAAATTGACAAAGCTGTTTACTGAGAGTTAACTCTTCAATTTCCGTTCTTTTATCTTCACATTTGGTATATTTATTGCTATTTTGATACTGTACTGTTTTGAATCCTAATTACTATTTTTTCGCATTTTTATCTATATTTTATTGATTTTTTTCTTTTTGATTAGTCTTTCAAATAATGTATCTATATCGTATTTGTTTGCCTTTTTGATTCGATTTAGCTTAGCATTTCCTTAAAACTTATAAACTATCTGCAGGTTTCGCAGGTTCTCCCCTTTAGAGGACATTTTACTTCTTTCTTCTTGATTGTAATATTTTCTTAGAACAAAATTAAGTTTTTATCCCCACAAAGTGATTTCCTTCTGCGCACTTTTTCAATCTACATCTTTTAAATTTTATTAGATAAAATGTTGGATGTAAGAATAGACTTGGCAGTCTCGATGTCGTCATAATAAAGTCGTATTATTATTCCAACATATAAATGAAGGCTTAAAGGAAAATATTTTGAGTTGTCTGATGCTGTAAAGAAGATAACGGCGAGTGTGTTGAAACAACTGACAACATTTTTCTTGATCTCTACAAGTGGAAAAAACGACCGCTGCAATGTGTTAGTGCAAATGGGGAATACATTATAATGGGACAAACATTCATTTTAAAACACATGTAAATGGAAGTGAGTCCCAATCTCGTATTTGTTTGACGTCATATCTCCATCGATAGCCCACTTCCAAGCATTTTCTTGATGTTCGGTCAACAAGTTTGCTTTTCGATTTACTCCTATTTTTTTCGTTACATTTTCTGATATTCAGAAAGAAATTAAGATCGGGATATCACGCTTTACATGTGAGTAAGACTACACGGAAGTTTTTTCTAGAACACTGAATCTAGAAGACAGTGGGTATAGGAAAAGAAGCATAAATCACAGATGAAAAATTAAAGAAGTAAATTTAAGGTGTGGTTAGAAATTTGAAACTTGTTTAGACGAGTGGTGAGAAAAAACGTCGTTAATGGACGTTCGTAATCAATTTCTTAGTTTTAATTGGCTTACATTGGTTTTTAAATCAAGCAGATGGTTATCTTCCGTCTATAAGATGATAGGCTCAATTTTGGTATTAAAAAATTTACTTGACATTAAATTTTGTTTATTTTTCATTGACAACTCAGGAGAAGACGAGTAAATGTACCATAATCCTTTGTTTTTCAATATGCTCTCACTTGAACCAAAGAAAACACGGTTTAAATGAAATGGAATTCTTCACGGGTTATCATCCGGGTAAGTTCGTAGTTATTCACCAACGTTTCGGCATCGACCACTGATGCCATTTTTTAAATGGCCACGGTTGAAATGCTTGACGCGCTTTCGTTTGGAAGAGGCGGCGATGACGTTTTGCCAGAATGACGCCATGATTGTAGGCCCTCACGTATCTCCTCTCCCAATGCATTTAGGAAAAATCGCCCTCGCTCAAGTCAAGTCGCCGGAGTGTGGCAGGGGGTTTAGACACCAAACGTCTGAGTTACCTCTTTAGCTTAATGTTACCGCGTATCGTTCGCGGACAGAATGAGTCCATAAATCTACTTGTCCTCGGATTTATTTCTCTTATTTTACGCTCATTGTCGGCTGAAATAGCAGAAGGGGGTCGCAGAATGCCATTTACGTCTTCCGCAATTTCACTTCCTCTGAATGTATCTAACAATCGCAGCCTATCTTCTAATCTCCTTTTTTCAAGGACTCCCAACCAGCTTCTCAGAGCATTTGCGTAACGCTTGCTTTTCTATAACAAATCTTCATTTTAATAGTGTGTAGTAAAACTTTCAACTACGTAGAGTAAAATTTGTAGAGGGAGATCGGTTTTTCATTCATACACTTATCAAAGGTTAATAATTAAAGATAGGATCTCAGAAACGCGGGTTCTGCTTCAGGACTATATACCACATTTCTGCTAAATGTTTGGTTTTTCTGTGACACCTGGTCGTTACTCTACAAAGGTGTAAAGATGACCGAGTCATGAATTTGCGCGAATTTACCGTGTTTTGATTTGGTTTACGTAGACTCAAATTAAGTAGGAGATCGATATTGACTCTTAATGCGTATCACTTCAAAGACAAAGAGTTATTCTTTCAAACGATGTACAACTTGTCCCATCATAATGTTCATCAATCAAAGGGAGCGCGTCGAAGTCCAGGTCCATACTATTTTCAGTCCGACAGTAGTGCAACGAGTATTTGAAAATCTATTCGTCATTCACCACAAGAATCCACTTCGAACGCGTAGAAACTTCACTCAGGCTTATTGATCTCTACTGCATTGAAGTTCACGTCAGTAGGAAAAGGAAAGTAGACTGCGAGAAATCTGAGAAGCGTTTATAGCGTTCAAAGATTCGATATATTAGAATTTTCTTAGATTCATTAAACGCAATATTTTTACATATTTACAATTTGAGAGTCCTTATTTCTTATTCTTCTTATATTACACATCAATAAAACATTACAAAAGAAAAAACGGTAAATTTCTCGATATTTACATCCTGGCTCTTAATGGGTTAATACGCTTTCATGAAGAAATGTAAATGAGAACATTTCCAATTAGATGCGAATTAATATTAATTATTGATAGATAATTAACACATATTTCGGCAATCTAGTTCATCCTCCACGTAAATCTTGTGAAAAATAACGTCGTTTAAGTATTTCCATCGGCTGTTTCTCGGAACTAATATCTGAGGAGCATTTTACCACGGAAAGAAAAGTTTATCGATAGTTTGTGTTCCTTTATTTTTGTCACAGACGCAGCACTTTTGATTGCTGATTGATTGCAATTTAATTTAATTTTTTGAAACGATTAGTCGAACATCTCTTATTGGCCGGCGAATGGGTGTTTCGCCTTCGACTGTCACCCTAATCACGTGGGTCAGGTGGAAGACGCATCGTATTGTTGAGAGGAGGGAAGGTGAGTGTTACTCTCCATGAGCTCTCACTTCGTATATTATATACGTATTTTCCGTTGAAACTAAACTTCACCAAGCTATATCTATTTGAGTCAGTTTATGAAATATTTGAACTAACTGGAAAGCATAGCATCGCTCTTGAGGAAAAGGCAACGTAAACGTAGAAGCATAGAAACCACAGCAACAAATTAAAAATTTTAAACTTATTTATTACATTCGTTGGGCAGCTGGTCATTACAAATACATTTCATATTTCTCTGTATCAGAAACTAATTCCATCAGATAGTCGTGAATTCTTATTTATAGCTATGAACGTCTTCTTAACCCAAATGTATAAGGTAGTAACATAATTACGGTCGTTTTAGTGCAGTGCTTGTAAATCATTTGTAGAGGGATACAAAGTATGCAAACGATAATTCGATCAAAGGACGTTAATAATCGATGGAAGAGTAAAATAAAAGGATGGGGTGAAGAAGGAAAGGATGAAAATGAACTCAGAGAGCGCAGAGTATTTTTTGAGCGGGGAAAATGTAAGAATATGGGTAAAACTGGTAGAAATAAAGATGACTTGGAAGAGGAGAGCCGAAAAAATTTACTGCAAAGTTGATAATGGACTGAAAGATGAGTGTTGCTGCAGATTGAGAGAGCAGAGAGTGACGAAGATTGGCTGAAAGGGTATTTTATAAATAGGAACTACAACACGTGTGGTGTCTTTTTTAACGCTATTTTAAGTATTTTAATTCTCCTGTCTACGAATGTTTTTGGCATTTAAACCAGTTAGAAATTAAATAGAATATTATTTTGCGGATTGGAAATACATAAAGTAGACTATAGGAGTGTATAAGTATATCTCCAGGATATTACTCATCTAACGCTCCTGATTTTTAATGCTATATTTTACATTCATAAGTCGATAAGTCGGAAATAGCAGTATGTACAAATAACTATTCATCAAAAAGTAACGCAGGGAAGTTATTGTAGTACTTCGCATTTAAAGTGTTAAGTTTAGAAGAACAGACTTTGAGATTAATGTCACATCCACGGCATCATCAGGTAATATTTTTCTATAATGTAAATTAAATATCCCAAACATTTTACAAGAGATATTTTATTCCAGAAAAGTTCGTAGTGGCGGAACAGCGGAGGCGAATCGTCCAATTACCTATCCCGACATCGATTGTGATCGTGAGCTCGACAATGGGTCCGGTTCGGTATCCTCCCATGATAAATACATTGAGGCGAACTTAAGAATACTTTAAAAGGACTTCCGGGAAAGAGAATTGTAACCCGAAATGACGATAGAGGGAAACATGTGTATTACGAAGGTCACTATTGCGCATCTTTGATAGTGACCTTCGCTTCGACTTTAAATCGATAAAAATGCTCATCCATAAGAAATCAATGATGATTACGCGAACCAAAAGGCGTCTATACCCATACCACACGCCAAAACGCGGGTATTTGAAGATCTATGTTCTATGTCTATGTAAGTACCCTGCAGGCTTCCTTTTGGTGTGTGGCAGGAGGAGCATGCACCATGGATACCCTAATCGATTACTCTCGCGTATCGTTCGCGGAAGAAATGAGTTCTTGAATCGACTGGTTCTAGCACCTATTTCCCTGATCTTTCTTGCAGTATCGGAACGGCTTATGTGGCATGGTCAACACATTATATCGGCTACATAATCTCTGAACGTGCTTTCTCTAAACTTATCCAGTAAATTAATCCTTTGTTGAAATCTTATAACTTCTATTCCCATTTTGCGTCCAGAAGCATCTGAGTGACGCTCACTGATTTATCGTTGCAATTCTTCACAAAACGTATCGCCTTTCGCTGCACCTTTTCTAATTCTTTAATACAACACTTATCGGCAGGGTCCCATACACTACACGCATACTCAAGATGAAGTCTAACTAATGGAAAATGACATCACTCGCGAACTTTTTCGTCGCTCCGACCGACTATTCTGTTAACGAAGCCGAGTTTCTTAAATGCTTTTCCGCATATATTATGGATGTGGGTACTCCATGTTAAGTTATTCGTGAGAGTAACTCCAAGTTATTTTACCGATTCCACCGTTAAGAAGTTTAACCCACGGAGACTGTACGTTTAATCTTTAATAATTGATTTTCTTTCGAAGAAGTTAACTACTGAACATTTGTCTACATTTAGCCCTAATTGCCAATCATCGCACAATTTTATAATTTCATCTAAACCATTCGACATCTAAACCATTCGACATCTAAACCATTCGACATTCGAACATCGATGTATACTAAAAATAATAACGGTCCGATTACGCTCCCCTACGGGACGCCCGAGGTCACCTTAACCACTTTAGAACTAATACCGTCCAGCACTACGCGTTTCTCACTATCGGAGAGAAAGTCTTTTATCCAATTTATTATCTCTGAATTGATTACCTCAACTTTTAATTTGCACAGTAATTTATGAGGGACCTTATCGAATACTTTCCGAAATTCTAAGAATACCACGTCGACTTGCCTTTTATTTTCGGCTGATTTTAGGACATCGTGTACTAATAATGCCAGCTGAGACTCACAAGATCTAGTCTTACGAAAACCGTGTTGATTCTTAACTATTAAAATGTACGCTTCGAAAAAGCCCATTAAAGAATTAGCAATCATATGCTCCATTATTTTTCCCCTCAATGATGTTAGAGAGGTAGGCTGGTAATTCGCTGGATCCTCTTTAACGACACTTTTAAATATTGGAGTGACGTTCGCAATTTGCCAATCATTCGGGACTTTACCTTCACGCAATGACTTATTAAATATTAAAGAAAAGGTGCTACATTTTTGCGACTTCCTTGAATACCCGAGTTGGTATATCTTCAGGACCAGTAGCTTTATTCGGTTTAATCTGTCGCAATAGATTAATGATGCCGTCTTCCCTGAAGGTGATTTTCGACATCGCTTCAGGCCTATCAACTTCCGGTAGATCATCTGATGTACTAATAGATGTGAAAACGCTTCCGAGGAAATAATTTAAGATATTTTTTTTTTTTGCCTTAGCATCGTTAATTAAATTACCGCTATTATCTTTTTACTAACTTACCGTTTTATCTTTACCATGGACCTCACGAACGTATGACCAAGGAGACTCCCGGATAGCCAAGTGGGCAACGCGTTCGGCTTCGGCAAAAGCGGTCCCGGGTTCGATTCCCGGTGGGGGCCTACGTGCAAAATGACCTTAGCTGTCGAAGCACTATTTAAGAATACTACGTATGACCAAAAAGCTTTTGGGTCCTCGTCTAAGTATTCGCATAAAATGTTCTATTTAAATTGTCGTAGGGCATCTCGCATACTTCGTTTAGTAACCAATTTTGCTTCTTTATATTCGCTCTTTACTGAATTCGTGTTGTATGTATCTGCAAATGTAAGCTTGCGACTCTGGTTAAGAGTTGAGGGTCCTTATTTCTTCTTCGCTCTTTCAATTTATGTGAAGGCCTGCTGTGGGCCTCCGGGTGGAAATTAGAAGGTTATGTTAATATATGAGGGATAGATAACTCATTATCGGTAATGTAAGATGTTGAATCGATTTGAACGTGGTTTAAGGTTCCCTTGATACTCTTCGGATATTATTTGTGGTGCATTTCAAAGGTAAAAAGTTGTAGCCCCGAATATACTTCCTGTTGGAATAAATCGGCGAGCGGTCTTTTGAAGAGCTAAGTTGCCAAGAGGAAGAATAACCAGATTCGCTGAAAGTTAATCACCACCAAGGGATATGCGCTGTCGTTTTCTTGGAAACATTCCTACCCTTATTCAGCCACGATATCAAAAGTGGCGACTTCTCCTGCGTAACGAGATAATGTCATCGGGATAATCCATTTCCTTTATCTCAATTATCAATGAGAGACAACATTATCTGCGATATTCCACTCAATAGATCTGGATACTTACTCCGCGTTAGTTATTATTCTCGACGCCCTTTAACACTACAGAAAGATATGTGTATATATACCCTTCTGAGTTTACCTTAATTTCATGAATTTCGTATCGTAGAGAATTCTGTTAAAGGAACTAACAGTTGAAGGATATCCTAAATAACTTAAAGGAAGTTTAGACATTAATAAGCGTAAAAGATCTTCTGTCATCAATCTAAATCTAATCTAAATCCAACCTAGAGCGTTCAAATCACTGGTCAGGCCGATTGATTATAGAATATGCAACGAGTGTATGGGATCCTCACGAAACAGGTCTTATTTAGAAACTCGAAGGTGTACAAAGGAAGGCGGCTAGGTACGCAGTCGCCAAACACAAGAGAGCAGAAAGTGTAAGTAAAATGCAAGCACATTTTAAGTACAAATCGTTACAGTCGAGAAGGAAAATATTTAGATTAGCCGGGATTTACAAAGCATGGAATTCCGCAGAGGGCTGGGACGAACTTAATGCGAGATTGAAGCTTCTTAGCTATATTGGACGTGGCAATCATGACTTAAAAATCAAAGAACGCGAACAGAAAACAGACATAGCGAAATACCCATTCGTTAATAGGGGTATTAGAGAATGGAACGATTTACCTGGAGAAGTTCTCATTCCAAAACCGAAAAATGTAAAAATTTAAAAAAATATGCTTCAAACTATTTGTAAGCATTAATTTTCCATAGTTTAAAGCTGTAATTTAACTTTATGTAACATTAGAGTGTGTAGAATTAGCCATCTTTGAATTGTGACTTTTTATTATATACAAGACTATATGGACTATCTACCATGTAAGCTAGCTTATTCACTTACATTATTATCCTTATATTGTATTATTATCATTTTCCCCTTTGTCATTATCTAAGTTTAACGTTCTATGATAAGCTAAATCTAAATGTATATATCTTTTATGTATCTCTCACTGTGTATGTACTTAATGCTGTATGTGTGTTATGTAATGTAATGTATTTCCTACGGGAGGTTTTTGGAGGGTTTTCCCTCCCGTCCTTGAGCGAATGCCAGGCAATCCTATGTTTAATATGTTATGCTCCCCTCCAGCGCTGCCACCTGGCCAGAAGGCCAAATTGCAGTGTCAATTAAAATAAAATAAATAAAACACGATTATTTCATTTAATACATTCCAATGCTTAGAAACCCAACATTTATTCTATCGTCCAGCCTTATTGGTCTAAGTCGAGCTAGAATGCCATTGTAGGAACTTTGTATGATGTTATAAATAATAAACCTTTGCGTTGACTTGTCACTCTGGCACATAAGTGTAAATGTGGATGATAATGATGAACGTGCAAATAAGGTTAGGAGAGAATTTTTCGGAAGGCAAGAGAGAGAACAATTTTATGTTAATGGTATCGACAAAATGCTTTGCTGGAGTTAAAGTCAAAGGAAAATAGTAAGGTTGAACTCACCTAGGAATCGAGGTGAGCATTAGTAAAATTTGTAAATAATAGGAAAAAGATTCAAGAACCAGCCGGTTCAATCATTTAATAGGAATAATTTTTCATGCACTATGCGCGACAGTACAATATTAATAAAGTATACTTCAGGTGCGAACACTCTCTGTCATACACAAAACGGCTGCTTGCAGAGTGCGAATGCATAAGTACATTCAAATGAAAAAAAGACTACTGGAAAGGGATTTGAGCAGAAGAAGAAACACTAACCTGAGGAGAGGGGACAAAAGAAAAAAATGTAAGCAGACAATCTAAGGATACATATTCTAAAAGAAGGACCTACGAGAATAGCTCTCAAAATGTTAAGAAAAACGTCTAAAAGGTGTTTCTGTGTATTTTTATTATCCTAGCATTATTGCTCTTTTTGAATTACATATGAATAATTCATCACACACAACAAGACCGACTTTTTACCTAATTCGAACAAAAAAGTAGGAAGATGAAAAACAGGAACCATTCCCATCAAGGAAACTATATCCTAACTTAACATAAAGAATATTTTGGTAAAAATGCAACACACACAGCAAAAGAGCACGACCAGTGTCGACGCATAAGCGTTATCTGCAAGTCCAAGATTCCTGTTTTTTTTTTATTTCCTGCCGTTCGGCACCAAAGAATACCACCAACTTGCATCAGTCAGTTGAATCTAAGATTTAATGATTCTGCTACACCATTTAATTAGTTAGATATCCTATAGCACTGTATTGATAAATGCTGCACAACAAAACTGCCATGTCTACAAAAATGTCAGCAAACTGCGGATTGTATCTCTCCTTAAAAATAGACGCAGTCGAAATTGAATACCCGTTCTCATTCACATCACCAGTTCCCTGAACATGGGTGCGTAATGGCTAATTCATTCATAGCTGCCTAAAATGCTGAATATTCAAAATTATATTAATACCAATTATTAACGAGCTATTCAAATATTGATGAAGATTCAATTTTCTCCTTTCATGGCCCTTTCAAAAGCAGAGGGTGTTGGTTTGCATTATAAATCAGCTCACGATTGCACAACTTTGCGGATAAAAAGAACACGGAGTGAATTTCGTTATTTATTAAAACATCAATTCTTCATTTCAACGAAGCTAATCCTGTCACGCTGTTGTAAAGCGATGTATTTCTCACGAATAGCGACTGAATATCCGCACAAATATTCTGATAAATTTGATGGACTCTGAGTTCTACTCGGTTGGCCTCATCACGGGATGGAAGGAAAAAGAAACCGATGAGTCCACGTTCTCTCTCGGAACGCACGTTCCTTTTACTACGGAAGCGAACGCCTCTTCGCACCGAACACGGAAAAAAAAGAGTTAAATTGGCCTTTTGAAAGATACGCGAGTGACACGAGAGAAAATGGGAGGAAAAAAGCTAATAAATGGCGTATTGAAAAAGGAAGATAGCGAGGCGTTCCTTTTTTATTCCAGTTTGATTAATGGTCTTTCGGCGTAAAGAAGAGGCACGGAACTCCGAGGGCTTACGAAGCACGCACAGTACACGCAATTGACTATCGCAAACGCACAATTTCGAATAGATTCTGACCATATATCAAGTTCGCGGAATCATTCTGGAGGAAACTGCAGATTTCCTGTCTTTCGCAAACAATAGGAATACTTTCAAATCATTTACATCCTGGACTTTCATTAATTGAACCAACAAAGAAAATTCTTCCCAGCGTATTAACTTACAACTAAAACAACATCTTTCACAAAAACATTATCAGCTATTGCTTAAAAGTATTCTGATGGAAGAGTAATTAATAATAGACGGCGTAGCATAGCATATAACAAGATGCCAAGGAGATATCTTTAGAAGCATAAAGTTTAGAAAAATTAATCATTACTACGGTGTGTAAAGTTTCACAAGAGTGAGAGGGATTTGATGCTAAAATGTTTATCGGATTATGGGGGAAAATTAAAGAATCAACTCCACAAATATAATTTTGCTGCAATCAAGTAACTTTGCTACTGTGACGACGACGACGGCGACGACGAATAAATTCACTTCCTTCCGGAAAACTTATGTTTATGGCTCCTGACTCGGGGTCTTATCCATGGTTTTATATTAATCACTTTAAGTTCACTTTCTTTTTGCTGAAGATCACGGGTTAGGGGAGAGCGTTTGGCTCGGATTAAAGTTGGGTATTTAGGTTAGGGTAAATTCATTAACACAGCTTTTGGGCGGCGGTATTTGCTGATAGTTGTTTTGAGGTCGTAATCTCAGATTGTGGAAAATAAAGTATTTTGGATAAGTTTTAACTTAGAGGCGAATCTTTTGGTTATTTTGTTTAAGGTTGTAGAGAGAGGCGTTATGCTGTGGTACTTGTATATCTCAGATGTACTGGTGTGATATGGAACATTCAGAATCCCTTTAATGGTTTTGCTTTCAAACCTATATAGCTTATGTAAGTATGATTTGTGTGTATAATGCCAGGTGGGTGATGCATAGGTGAGCATAGGTCTGATTATGGATAGATATGTTAGCAGTTTAGTGTTTGTGTTAGCTTGAGATCTGTTAAATAAGATTCTGAATAAAGCAAATTTTGTTTTTGTTGCTTTTTGAATGTTGTTTTCAACATTGTTTTCCATGTCAGTTTTTCATCAAGTACCACACCTAAAAATTTCTCTGTTGTCTTCTTAGGGATATATTCTCTTTTCCATCGAAGATTTGAAGCGTCGTTCTTTCTGTTGTTCCTACGGAAGTGCATACGTGTGCATTTTTGAGGATTCAGAGCAATCTTCCATTTATCTGCCCAGTGCTGTATGAGATGCAGATGAGCCTGAACATGTAGATTTGCAAGGTTTGGGTCCGTTGAGCTACTGGCTATTGTAGTGTAATCGGCGTATAATAGTAGAGTAGTTTGGGAATGACGTGGTATGTCGGATGTGAATATACTGAACAGAGTTGGGGAAAGTATTGCTCCTTGTGGCACTCCTGCTTTGACGGGTAGTACTTGAGACCGTTCAGCGTTGATTTGGACGATGAAGGATCTGTTCTCCAGACATGAGAATACCATTTTGGTGAGATAGCTTGGTAGTCTTAGTTGAGCAATTTTGTATTTTAATCCTGTTGTCCATACTTTGTCGAAAGCTCTTTTTACGTCGAGGAAGGCAGCAATCGTTGATTTTTTATGATTAAATCCTTTCGTTATTAATTCGGTCAGACGGAGAATTTGGTGAGTGGTTGACAGGTTTTCTATGAATCCAGTTTGTTCTTTTGGGATGATGTTGTTCGTTTTTAGGATAGGCTTCAGGCGGCTCAAGATGACTTTTTCTAAGAGTTTTCTCATGGTGGGCAAGAGACTGATTGGTCGGTAGCTATCAAGGAAGGATGGGTCTTTGCCTGTTTTGGAATTGCTTTTATCATTGCTGTTTTCCATGCTGTCGGGATGTAGCCATTACCTAAACAGGTATTGAATAGTCCAGCCAACTTACTGATTATATTTCTGGGTAGTTGTTTTAATATCTGGTTTGTAATTTTGTCTACCCCTGGAGCTGAACTTTTTTTCAGTGATTTTATATAAAGTTTAATTTCTTTAGGATTAGTGAGTTCTGGTTGGTTAATTGGCGTGTAGACTACTTCAGATATGGCGGAGCGCATTTCTGTACGAAGGTTTGGCGGGGTTGGGATCGGATTGATCCGGAATGTTTCTGTTAATGTTTCGGCAAGCGCAGTGCACTTTTCTCCATCTGTAGTTAATACTCTATTTTTGTAATATATGCTAGTTCGACTGGTGGATTTGGGTTTACGGAGGCTTCAAGCCATCTTCCATAAAGAGTTGTCTCTTGGAAACAAACTTTGGATCTTCTTGTGTCAGCAGTTATTTCTATGAGATTTTAGTTTGTGGTTTATTCTGTTCCTTAGATGTTTATACAGATATTGGAAGATTGGGTCCTTGGTTTGTTGGAACTTTTTCCTTGCTCTATTCTTGACTTTCATTTCCTCCAGAATATCTGTTAGAAGATTTTGGTGCAGGTAAGGCTTTGGAGGTGGCGAGAAGCTGGTTTCGTAGAAGGAGGTAAGAATTGTCGATGTGAGGTGAGCTATGAATGTGTTTATGTCATGTTGAGTTTCTAGTTTGAGGTTATAAAGAGAGGGGGATTTGCTTGATAAGAGGGATTGAACCTTTTTCCAGTTTGAAATTCGAAAGGTTACGGTAGGTATGGATGTTGGAGATTGTTGAATATCGATACTTATAGGATGGTGATCAGAGGAGGAGTTAGGTAGTACCTCTATCGGAGGGATATGGATAGGAGAAGAGGTTAACAAAATATCTAATATGTCTGCTTTTTCTGTATAATTGGACACAAAGTGGGTTGGATTTTTTGGGGCGTGGACTTGGAAATCTGATCTAGCTAGAAACTGAAGTAGAGTTCGGCCATTTTTATTTCTGTGTTTACATCCCCAGCTAAGGTGTTTTGCATTATAATCTCCCGCGATGTAGGCTATTGTGTTGCTAATGCCAATGCATCCATATCTTCTTTTAAGAGCTGTTTGGATGCAGGGTTGTACACTGATGCGAAAATAATGTCTCCATTGGTTGTTGCTATTTTTGAGGAAACTAGTAGTCTGTAGGTTTGTAGTAGATGGTGAAGGCGTTAATTTGCTGATTAAAGTGGATTTAACTAATACTGCAATACCACCCGTTCGGCTTGATTGATCATGTCTGTAAATTTTGAAATTTGGGACATATAGTTTATCTTCAGGTATGAGATGCGTTTCTGCGAGGAGTGCAACTTGAAACTTTTGAGATTCAAGGATCAAATGCAGTTCTTCCGAGTTACGTTTTGCGCCATTGATATTCCATTGTAATAATTTAATTTTAGGGATGGTAGTGGTGATGTTAGCCATTGATTAGACTGTACGATCCAGCTATGACTTGATTGACGAATTCCATCTTCATCATATTTGGTTGCAACAATAACAAGGCCAAGGAAGCGATCCATTTACTTAGTTCGGTTTTCCAAATGTCGTTGGATTGCTCGGGGGAATGGTTTAAAGCTTGAGAATGACGTGGGGTAGGTTCGCTTGAGGCGACTGAGGCGTATGTTGACTCATGTGAGGTTGAAATTAATGTAGGGAAGGTGGCAGAATTAACTGGTGGCGGCTGGACATTGGGTTTTCCTGAAGCTTGTTTTGCAGCTTCCTTTAGTTTGGCTAAGCGTACTTTGATGGACTTATAGGCTGGACAGCCACGATAGTTAGCAGGATGATTGCCTTTGCAATTAGCACATGTCGGTGCTGCTGTTATCGACCTTTGGCATTCGGAAGAAGGATGACTTTGTTCACATTTGACGCACCTAGAATTCATCTGACAGGCTTTCATTGTGTGCCCGAATAACTGGCATCGATGGCATTGCGGAGGTCCACTGGGGGAATGTTTCGATTTTTACTTTCATGTTACAGATATACTGCAGTGATTCAAATATTTCTGCTGGGGATGTTGTCTGCAGTAGAATTTGAAACAGAGGCAGCGGACGGGGTGGGGAGAGAGATGTGATCCCCTCCTTCATCTGTACATGCGTTGGGCGAGATGTGCGGAGTTGCACAATTTTAGCTGCTGGAACACCGAATTCCTCGAGTGATTCTGCTATCTCGTCCGTAGTTATATCCACTGGGAGGTTTCTTATTACGTAATACGTTTCCTTTTCAGTTGGAAGTCGATACGTAAAAAATTCAATTTTGTTGTTCGATAGTGCGTTTTTGGCGCTGAAAAAATCGTTCGTCGTTTGGCATTTTACAATTACTTTTTGGCCTGAAAGTTGTGCGAGAGGTTGAAATTCGCAAGCGTTTCTAATTATTCTGAACTTTTTTGACCACTCTTTACTATTTGCTAATAGTAAGGGAGGAATTCTTTGTTTGCTTGTGGTATTATTTGTGTCCATGTTTTCTGTTTCCTCTATTCGTTCCTCCCGTGGTGCGATTGGGCTGAATCTATTAATAAGAAAGTTGCTGTCTAAGGAATGGGGAGGGGATAGGGGAGCCAGACGTCTCCTCTTACCCTTTTCGCCGACTGGTCGCCAGTTTCCTCCATCGTCGTTCGACTTTGTTGTTGACCTCCCCTGCGAGGCAGTTAGGGCTTTCGGCTTCGCTGGTGTGGGGTCCGCCGCTATCAGCTTTCTTCGGCTCTCTCGTCCTTAAGGGCTGAGGTGAAGTCAAATTGGTGCTGGAATTTATCTCCTTTTCTTCCACAGCGATCGCTTTGTCGGGGTTCTTCATCGAGGCCTGCGTTTCTTCTTCCGACTGGCTAATTGCTGTCTTTGGGTAGTTAGAATCCCGGCTTTTGTCGTTTTTCGAGGATGAGGGTGAATCCGACTGACAGTCAAATAGCTCCTGCATTACCATTGGGGTGATGTCTTTCGTCCTACTGGAAGCCGTTTGACTGCACTCTCGTTCTGAGCTTAATGAACGCGATCTTAGCTCCCTCGTTGTACTTTCTTCACGGTGCTTGGGCCTCAAAGGGAGCCCCCGGATGGTGGTCTCATTACGAGGAAAAGTGAGGCCCAGATGGGCCTGGGTTTTGGGCAAAATAATGCTTTCGCAGTGGGGAAAAACTAGAGCGCACTCAAAAACACGTCTGCTCTGTACGGTTGTCTCGGCGACTCCTTTGCCACTGTGAGAAACTCTTACTTGCTTTCCACTGACATAATACGATGGTAAAATAGTTAGAATGTATCTTATTTTTCTTCTATTTATGTACACCTTTCAATATGTCCAACTAATATTTGACGTAATTAATGTTTTGGGTGACCATAAACAATAATGTGAACTTATAGTCATCAGTTGACAACTCCTGATATTGGCATATCATTATACACAATTACACGGAATGTAATTATTACATGTAATTAATCCACTGAGTAGTAATTGTTACTAGCGATATCCGTATTATAATTATAATCAGTGATAATTAACATATTTATTACACAAATTCGTACTCTTTCACTTGTGATGTACTGCCTTGAAATTGCTGGATTACATAGCAAATATACCTTAGAAGGGATATATCGGTTCTAGATTAGGTGTTTATTAAAATCTGCAAAATCACTGTAGAAGTGGATTACACTCAATGTATTCCTTTACATGCAACTATTTGTTAAAGATCTGAACGTAGAGTACAGTAGCAGAGAGACTGATCATATGATGAGCTTGAGTAGGCCTCTCATTCACATATGTCCTTTCCATTACAATCATGTTACGATCAGCTGCGAGAGGAAAGCTTGTAAAATACATTTCATGCGCGACATAAATTGCTCCATTATCGCAAAATAGCAATCCTTTTATATAATTTTCATAGTTTCCGTCCCCCACTCTATTACGGAGACTGTATGTTGTAGAGTTAAAAAAATAATAATAATAAGGAACTAAAAATAGTAGAAGATTTCACCAACGATAATAACATGCAATTCGGAATAAATAAACGTTAAATTGTAAATAAGAGAAGTGTAAACGGCAGATGGCTTCAATTTAAAAACAGCAGATAAATTAGATACGTTGGATAAAGATCAGTACTATAAATACACGGACTTTTCACAGAACCCAAACGTAACTCACATAAAAGTTAAGAATGATTTGGAAACAAAGAAAAAAGCAGACTAGGAATGATCTTCAAAACAAAATTAAACTTTAGAAATGTAGTTAAAAGGAGTAACACATATGCTGTACCTCTTCTAACATACTCATTTTGAATTATCAGATGGAGTAAATCAACCCTAGGAAATTAAATAGGATAAGAAGAACCACATTAGCTAAGTACCAAATGCATCACCAAAATTCATCAGTAGAATGTATCACTCTATTTGTAGTAATTTTATTAACAGTGCTTCGACTGCTTTGGTCATTTGGCACGTAGGCTCCCACCGGGAATCGAGTCCGGGACTGTTTTCACCGAAGTCGAAGGCGTTGCCCACTTGGCTATGCGGGAGCTCCGTATCACTCTACCAAGAAGTAAAGGTGGTCGTGGTTTTCTAGATATAGAAAATATTTACAATAAACATAAAACGTGCAAACATATTTCTATACTAAAAATTCAAATCAACTTCACCAAAGAATTGTGCAGATCAGAATTACACCCCATTAAATCTGAGTGAAAGAGATAAAGAATAATATCAGACGAAGAAAAAATGGGACATGGGGACAAAAAGATACAGACGGAAAACTCTGCAACAAAGTGTGGACTCACCTCTCTCTAATACATGGCTATCAATAGGCAAGCTCTTTCCTGAAGCAGAGGCGTCCATGATAGCGATCCAGGACCAAGTAATAAACACCAGATATTACAGAAAGCATATTCTAAAACAAATATACCGACGGATAAATGCAGAAGATGTGCAGCAAAAGCTGAATCAACTGAACACATCATTGGAGGATGCTCTGCACTTGCCAGCCACGACTACACTGCCAGGCACAACAGTGTGGCAAAAATTAACCACCAAAGGCTTGCAGTTACTAAAAATCTGATAGCTGACAAAACGCAATACTACAAATACAAACCAATTAACATAATAGAAAATAAGATATACAAATTATACTGGGATAGAGAAATCATAACAGACCTCACCATAAAAGACAATAGACCAGATATAGTTCTCTTTGATAAAATTAATCAGGAAGGTATATACATTGACAATTCAGTAACTCTCAACTCTAATCTTCCAGGCACTTTCTCAAAAAAATAACCAAGTATTCCGAGTTACCAATAGAAATAAAAAACAAAGAAAACTAAAAAATATAACAATAGTTCTCATGATTATATCAACAACATGGGTAGTAACCAAAAACGCTGGCAGCCAGTTTAGAAAAATTAAACGTGGAAATTAGCAAATATAAATTCCTCAGAAAGTGGACGATTTTTTGGATCAACTTGAATAAACGACAAACAAAATTCTAAAACACTATGTTAAAATCCTATCGGTCTATTTTAACGCACAACTGGGCAAAGAAGAAAAGTTTAGAAAAACTACAGGATTAACTTCTGAGGAAATTTCAGCCTCAAAATTATGTGAACACAATTTCAGAAACCCAAGAGGAAATTATTTAGCTGGAAGTGACCCAACACAATGCTGGATGAATTTTCAGATAGATCATGTGGCCATCTCTAACAGAAACACGGCAGAAATTCTCAATGTAAAACAAGGACAGGTTTTTTTTTGAGTCAGGCCACCATCTCCTGCAGATAAAGATCAGGCTACAACCCAACAGGAAAAAGCTACAACTAAACAAAAACTTCAGACCTGACCCCGAATAATTAAACCTAAACAAGGAAAATAATATACAGGAAATCAGCTTAACACCACAAATTGGACGGAACTCATTAACATCCTCAAACCCACCATGAAATTAGGCCAAAGCGACATAATTCCTTCCTCGTTAGCTAAGCTGGGTACATAATACTGACCGCCACGAGTCTCACGCACATACGACCAAAATTATTTCTCTGGGCTTCCAGATAGCCAAGTGGGCAACGCGTTTGCCTTCGACGAAAGCGGTCCCGGGTTCGATTCCCGGTGGGGGCCTACGTGCGAAATGACCTAAGTTGTCGAAGCACTTTTAACAATACTACTACTACCTCCAATTCTTTCTGATCACCTCCTAGTGATTCTAACTAGGTTATAGATCTATAATCCTGGATTTCTTTATTAGCTTTCTCCTTAAATAGCTTTCGCATATATCTATACTTTTGCTGCTCTAACTCTAAATTAGCTCCACATGCTTTAACTTTCCTCAATCGGGAATGAATAAGTCTCTGCTTCCTATGCAATGCTCGCAACTTCGACTTTGTCCATCGTGGCTCCTTACGCTCACGCATGCTTTTGGTCGGAACGTATTTAACTAAACCTTCTTTTATTATGCAAAGGAATTCAGTCTAGCTATCATCGACTGCGTTTATACCCACAAAGCGGCAAAAAACATCCCTACTCTCGTTAATATAAACCTTGAACTACGAAATTTTCGCTTTTCCAAATACATATACCAGCCTCAGCGATTAGAGAGATTGAACTATTACTTCCGGTTTCCGCAACGGACGCTTCTGCATAGAACAACTCTGGAATCTTAAGTCTATTCTCCAGATTAGAGCCACCAGAAACTCAGTGATCACTTTCGTGGACTTCGTACGTGGAAGGCGTACGATTCCATAGACAGACTCTTATTGACACACTGGAAGAATTTGGCATCGACAGAAAAACGAAAGAAATCAGCAGGCAAACACTACCTAACACAACCTTACAAGTGAGATTAATGGGGGAAATGTCCGAGTCATTTGAGATCAAAACAGGACTGCGACAGGGTGACGGACTCTCCCCACTACTTTTTAATATTATTCTTACGATATCGGAAAAGATTTAGGAACAGCATCAGCAAACACAAATTTAAGACCACGGCACAGAAAAAGAAGTGTACAGAAGAATGAAAGAAACAACTCAGTGAACAAATGAAGGGAATTTGGAAGAAAGAAAAAGAGAACGCAAAGAAATCACCAATTTAAGTTTAAACGCTCTCTTTGACAAGAAATGACTGTAAACGATAATAACAATAAGAATTAGGACGACTTTATTAGGCGGATTTAAGGCTTAGGATACCACTCTTACCTAACCTTTAAATTGTAAGAGTAGCTATGAGACAAACTGCATTGAGTTGAGAGGTTGAAATCCCACAAAAACTATTCTCTGAGAAGGCCCGGGTTTGAGCCTAGGAGCCCATAATACGTTTCCATAATATCTCACGCGATTTCCCATTCTCCGGATAAAATATGTTTTATTCCTTCATTCATTAAAATAGGTTCGTGTGAACGGACTTACATCGCGCTTGCTTCATTCGACGCCAAACCCTAACATACTTTTGCGATGTTAAAGCGGTTTGCGGTTGATTCAATCCTAACTTCACCATTTGTATCTAAAAATATCGGATGTTTCTTTCTCTTTTGGTAAGAATCGAGGCGACATAGTTGTCTCGGATTCATTTGCTACGAAATAAAATCTAGAAAGAAGGTCGTTTCTCATTTTTCATTTTTGTTTAAGCGTCCATAGTAACCAAATCGTTTATAACAACGTAGATGCTTGTGTATAATAATATTCTGAGACGGTGTATTTAAAGACGTAGTGGAATAACAAGCAAAGTTTTAAATAATAATAGTTAATGAAAATATTATATAATGATTAGTTAGTGAATAAAACTTAATGCTAATAGTATCTGTTCAATCTTTTCAGCATCAAGCAGATTGTTTTAGACTCCATACCTTAATCGATAACTCTTATCATAATAATTTGATCAACGTAGTTATATTTGGCCGTGTGAATGATAGATCTTAAAACTGAATACTAGATCTATCCTGTATGTAGCATCATCACACTGAATATTAAAAATACCAACAACACGAAAACCGATGATCGTATAATATTTTATAAGATAGATAATGCATTAGAAGATTAAAGGAAAAGCATCTTCTTTCTATTGTAAACGTTTCATTCAGTTTACTGAAGGCAGATCAATGGTTGCAACTTACAATTAATAAATTAAACAGAGAATTTATTGTGGGGTGTAAATGGTAGGAGTTTAAGAGTGACAATTTTTTCTAGATAAATACAGATTTTGAGAAATTGTTGACAACAAAGTTTTATTAATATTTCAGCAGTGGATAATTTACGCGTCAAATGTACACATTCATAACTATTTCCCTTTCTCTCGTTAAATTGGAACGGGAACCACCACAAGTATTAATACATTAACTTTGAAATAAGCATAACTCATAAGAATGATCATGTGATCATTCCCTAATAATGCTTCAGATTCAGCCCTGTTAAGAGGCAAACATCGAGGCTATGAAGTCAGATTTCCGCTATTCAAATCTTTCTCGAAAAACTTTTGCAGGATACTCCGCATATTAGTTTGGCAAACTAAAATTTCCCGATAAATTATTAGAAATTACCAACAGACAAAACTTTCTAAAGAAAATTAGAGTTAGAAAATCCCATTTTCTTTTCAAATCAACTCTTTCTTGGAGTACTTCTTTTAATCGATCGAATAAAGTTCGTCTACGATAATGTGGTATTCAATTTCAAATTTTGATTTGCTAACTACGGATAAGGTTCCCGTCATCAAACTTTACCAATAAACTAAGTTTCGATAAGAAATGATTTGTGACCTTCACGTATAGTATGTATGTACTACTATGTTTGCGTATAATGAACTTCTTGGAGCTTTATTCAGACTAAAAACGTCATCTTCGCCTCTGTTGTTGAAATATTTATTGTATAACCACTTCAGCCATTTTAACTTAAATGTTACATACTTATTTGTTTATACGCCAAATTTTCTAATATATAGTGCTTTTCTGTTGTATGTACTTATTCTTTGTAAAATGGGCCCGTAAAAACAAATAAATCAAAATTGAATGCAAGATATAGGTAATAGATGCGAATAATTCTGATTTCCAATATTTGTGGGAGCTCTTCATCGCATAATATAGGAAGCACTTCTCACGCCCTCTTCGAAAGGCACTCGCAATGCGCAGCGAGAGCGACAGAGATTTCTCTCAATCCCACGAGTCTCACTTTAACACTATTCACGAATCGCTACGAAACAAAAACGAAACGCGATTTCGACGAATCCTCATTATATCCTCTCGTAGTGAAGCGAACCTCTAACAAGAATTTCCACGGCCTCTCTTTCTGCCTGTTTTTCTCTTTTCGGAGAACCATATGCATTCCGTCAGCACTACATCTCTGTTATCTACCTCTTATACTCGGCAAACTCGTAATTTCTGGCGGTGCGTGAATGATTCAGAAGAGGATCGGTAGATTTAGCGTGCGGTGGAGAGATGTTCGCGGTCTTCGGATTTATTTGGAATGCAAAGAGAGAGAGTGTGGGTGGAATAGATAAAGACAGGAAGCAATCCAAACCCGTCCCCGCTGATCTATTCGGTCCGAAAAACATTGGCAGAGAGGAACAGTTAGGAGGGTGGAAATCAATCCATTCTTTGATTGATGAGGTTTGAAGATTCATTGTTCGTTGCGAGAGATATGGTAGCAAAAAGGAGTCTACAAAAAGACTATGCTTTTCGAATCCGCGCAAAAAAAACAAAGCGAGAAAAACTTTGTGAAAGCGAGCTCTCAGAATCCGTTTCTGGATGCTTTTTAATAAAGGGGCCTGCACGCAGAAAACTGAGATATTTCTATACGTATGAGTTTACGGTTATGAATACGAGTAGAAGATAACTTTCAAGTTAAAAAATATTTCTATTAGCAATACTACGTAAGATAAAACTTGTAATTCTGCAATCAATCATATTTGCTCTTCGCGGTACTACTTTTCGAATAATCTTGTTAAGGCAGTAGTGCTGGCATATTCTTAAAGGCATTCCACGGAAAATTGGACATAAATTTCACTCTAGCAGTACTTTTTAATCATATCTTATATATTATATTATGTTTTAATTGCCGTTCCACATTTTAAAAATCGTTCTATACAGCAAAAAGGCTACACATTTTTGGGTGTATTTTAAATTCCCATATGCTTCGGTCAAAGCGGTCGTATGTTGTATTAAACAATTTATTACAAATTTATGCAAAGAATTAAACATAACGTGGAACTTTCTTGAATGTATTTCTAAAGGTACTTTCAATTCCTATCAATAAATGAAAAGACAAGGCCTCTAATATCTTTGTTTTTGAAAAGTTATGTACTACAATCAAAATGAATCTCGTTCGTCGCTTTTTGGATGTTTCAAATTTTTAATAATTAATGGCGTATCTAAAAATAAACTTCATTGAGCTGAAACCTTTTGCATTATAGTTCCTAGGGGAACGAAATTATAAAAATTTTAAAAACGTTTAAAAGAAAGAAGTCAATTTCTGTCCGATTTTTCGTGTGTCCTAATAGGCGATTAAATTTAATTTTCTAATATTAGTATATTTCTTCAGAGACCCTTAATTAATTTATACCATTCCATACATTTTAATGATCAACTATTAAATATATTATATATTTTCTGCAAGCCTCGTTTAGGCAGGGGGTACCGTGTGTGTTACAGCGTTTTGCACGATAAGTCGAGAGGTAGTATCCAATCAGGCATTATCTTATCTACGCACGCATTTCTGCATTAGTATCGCTCTCCATTTTTAAACAAACTTGACATGATTGCTAATTTTGAATTTAGGTAATTTGAATATAGTTTTGAATTCCAGCAGGAAAGGTCAGGAAATGCCTAAAAAAATTCACTCACAGTATACGCCGGGGAACACTCATTTATTACTTTGACTATTGGTATTCTAAAGAAAACATTTCCTCTAGAGGTTACTCTGTATATTGATTGTGTTAAACTGAAGATATTAATAACTTTTCTAAGATATTTCTATTTTCATTCCTTTATCTATATGATTACTTTTAGGTTCATATTAAATTTATCGAACCGACACTTCTGAGCTCTTGATCGGTATAAGGAATCCGGAGGCTTTTTTCTGGTGATCAATACCACCTTTTCCTTACGAATTTGAGAAAACCCTTCGTATTCGCGTGCAGAAAGAATGTCATCATTAAACCAACTCTACTGCGCGTGATATCCTCCAAAACTTATACTTTCTTTCCTTTACCTTCATTACGAATTATTATGAGCATTTCTATGAAGTAACACGAATCCTACGCGTTGAAGTCAGCTACTAGGCGTCGTCTGCAGGAATGGCAATAGTTAATTAGACACACTACACTATTTGAAATTACACTTCGTCAATTACGCTACAATAATTAGCTTTATAACCTCAGTGAAATTAGATACATCTAGATAAAGAGTTTTTGTATATTTTCTTATCATTCAACCGACATCGATATTTTA
>KZ308698.1:272515-302780 GCA_000376725.2 Ladona fulva | reverse complement strand
TAGTAACAACAGCACGTGAACAGCACAGAGTGAAGAGATACTGTGAACTGAATGACAATAACAGTAGCACACTACTTGGTGATGGAAGGGGAAGGGGCAGCGACAGACAGGCACTGACATGAAAGATGCTCAGTGGGACAGTAAGTTGAAGGGGGGGAGGGCAGTAGACAAGCACTGACATGAAAATACGGCAGGTTTATTTAAATTGCTCTTTAGTTTAAGTATAATGTATCTAGGATAAAAATGGCTTTGTAACTGAAAATGCCTCATGGTATTGTTGTATTGCTTTTTAAAAGTACTTTAGGCTAAATTATTGTTTATTGTGAATTTAAAAAACAAAATCCAAACATACTAGAGTGTACTCAACAATGTATCGAAATATCGAATAAAGCTAAAACTATACATGCAGTTTGTGAAAAAACTGTACGTGATGGAATTTTTTCACTATTTTTCCCAAAATCAGCGCTGAAAATACTATAAAAATCACTAATTACATTTCAAACAACTTTTATGTCGCAGACCTGTGTAATTAGTTATTCCTAAGTCTCATTAGTTAGGTAAACCAACTAACGTTATCTTCATAGTCTATTAAATCATTATTAGCCCTGTATTTATCAATATTTGTTTCCCCGTTGAAAAACAACGGAACGCTGATCTAGTAAATTAGGAAGTTTGTATGTACGCGTACGTGTACGTGTGTGCGTGTTTGTGTGTGCTTGTTTGTGTGTGCTTGTTTGAGTGTGCGTGTTTGCCTGAAACTCAACAACCAAAAGTTACACAGCTTTCAAAATTTAAGGATCGTTTAAAGCTTTCCCTGTGCGGATATTATGCTACATATTATTCATCTAACTGTCCGCGGTTCGAATCTAGACGAGTTAAAGCGTTTCCATAAGAAATACATGTAAAGTTCACTTTCATCGCCTACAGGGTTACTTTCTTTAGCAAAATTAAATTAGAGATAATAGGGCAATGGAACAGAGACGATCGATAGAGAAAGAAACATTGAAAGAAGGTTCTTATTTTGTCGATGAATATTGTATTCTATTTAAAATTTCGAGAATTTTGATAATATTTACGAACATTTTGTGAAATTTTGAGGTTGCAAACAAGTCGTCCCCCCGACAACCGAGCCAATTGTTGAATCCGAGCTAATTCGTTTTCCCTCACTAGGAATTAAGTAATTGTATTGTGAAGTAACTGAACAGAAAGTATGAAGTAATTTAAAAGAAATGATTAGTATGAGTAATGAAATATATGAAGAAGAGGCAACTTGAGCAATGTGCGTTCAAAATGACAAATTGCTGGGACATATATATAACCAATTTGAGGCGATTCTTAATTAGGTCGATTTTGCCCTCTTACAAAGAGGACAATTCCTTGCATTTTTATAATTAAAGAGGCGAGAAAACAACACATTCATCCCTACAAAGACACAGTAAGACAACATTTTGAGAGATTCATGGAGATTTCAGCAAGAAGTGAGTGTACAAAGAAAGTTCCGTCACCTATTCAACCATGTGGTTACCTTTTGGATTTACACCCATTTTCTTTTATGAACACATCATTCGGTCATTTGTTGCGTATTTGTTTTCTACTCTCAGTTCAAATTCTTCGTTTGCATTTTCCTCAGACGGTCGAAAGTGAACATTTGCCCTTCGGCGTGACAAATCTCACAATTCATGAAAAGAAAAATATGTACTTTTTGTTGAGTAAAGGTTCTTCGTCCGTCTCATTACTTATGATAACGAAGTAATATAAGCTAGAGAATCCATTAAGTCGCAAATAATATCATATTCATCAATTTTTATTTCGTCATTGAGAATTAACGGGAATTTCGGATAGATTACAAAATATATTTTTCCAACCATTATACTTTTCCGTCACAATGAAGACGATATAAGAACCCAAACCTACATTTTTCGAATTCTTATCCACATTTTTCTCAGAGTAGAATGTGTACCTACGCTAAATAATGAAAATTTTGAAGAAGAACTATCCTCACACCCGGATATAATTTGTTTAGAACAATAATTAGAACGCAAAAACAATTCGCCACCTCTAAGAATAAGGTAAAAAAACCGTACATTTCCTGATTTTCAGGTAAAAATAATTTTAAGAGATTTTTATCAAATCTAGTGTTTTATGACTTCGTTTCCTAGGTTACACTGTTCAAAAACAGCAGAAACAATTGCCAATGCACATTTCGTATGCTAAGATAGTGAATGTCATCATGAGTTAATTGTTCACATTATTTTCGTGTATAATTATCATTGCAATGCGGGAAACATTAATATTATATGATAAGTATAAAATCAGTATTTCGCAAGTAAAGGTTATCGTTTCTAATGAAAATCGTATTGCAGCATTAATAATGGCATTTTATGTTAACATTAATAATGGCATCAACATAAATGACTCACAACGCAATTGAACTACGTAAAGATCCACACCAAAGTGGGTGGCTGCGTGTTTTTCTCATCTCTGACCGAAGAAATGGTTATCTCGTAACAGATTTAGACTTCTTTGCTCGTGTGAACGATGAGCAACCAGTATAACAAACTATTATTCGTGAACTATTGGCCGACCTCTATTACTGCATAGAAGTTCTGGTTTGCTCCCCAGCAGTGTATTATCTATGTCTAAGTCTATTATCTAAGAGAGTTCCACGCGCATGGGAAGCATGCATATATAGCAAGCGTTTCACAGGAATGTCTCGTTAGTGGAGAACTCAGTAGCGTTACGGATATGACAAAATCCTTTTGGTGGATTCCATTCCAGGGGAGGAGATTTAAGGTAATTTCGAAGAATTCAACGGTTCGGAACTTCTAGACGAAGTTAAAGACATTGCAGTTCCAGTAAACATCGAGCGCGATCTCCGTCAGGCATCGAAAAAGCGATACAAGGAATATATCGCTAAAACAGATATTAAATTCTGGTCGTTCTTTCCACATAGCATCAGAAACGATAATAGGGTTAATAAGATAACAGTAGATTAGATAACGAGCGCAACCTCCGAGAGGCGACGACCAAGCATTACAAGGAAATAATCACTAAAACAGGAAGCTGCTTCTGGTCGGTCTTTCCGCTGAGCATTAGAGATGCGAACAGGATTGATTAGGTTAGGTCATTGGTGTTGATACACCCCCTGCCATGCGCCATTGGCGGCTTGCGGGATATGAATCTAAATAAGGTGTTAATACACACCCTACCATACGCCTCGCGGCCTATAAATCTGAATGTACAATCAAAAGTGCATCCACGCCAAGGAGTTTGAGATGATTTTGAGCTTTAATAGTAATGGAAATATTAATTCTTCACTCAACTCTTATGACTCGTTCTGACGAGTGTCTTGAGGAATGATAACCGAGATAATAAAGTTCCTGTATTTGTCTATCGCAACGAGTGACGATGTGCACTGGATCCAATTAAATAATGTGTTCCTACGGTAGTTTCGAATTCCTTTAAGAGTATGGCTTCCGAACTCAGAGCCATCCGGTTTTCGAATCCGGGATCAAATTGCAAACATACCGTGGCCTTGCGGCAAGAAACTGAACCGTCGAAGTGAGGTTATGGCTGAGGTTTGGTTCATACTCTTGCCGTATAGATGCCATATCATACAAGATGCCTCTTGTCAACTCAAGCGCACAATGTGCCGCTGAGGTCGGGGCGAAAGTAGGACACGGAGTCAATCATGCTTTGACTCTTTTCGTGAGGGGTTTAATGACCAGAACATGAGCACTACACGAACACACGATCCTCTTTAAAATACCTTAAAACTACCTCCAATTTGGGGGCCCAAAAGATAAAAATAACGCTTTATTTACTTATTGTATGGAAATGCAGGAAAATTCATTCGCCCTCGCTGACACCATAGGAAAATTCTGTGAAATCTTACACATAGAAGCGTTAGATAAGTCTTTTAAAAACCTTACATTCCATAATATCCGGAGGTAGGAAAGGAATAAGGAGATGGGTCACTGAGATAGTCGCCGTAGCTAATTGAGGGATGATTTTGCGGACAAACTTAAGCAGAAAAGGCAAAGCCACATCTTTGTTCAAATGAGAGCGTTTCTTAAGAATAGACAAAGTAATTTTTTTTTAAACCAGAAAAGAAAATTTCTTCATCATGAAAGTAAAACATCAACAAAGAAAATGTCTTCATCATGAAAGTAAAACATCAACAAAGAAAATGTCTTCATCATGAAAGTAAAACATCAACAAAGCAACAAGAAATAGTAATCCTGTTTCAGTAGTCTGAATTCCTGTTTTTCGGAGGAAAATTCAAATCTGTTAAAAACAGAGAAATCCAATTCCTCATTTTTTCCGTTTTCGACAATCAGTCTAAACGAAGTATTTATCATTAGCATCAAATTAAGCCTGAGATACTGTTATTGAATTCATGTTCCTTGAATTTCCACCCCAAATAAAGAAAAATAAGATATTTGAACGATAACTACGAATTCGTCTTTTTTAATTACAACAGCAGACAATCTGATCAAAATTCAGTGTTAGCCTTTTACTGGAGTTGTAAAAATCGGGATTATTCCTTTAGAAAGTGCTTAAACGCTCCTCAATGATATAAGAAAATTTGATAAAACTTAAATAATTAATTTTAACATACGCTTAATATTAGGTGCAAGGACTCCTGCAGATTCATCATCAATTGATTTCAATAAAAAAAAGCGGCATCTAATAACTTCAAGTAAGTAAGCGTTTCAGTTACAAGAAAGTGTCCGCAGCCATGGATTGAGTTGTCCAGATTTGGGAATAAAAATTAAACTTAACTTTTTACCTCGGACTGCGTTTCTACAAAGAGTTTTTAACGATCATGTATCGTATGTTGACAAAGAATATTTAATAATTCGTAAATAAACTCGAAATTTTTTTACCTCTATAGCTTTCCAATGTCTTCCCCAAACAAAATAGGCTACTTTTTATTCACGTAATTGTNGACCCTTAATTAATTTATACCATTCCATACATTTTAATGATCAACTATTAAATATATTATATATTTTCTGCAAGCCTCGTTTAGGCAGGGGGTACCGTGTGTGTTACAGCGTTTTGCACGATAAGTCGAGAGGTAGTATCCAATCAGGCATTATCTTATCTACGCACGCATTTCTGCATTAGTATCGCTCTCCATTTTTAAACAAACTTGACATGATTGCTAATTTTGAATTTAGGTAATTTGAATATAGTTTTGAATTCCAGCAGGAAAGGTCAGGAAATGCCTAAAAAAATTCACTCACAGTATACGCCGGGGAACACTCATTTATTACTTTGACTATTGGTATTCTAAAGAAAACATTTCCTCTAGAGGTTACTCTGTATATTGATTGTGTTAAACTGAAGATATTAATAACTTTTCTAAGATATTTCTATTTTCATTCCTTTATCTATATGATTACTTTTAGGTTCATATTAAATTTATCGAACCGACACTTCTGAGCTCTTGATCGGTATAAGGAATCCGGAGGCTTTTTTCTGGTGATCAATACCACCTTTTCCTTACGAATTTGAGAAAACCCTTCGTATTCGCGTGCAGAAAGAATGTCATCATTAAACCAACTCTACTGCGCGTGATATCCTCCAAAACTTATACTTTCTTTCCTTTACCTTCATTACGAATTATTATGAGCATTTCTATGAAGTAACACGAATCCTACGCGTTGAAGTCAGCTACTAGGCGTCGTCTGCAGGAATGGCAATAGTTAATTAGACACACTACACTATTTGAAATTACACTTCGTCAATTACGCTACAATAATTAGCTTTATAACCTCAGTGAAATTAGATACATCTAGATAAAGAGTTTTTGTATATTTTCTTATCATTCAACCGACATCGATATTTTATTGTGAACACATATTAAAGCTATAATGAAAAATAATTTCAAGACTTATAAGGTTTCAAAGTTCTTGGAAATTAATTAAATGTTTGGGGAATCTACTAATTGACTTATGCTTAATTTAAAAATAAGTAAAATGATCAACAGTTTCCTGGCTTCACCGACTTAGGTACTACATTTTTCATAAATTTGCTATCTTTCTCTCAATTTTCGCAATTATCAGAGTGCTTTCAATATTAAAGCAAGTGTGAAATTTGAAACTTGATATACTAATCTAATTGTTAGTTGAAGCTATTAATCCCCCATAAAAAAGAGAACGCTAAGCTAAAGAGGATCTAATTTGTTAGTCCAATTCTTTAGCTAAGGATTCTGAATAGAGGAAAAGTAAGAGACATTAAGAATATTCCGTCAGTTAGGAATTTGTTTGTTCTACTTGCGAACTCTTCAGACACTGTGATGTTCTTCTTTATTTCTGCAATTGTGTAATTTATTCTATAGTTTTCAAAAACGTATCAACAATATAGTGAATAGAGTAACCTTGTCGGATGATTAAAAACTATGGAATGGTGCGATGCTTCGCAATTAGAGATCAATTCAGATAAATCTTCAGTAATTAATTTCTTTGAACGACAATGTATTGCCAAATATTATTCGCACAGCCTCCGGGGAAAACCTGTCAATGGTAGAATCGGTGAAATATCTGCGAGTCTAGGAATGACATTTCATGGGGTACCCACTTCAGTAATAAACATGGACGAGCACTTAAGAAACTTGGATTCATCGAGAGAATAATTGGTAGGAGAAAAGAAAATGTTCGTAAGTGATGCTATTTTAGTTGTATTGTTGTTTTAGATGTTTTGTTAGTTGAGTTTACATGTTGTGTGTTGAGCTGACAAGTGTCGCATTCGAGAATTAGAAAATGTACAGCGAAAGACAAAACGTATCGTAAAAAAATTGTCGCAACCAATCAGAGTACTACTTAGAGGCTTCAGGACGCTGTATGAAAATCTCTAAAACAGAAATTTCAAGCAAAGACTTCATTTACTTGATAAGTTCTGAGAAAGCAAGTTCTTGGAAGATGCAATCGATATTATGCGCCCCACCTGTTACAAAGGTCGTTCTGATGCTGAGGGAATTTATTTAAATAATTCAGAGAAATAGATTCTTTCTCCGCGAACGATTCGCGAAAGTAAGCGGATAGGGAAGAGTCACGATACAAGCACCCCCTGCCACACGCCGAGAGAGGGCTAGAAAGGTACTTATGTAGATGCAAATTTCTTTTCTCTAATAGATTTGTCATTCCCCCTCCAATCTTCTTATTTCCTCAATCGATAGTTTACGTGTTAAAACATTTACCTTGCTTCATTTATTCACATCTATCCTTTCAAATCCCTTTCAATTTTCGCCAAAAACATCTTTTAATAAATTAGAAAGTTTGTAGAAAGTATGTTTGCCAAAAACTGGAGAATTAGATATCATACAATTTTCAAATTTTGAAGATTGTTAAATGTCTTCCCCAAACAAAATAGGCTACTTTTTATTCACGTAATTGTCCCCTGTTCGATCCCAGACGATTGGAAGCTCCTTCTTGAGAAATACACNAAAATGTCTTCATCATGAAAGTAAAACATCAACAAAGAAAATGTCTTCATCATGAAAGTAAAACATCAACAAAGAAAATGTCTTCATCATGAAAGTAAAACATCAACAAAGAAAATGTCTTCATCATGAAAGTAAAACATCAACAAAGAAAATGTCTTCATCATGAAAGTAAAACATCAACAAAGAAAATGTCTTCATCATGAAAGTAAAACATCAACAAAGAAAATGTCTTCATCATGAAAGTAAAACATCAACAAAGAAAATGTCTTCATCATGAAAGTAAAACATCAACAAAGAAAATGTCTTCATCATGAAAGTAAAACATCAACAAAGAAAATGTCTTCATCATGAAAGTAAAACATCAACAAAGAAAATGTCTTCATCATGAAAGTAAAACATCAACAAAGAAAATGTCTTCATCATGAAAGTAAAACATCAACAAAGAAAATGTCTTCATCATGAAAGTAAAACATCAACAAAGAAAATGTCTTCATCATGAAAGTAAAACATCAACAAAGAAAATGTCTTCATCATGAAAGTAAAACATCAACAAAGAAAATGTCTTCATCATGAAAGTAAAACATCAACAAAGAAAATGTCTTCATCATGAAAGTAAAACATCAACAAAGAAAATGTCTTCATCATGAAAGTAAAACATCAACAAAGAAAATGTCTTCATCATGAAAGTAAAACATCAACAAAGAAAATGTCTTCATCATGAAAGTAAAACATCAACAAAGAAAATGTCTTCATCATGAAAGTAAAACATCAACAAAGAAAATGTCTTCATCATGAAAGTAAAACATCAACAAAGAAAATGTCTTCATCATGAAAGTAAAACATCAACAAAGAAAATGTCTTCATCATGAAAGTAAAACATCAACAAAGAAAATGTCTTCATCATGAAAGTAAAACATCAACAAAGAAAATGTCTTCATCATGAAAGTAAAACATCAACAAAGAAAATGTCTTCATCATGAAAGTAAAACATCAACAAAGAAAATGTCTTCATCATGAAAGTAAAACATCAACAAAGAAAATGTCTTCATCATGAAAGTAAAACATCAACAAAGAAAATGTCTTCATCATGAAAGTAAAACATCAACAAAGAAAATGTCTTCATCATGAAAGTAAAACATCAACAAAGAAAATGTCTTCATCATGAAAGTAAAACATCAACAAAGAAAATGTCTTCATCATGAAAGTAAAACATCAACAAAGAAAATGTCTTCATCATGAAAGTAAAACATCAACAAAGAAAATGTCTTCATCATGAAAGTAAAACATCAACAAAGAAAATGTCTTCATCATGAAAGTAAAACATCAACAAAGAAAATGTCTTCATCATGAAAGTAAAACATCAACAAAGAAAATGTCTTCATCATGAAAGTAAAACATCAACAAAGAAAATGTCTTCATCATGAAAGTAAAACATCAACAAAGAAAATGTCTTCATCATGAAAGTAAAACATCAACAAAGAAAATGTCTTCATCATGAAAGTAAAACATCAACAAAGAAAATGTCTTCATCATGAAAGTAAAACATCAACAAAGAAAATGTCTTCATCATGAAAGTAAAACATCAACAAAGAAAATGTCTTCATCATGAAAGTAAAACATCAACAAAGAAAATGTCTTCATCATGAAAGTAAAACATCAACAAAGAAAATGTCTTCATCATGAAAGTAAAACATCAACAAAGAAAATGTCTTCATCATGAAAGTAAAACATCAACAAAGAAAATGTCTTCATCATGAAAGTAAAACATCAACAAAGAAAATGTCTTCATCATGAAAGTAAAACATCAACAAAGAAAATGTCTTCATCATGAAAGTAAAACATCAACAAAGAAAATGTCTTCATCATGAAAGTAAAACATCAACAAAGAAAATGTCTTCATCATGAAAGTAAAACATCAACAAAGAAAATGTCTTCATCATGAAAGTAAAACATCAACAAAGAAAATGTCTTCATCATGAAAGTAAAACATCAACAAAGAAAATGTCTTCATCATGAAAGTAAAACATCAACAAAGAAAATGTCTTCATCATGAAAGTAAAACATCAACAAAGAAAATGTCTTCATCATGAAAGTAAAACATCAACAAAGAAAATGTCTTCATCATGAAAGTAAAACATCAACAAAGAAAATGTCTTCATCATGAAAGTAAAACATCAACAAAGAAAATGTCTTCATCATGAAAGTAAAACATCAACAAAGAAAATGTCTTCATCATGAAAGTAAAACATCAACAAAGAAAATGTCTTCATCATGAAAGTAAAACATCAACAAAGAAAATGTCTTCATCATGAAAGTAAAACATCAACAAAGAAAATGTCTTCATCATGAAAGTAAAACATCAACAAAGAAAATGTCTTCATCATGAAAGTAAAACATCAACAAAGAAAATGTCTTCATCATGAAAGTAAAACATCAACAAAGAAAATGTCTTCATCATGAAAGTAAAACATCAACAAAGAAAATGTCTTCATCATGAAAGTAAAACATCAACAAAGAAAATGTCTTCATCATGAAAGTAAAACATCAACAAAGAAAATGTCTTCATCATGAAAGTAAAACATCAACAAAGAAAATGTCTTCATCATGAAAGTAAAACATCAACAAAGAAAATGTCTTCATCATGAAAGTAAAACATCAACAAAGAAAATGTCTTCATCATGAAAGTAAAACATCAACAAAGAAAATGTCTTCATCATGAAAGTAAAACATCAACAAAGAAAATGTCTTCATCATGAAAGTAAAACATCAACAAAGAAAATGTCTTCATCATGAAAGTAAAACATCAACAAAGAAAATGTCTTCATCATGAAAGTAAAACATCAACAAAGAAAATGTCTTCATCATGAAAGTAAAACATCAACAAAGAAAATGTCTTCATCATGAAAGTAAAACATCAACAAAGAAAATGTCTTCATCATGAAAGTAAAACATCAACAAAGAAAATGTCTTCATCATGAAAGTAAAACATCAACAAAGAAAATGTCTTCATCATGAAAGTAAAACATCAACAAAGAAAATGTCTTCATCATGAAAGTAAAACATCAACAAAGAAAATGTCTTCATCATGAAAGTAAAACATCAACAAAGAAAATGTCTTCATCATGAAAGTAAAACATCAACAAAGAAAATGTCTTCATCATGAAAGTAAAACATCAACAAAGAAAATGTCTTCATCATGAAAGTAAAACATCAACAAAGAAAATGTCTTCATCATGAAAGTAAAACATCAACAAAGAAAATGTCTTCATCATGAAAGTAAAACATCAACAAAGAAAATGTCTTCATCATGAAAGTAAAACATCAACAAAGAAAATGTCTTCATCATGAAAGTAAAACATCAACAAAGAAAATGTCTTCATCATGAAAGTAAAACATCAACAAAGAAAATGTCTTCATCATGAAAGTAAAACATCAACAAAGAAAATGTCTTCATCATGAAAGTAAAACATCAACAAAGAAAATGTCTTCATCATGAAAGTAAAACATCAACAAAGAAAATGTCTTCATCATGAAAGTAAAACATCAACAAAGAAAATGTCTTCATCATGAAAGTAAAACATCAACAAAGAAAATGTCTTCATCATGAAAGTAAAACATCAACAAAGAAAATGTCTTCATCATGAAAGTAAAACATCAACAAAGAAAATGTCTTCATCATGAAAGTAAAACATCAACAAAGAAAATGTCTTCATCATGAAAGTAAAACATCAACAAAGAAAATGTCTTCATCATGAAAGTAAAACATCAACAAAGAAAATGTCTTCATCATGAAAGTAAAACATCAACAAAGAAAATGTCTTCATCATGAAAGTAAAACATCAACAAAGAAAATGTCTTCATCATGAAAGTAAAACATCAACAAAGAAAATGTCTTCATCATGAAAGTAAAACATCAACAAAGAAAATGTCTTCATCATGAAAGTAAAACATCAACAAAGAAAATGTCTTCATCATGAAAGTAAAACATCAACAAAGAAAATGTCTTCATCATGAAAGTAAAACATCAACAAAGAAAATGTCTTCATCATGAAAGTAAAACATCAACAAAGAAAATGTCTTCATCATGAAAGTAAAACATCAACAAAGAAAATGTCTTCATCATGAAAGTAAAACATCAACAAAGAAAATGTCTTCATCATGAAAGTAAAACATCAACAAAGAAAATGTCTTCATCATGAAAGTAAAACATCAACAAAGAAAATGTCTTCATCATGAAAGTAAAACATCAACAAAGAAAATGTCTTCATCATGAAAGTAAAACATCAACAAAGAAAATGTCTTCATCATGAAAGTAAAACATCAACAAAGAAAATGTCTTCATCATGAAAGTAAAACATCAACAAAGAAAATGTCTTCATCATGAAAGTAAAACATCAACAAAGAAAATGTCTTCATCATGAAAGTAAAACATCAACAAAGAAAATGTCTTCATCATGAAAGTAAAACATCAACAAAGAAAATGTCTTCATCATGAAAGTAAAACATCAACAAAGAAAATGTCTTCATCATGAAAGTAAAACATCAACAAAGAAAATGTCTTCATCATGAAAGTAAAACATCAACAAAGAAAATGTCTTCATCATGAAAGTAAAACATCAACAAAGAAAATGTCTTCATCATGAAAGTAAAACATCAACAAAGAAAATGTCTTCATCATGAAAGTAAAACATCAACAAAGAAAATGTCTTCATCATGAAAGTAAAACATCAACAAAGAAAATGTCTTCATCATGAAAGTAAAACATCAACAAAGAAAATGTCTTCATCATGAAAGTAAAACATCAACAAAGAAAATGTCTTCATCATGAAAGTAAAACATCAACAAAGAAAATGTCTTCATCATGAAAGTAAAACATCAACAAAGAAAATGTCTTCATCATGAAAGTAAAACATCAACAAAGAAAATGTCTTCATCATGAAAGTAAAACATCAACAAAGAAAATGTCTTCATCATGAAAGTAAAACATCAACAAAGAAAATGTCTTCATCATGAAAGTAAAACATCAACAAAGAAAATGTCTTCATCATGAAAGTAAAACATCAACAAAGAAAATGTCTTCATCATGAAAGTAAAACATCAACAAAGAAAATGTCTTCATCATGAAAGTAAAACATCAACAAAGAAAATGTCTTCATCATGAAAGTAAAACATCAACAAAGAAAATGTCTTCATCATGAAAGTAAAACATCAACAAAGAAAATGTCTTCATCATGAAAGTAAAACATCAACAAAGAAAATGTCTTCATCATGAAAGTAAAACATCAACAAAGAAAATGTCTTCATCATGAAAGTAAAACATCAACAAAGAAAATGTCTTCATCATGAAAGTAAAACATCAACAAAGAAAATGTCTTCATCATGAAAGTAAAACATCAACAAAGAAAATGTCTTCATCATGAAAGTAAAACATCAACAAAGAAAATGTCTTCATCATGAAAGTAAAACATCAACAAAGAAAATGTCTTCATCATGAAAGTAAAACATCAACAAAGAAAATGTCTTCATCATGAAAGTAAAACATCAACAAAGAAAATGTCTTCATCATGAAAGTAAAACATCAACAAAGAAAATGTCTTCATCATGAAAGTAAAACATCAACAAAGAAAATGTCTTCATCATGAAAGTAAAACATCAACAAAGAAAATGTCTTCATCATGAAAGTAAAACATCAACAAAGAAAATGTCTTCATCATGAAAGTAAAACATCAACAAAGAAAATGTCTTCATCATGAAAGTAAAACATCAACAAAGAAAATGTCTTCATCATGAAAGTAAAACATCAACAAAGAAAATGTCTTCATCATGAAAGTAAAACATCAACAAAGAAAATGTCTTCATCATGAAAGTAAAACATCAACAAAGAAAATGTCTTCATCATGAAAGTAAAACATCAACAAAGAAAATGTCTTCATCATGAAAGTAAAACATCAACAAAGAAAATGTCTTCATCATGAAAGTAAAACATCAACAAAGAAAATGTCTTCATCATGAAAGTAAAACATCAACAAAGAAAATGTCTTCATCATGAAAGTAAAACATCAACAAAGAAAATGTCTTCATCATGAAAGTAAAACATCAACAAAGAAAATGTCTTCATCATGAAAGTAAAACATCAACAAAGAAAATGTCTTCATCATGAAAGTAAAACATCAACAAAGAAAATGTCTTCATCATGAAAGTAAAACATCAACAAAGAAAATGTCTTCATCATGAAAGTAAAACATCAACAAAGAAAATGTCTTCATCATGAAAGTAAAACATCAACAAAGAAAATGTCTTCATCATGAAAGTAAAACATCAACAAAGAAAATGTCTTCATCATGAAAGTAAAACATCAACAAAGAAAATGTCTTCATCATGAAAGTAAAACATCAACAAAGAAAATGTCTTCATCATGAAAGTAAAACATCAACAAAGAAAATGTCTTCATCATGAAAGTAAAACATCAACAAAGAAAATGTCTTCATCATGAAAGTAAAACATCAACAAAGAAAATGTCTTCATCATGAAAGTAAAACATCAACAAAGAAAATGTCTTCATCATGAAAGTAAAACATCAACAAAGAAAATGTCTTCATCATGAAAGTAAAACATCAACAAAGAAAATGTCTTCATCATGAAAGTAAAACATCAACAAAGAAAATGTCTTCATCATGAAAGTAAAACATCAACAAAGAAAATGTCTTCATCATGAAAGTAAAACATCAACAAAGAAAATGTCTTCATCATGAAAGTAAAACATCAACAAAGAAAATGTCTTCATCATGAAAGTAAAACATCAACAAAGAAAATGTCTTCATCATGAAAGTAAAACATCAACAAAGAAAATGTCTTCATCATGAAAGTAAAACATCAACAAAGAAAATGTCTTCATCATGAAAGTAAAACATCAACAAAGAAAATGTCTTCATCATGAAAGTAAAACATCAACAAAGAAAATGTCTTCATCATGAAAGTAAAACATCAACAAAGAAAATGTCTTCATCATGAAAGTAAAACATCAACAAAGAAAATGTCTTCATCATGAAAGTAAAACATCAACAAAGAAAATGTCTTCATCATGAAAGTAAAACATCAACAAAGAAAATGTCTTCATCATGAAAGTAAAACATCAACAAAGAAAATGTCTTCATCATGAAAGTAAAACATCAACAAAGAAAATGTCTTCATCATGAAAGTAAAACATCAACAAAGAAAATGTCTTCATCATGAAAGTAAAACATCAACAAAGAAAATGTCTTCATCATGAAAGTAAAACATCAACAAAGAAAATGTCTTCATCATGAAAGTAAAACATCAACAAAGAAAATGTCTTCATCATGAAAGTAAAACATCAACAAAGAAAATGTCTTCATCATGAAAGTAAAACATCAACAAAGAAAATGTCTTCATCATGAAAGTAAAACATCAACAAAGAAAATGTCTTCATCATGAAAGTAAAACATCAACAAAGAAAATGTCTTCATCATGAAAGTAAAACATCAACAAAGAAAATGTCTTCATCATGAAAGTAAAACATCAACAAAGAAAATGTCTTCATCATGAAAGTAAAACATCAACAAAGAAAATGTCTTCATCATGAAAGTAAAACATCAACAAAGAAAATGTCTTCATCATGAAAGTAAAACATCAACAAAGAAAATGTCTTCATCATGAAAGTAAAACATCAACAAAGAAAATGTCTTCATCATGAAAGTAAAACATCAACAAAGAAAATGTCTTCATCATGAAAGTAAAACATCAACAAAGAAAATGTCTTCATCATGAAAGTAAAACATCAACAAAGAAAATGTCTTCATCATGAAAGTAAAACATCAACAAAGAAAATGTCTTCATCATGAAAGTAAAACATCAACAAAGAAAATGTCTTCATCATGAAAGTAAAACATCAACAAAGAAAATGTCTTCATCATGAAAGTAAAACATCAACAAAGAAAATGTCTTCATCATGAAAGTAAAACATCAACAAAGAAAATGTCTTCATCATGAAAGTAAAACATCAACAAAGAAAATGTCTTCATCATGAAAGTAAAACATCAACAAAGAAAATGTCTTCATCATGAAAGTAAAACATCAACAAAGAAAATGTCTTCATCATGAAAGTAAAACATCAACAAAGAAAATGTCTTCATCATGAAAGTAAAACATCAACAAAGAAAATGTCTTCATCATGAAAGTAAAACATCAACAAAGAAAATGTCTTCATCATGAAAGTAAAACATCAACAAAGAAAATGTCTTCATCATGAAAGTAAAACATCAACAAAGAAAATGTCTTCATCATGAAAGTAAAACATCAACAAAGAAAATGTCTTCATCATGAAAGTAAAACATCAACAAAGAAAATGTCTTCATCATGAAAGTAAAACATCAACAAAGAAAATGTCTTCATCATGAAAGTAAAACATCAACAAAGAAAATGTCTTCATCATGAAAGTAAAACATCAACAAAGAAAATGTCTTCATCATGAAAGTAAAACATCAACAAAGAAAATGTCTTCATCATGAAAGTAAAACATCAACAAAGAAAATGTCTTCATCATGAAAGTAAAACATCAACAAAGAAAATGTCTTCATCATGAAAGTAAAACATCAACAAAGAAAATGTCTTCATCATGAAAGTAAAACATCAACAAAGAAAATGTCTTCATCATGAAAGTAAAACATCAACAAAGAAAATGTCTTCATCATGAAAGTAAAACATCAACAAAGAAAATGTCTTCATCATGAAAGTAAAACATCAACAAAGAAAATGTCTTCATCATGAAAGTAAAACATCAACAAAGAAAATGTCTTCATCATGAAAGTAAAACATCAACAAAGAAAATGTCTTCATCATGAAAGTAAAACATCAACAAAGAAAATGTCTTCATCATGAAAGTAAAACATCAACAAAGAAAATGTCTTCATCATGAAAGTAAAACATCAACAAAGAAAATGTCTTCATCATGAAAGTAAAACATCAACAAAGAAAATGTCTTCATCATGAAAGTAAAACATCAACAAAGAAAATGTCTTCATCATGAAAGTAAAACATCAACAAAGAAAATGTCTTCATCATGAAAGTAAAACATCAACAAAGAAAATGTCTTCATCATGAAAGTAAAACATCAACAAAGAAAATGTCTTCATCATGAAAGTAAAACATCAACAAAGAAAATGTCTTCATCATGAAAGTAAAACATCAACAAAGAAAATGTCTTCATCATGAAAGTAAAACATCAACAAAGAAAATGTCTTCATCATGAAAGTAAAACATCAACAAAGAAAATGTCTTCATCATGAAAGTAAAACATCAACAAAGAAAATGTCTTCATCATGAAAGTAAAACATCAACAAAGAAAATGTCTTCATCATGAAAGTAAAACATCAACAAAGAAAATGTCTTCATCATGAAAGTAAAACATCAACAAAGAAAATGTCTTCATCATGAAAGTAAAACATCAACAAAGAAAATGTCTTCATCATGAAAGTAAAACATCAACAAAGAAAATGTCTTCATCATGAAAGTAAAACATCAACAAAGAAAATGTCTTCATCATGAAAGTAAAACATCAACAAAGAAAATGTCTTCATCATGAAAGTAAAACATCAACAAAGAAAATGTCTTCATCATGAAAGTAAAACATCAACAAAGAAAATGTCTTCATCATGAAAGTAAAACATCAACAAAGAAAATGTCTTCATCATGAAAGTAAAACATCAACAAAGAAAATGTCTTCATCATGAAAGTAAAACATCAACAAAGAAAATGTCTTCATCATGAAAGTAAAACATCAACAAAGAAAATGTCTTCATCATGAAAGTAAAACATCAACAAAGAAAATGTCTTCATCATGAAAGTAAAACATCAACAAAGAAAATGTCTTCATCATGAAAGTAAAACATCAACAAAGAAAATGTCTTCATCATGAAAGTAAAACATCAACAAAGAAAATGTCTTCATCATGAAAGTAAAACATCAACAAAGAAAATGTCTTCATCATGAAAGTAAAACATCAACAAAGCAACAAGAAATAGTAATCCTGTTTCAGTAGTCTGAATTCCTGTTTTTCGGAGGAAAATTCAAATCTGTTAAAAACAGAGAAATCCAATTCCTCATTTTTTCCGTTTTCGACAATCAGTCTAAACGAAGTATTTATCATTAGCATCAAATTAAGCCTGAGATACTGTTATTGAATTCATGTTCCTTGAATTTCCACCCCAAATAAAGAAAAATAAGATATTTGAACGATAACTACGAATTCGTCTTTTTTAATTACAACAGCAGACAATCTGATCAAAATTCAGTGTTAGCCTTTTACTGGAGTTGTAAAAATCGGGATTATTCCTTTAGAAAGTGCTTAAACGCTCCTCAATGATATAAGAAAATTTGATAAAACTTAAATAATTAATTTTAACATACGCTTAATATTAGATTCAAGGACGCCTGCAGATTCATCATCAATTGATTTCAATAAAAAAAACGCGGCATCTAATAACTTCAAGTAAGTAAACGTTTCAGCTACAAGAAAGTGTCCGCAGCCATGGATTGAGTTGTCCAGATTTGGGAATAAAAATTAAACTTAACTTTTTACCTCGGACTGCGTTTCTACAAAGAGTTTTTAACGATCATGTATCGTATGTTGACAAAGAATATTTAATAATTCGTAAATACTCGAAATTTTTTTACCTCTATAGCTTTCCACTTTTTCGACCGAAAAATGAACCAAACAAAATATTATTTAAATGTCATAAATAAAATTAATATCTTTAAAGATAGATCATGTTTTGGTCGTAATAAGGTAGTTTAGGTAAGATATGGTGCTAATACACCCCCTGCCATACGCCACTGGCAGCTCGCGGGGTATAATTTCTCAATCATAGAGCACTGCCCACTAAATAGATTATACGTGGGAATATGATGGGCTATGTCATTTCTGACGATGAAGCCAATATTATAGCTTCAGATATCGAAATGCCCCCTCCGATGATCCCTTAAATTTCCCTTCGGTAAGATGCAGCTGTGAGCGGCATCGCAGGCGGGGGCCGAGCGATCATCGTGCGGTCACGACGCCATCTCGTGGAAGTGCCTCTCCCGTGCAGCGGATCTCTCTAATTACTCATCGAGCCGAATACAGTAAGTTCCCGACTTACACGGTTAATTCCAAAACTTTCCGCGTAAGTCGAAAATCGTGAAAGTCGAAATTTCCTTGAATTTCATTAGCTTGGCCAAATAACTTTGCATCGTTCCAATTTCACATATTTGCCGTTCTCTTAGATGAAAAATTAAAGTTGAAAAAGGATAAAATGAAAACAAATAACAAAGACGATGGAAATATATTAATCATAACACATGGTACAATGTGAGAAATAACTAACTTCAGAGTTCGTTAAGAAGTTTCTTCTTCTTCGCCAATGAAGGGTCTATCTATTTATCTATCTATATATGATGAACGGCAAGAGAAGTCTTAAGGTCACATGAAGTCTCTTTCGACGTTCACTGCGACATTTCTGGTTACACTAAATCAGAGATTTAAATTATTTTTTATTTCAATCTCACTTGTGATATTTATGTATGCGATAATAAAAATATTCTCTCTTTCTTCTCTCAACGATTGAATTAGTTTCCGTACGTAAAATTTGAACGTTGGACTTTTTAAATGTGCGCAATATGCTAATTATTTTCCGCGTTATGATTCCATGTGATACACACAGCCTCTCAATGAAAAGAGATTTCGCTCGCCCGTGTTAGGTCACTCTGGTTTTCAAACTCTCAATTGCAATTACATTCTCTCTGATTAAACCGCGATCTTATTTCCTGGAATATCAAACAAGAACACCCACCCAAGTTAAACAAACTCAGCCGAGCTCATTCGAGGAAATTCCAGGAAACAATATCCCAGTTAGTAAAATCTGGAACTGTGGACCATATTTATTCCGAATTTCTTTCGGCTATTAATCAGGAAGGAGGGAAGAGACTCATAAAATTTATGGACCACTTTCCCGCTGAAACTAAAATATGGCAAACTTCCATTTTTTCTTTAGGCAAAGAGAGAATCGCGTTTAGGAGCGCCCCACTCGGCGGCGCCGCGTACCAAATCCGACATGTGCAACTCGCCTCCCGCAAACTCAACCGCTTCTGATCTCAGCAGAAACTTTTCGTATAAGTGGAGCCGCTGTATATCATGGCCAATTCATCACGGGCCTTGTCATGAGCACGCTGTATTCTTGTTTGCGAAGGGAAGGGCTCTTTTGTGAGGCGGAAAAACAAGTGAGCACGGACGCTGAATGGCAACTAAACGTGCAGATGCTAGCGCCTGTTAAGTGAGCGTGCGTATAAGTGCGCGTGTTCGTGTCTGCGGACGCGATGGTCGCGGAAAAATAAAAGTCCCGACGTCGACTGGCATAAAAGGACGAGTCCATGCAATGGCGTGTTCGTTATAAATGTACTTGCCTACGGATGATACAGAGAATGGAAAACTGAACAAAGTACACTTTTTGTAACTGTGCGAAACGATAAACAAGGAGACGCAAACAACGCTATAAACGAGAAATGGCTTCTACTACACTGAGGTAGGCAGCATGCTTTGGAAATGCCCAACTATAATTCTTGTGAACCTGTGTTCGTAAATAGACTTATGATACCGCATTACTGCTTTTGATGGCAGGTAGAAGCCTTTTTTTTAATAAACAGATATTTATCTAGAAAACAAATTACCTTCAGATCTTGATAAAACGATTGCCTAAGATCAACGACTTACGACGAATAGAATGAGCAGCCAAATGACATTAGATAAACGGCATGTAAAATCCTACACAAAATTAACTTTACCTTCCATGTATTTACCGAGATGATTGGAAACTCTCTCGTAAATATTCGACATATTTTATAAAACTGAAAATTAATAATTTTTAAGGAAAAACTAATAAGCCAATATTTGCACCTTCAAAGGTTATGAATACATGAGTTTGTTTAGTATTTTATAAGTCATCCGTTAATTTTCTTCAAAGGTTTGACTGAATTTGATTCCGAATTATGTAAAGCACTTTTCTTAGTGCAATTTATACTTAAAATATCGTTCTCTGTCTACGAATTCAGAGAGGTTGTGAACGACTCAGCTGATCGGCAGGTTCCATAAGATAAATATAAAAAAGCAGAGGAATGAACAATGGTGAATCGCCTTTGCTTTAGTGGATTACAGCTGGAATTGTGTGATGACAACATTTATCATCCATATTGCTGATTCTGAAATAGCTTGATATCCATACCTTATAATAAAGGTATAAATGATATAAATGTAAATGTAACAATCGCCCAATACTTCCTTTCTCAAAAGGTTAGAGATAACTGTGATTTGCATGATCATCTTAGGATTTCACCACTACCCAACAACAGTGCTACCCAAGCTTATGCCTTCTCAGACAAACATATATACAACTACAATTTCGCGCAAACTAAAGAAATCATTTGTATTTCAAATGCTGATTAAATTCAAAAAGAATGTAAGAACGACCGCGGAATAAACTATTTCATTACTATCATAACAATCATAAATAAAACGAAAAATATATAGCAAAATATGGGGATATGGAGCGCGAAGTTAGAAATAAGTCACTCTCGCAAATTATGCGGTGCGACAAGGAAGAGCCTTGCATAGATGAACTCTCCCCCTGGATGACTTGGCAGAGCAAACAATTTGAATAGGAAAGGACGAGGAGCTTGATGAAAATTTCCTACCTTAGATTATTACCATTCCATCACACTTGCTTCATTAGGACAAAAAGGAATCTTAAAAGATAATTGGAGATGAGTTAATAAGAAAATTGCCTTAAAATCCCCCATGACGATTTTCTACATCCATCCCTGATTCTGCGTTTCCAATAATATGCTTCTTTACTTTTAAGGCGTTATTTTGCTGTAGTTACATACAACGGTAGCATGATACAGAAATAGCTCGATCCCTCTCGACTAGTTTCTAGATCTACCCCTGGATTCAGAGGAAAGCAGGGCGAGCAAACCATCGAGGCGCTCATGAGCTGCCTAAGGATGTTTTCTTTTACTATTAGTGTACCTAAAGAGGGATATGGGGTGCCTGAGCAACTAGTGCTACTTCTAATGAATGTATATGATGCCAATCAACGGAGATAATGAAAACGAAAAGAAAGAAGAATATGAACATACCTTGATCAAAGTATTCCAAACAAATCTGCCTTAAGACATCTTGATTATTGCCCCGCCACTCACAAACACTAAACACTATTAACAGTGAACTTTGCATACACTTATTTTCACTGCTCTACTGACTTTCGCACTCTCACATCACTCACTGCACTGAAGGATTTATTCTTTATTTTACCTCTTCACGGTCATCAGTAAAAACGAAGGTCTTCCTTGGGCCGTCCTTAGCAAGGCCCTTCCTTCTTAGCCGCGCTGAAGCCCACCGCTGATGTTCTCCGGTCGAATTGCAGCCAAATTCCGAGGGCCGATTCCTTCAGCAGCGGTATTCTCTCTCGTAGCGAAAAGCAAAATTCTTCGTTACCGGGGATGCAATAAACACTCCTCAGATACAAAATTGTAAAATGGTACGAGTAGACTCCTATCTTATCCAAATAAAAATACTGCATTTGGATCAGGAGTGCTTGCCAACCTTTTCTTCCACAGCACACTTTGCCACGTGTTGACTAAAGCTTCGCGGCGCACTAAACCAATCCTTAACTAATTCCATACCGATTTTAGTTTGAGAAAGAAGAAAATACTAAAATCTAAAAGAAAATACTAAACCACTCCTCTCACTTCTTCCTCCATTTCCTCTTTCTCTTCTTCACTAACCTCCTTTTGCATTTAAAAGTTCACCAAAATATTCTCCCCATCTTTACATTATCTACTTGATGTCAGTCAGTATATCTCCATTTTTCCTTTGATAAAACCGTTCTCTACTCTCTCCCTCCTTTTATTATTCACCATTCTGTATATTATATTTAGTCCCCTTTACCATCTTCCTCCAAGAGTTTTGTAAACTCCTCCCAGCTTTTCTTCTTTTCTACCTCTATAACTTTTTTACACTCCCGTTTCATAGTATCGTAAAGTATCTTAGCTTCTAGCCCTCTTCCCTTCATCCATTTTTTCCATGCCTCTTTCTTTTCTCTTATAGCCTCTCTAGTCCTATCATTCCACCAGTGCGTTTCTTTTACTTTCCTCTTACCTGATGTCCTATCACACACCTCTTCTGCAGTTCTTAGTACAGCCTCTTTGAATCTCTTCCATTCTACCTCTACATTCTCGTTTACTTCCTCTGGGATCTGATTTTTTTATATTTTCCATGAACTCTTCTCGTCTTTCTTTCTCCCTAAGTTTTTATACCTTGATTCTTCTTTCTCTAACCTCCTTTCATAATCTCCTCATATTCGGCTCTCTCTCTTCCTACCTGAGCATTCATGATCATTATTGGCGCATCGTCAATCAGCTATCCAAAATCTCTAAGAAGTCTCCCATCTTTCTCTCTGTACTCCCTGTTTGTGGTGCATATACTTTATGATGTTCTGGTACTTATCTCCCAGTCTCAACTTCAACTTTAGCACTCGACCATTTACTCTAACCACTTCCACTACCATTCCCCACATTCTATCACTGATAACCACAGCCACTCCATTCTTCTTCTCTCCGCCTCTACCCTATATCAATCGATATCCCATTTTCAATACTTTCTCTCCTCCACCGCATTTAGTCTTACTTAGTCCAAGAATCTCTATTTTCTTCTCTTCCTTAAAATCTATCAGCTCCTCTTCTTTTCCCGACAAGGTCAATATGTTCACAGTTCGAATCTTAATATCCTTCCATCTCGCTCTTTTCCTTTGCCCATTCCTTGATCCTGGAAGTCCATTTTCCATAGTACTCCCAGAATTGAAAGGACCACATGTCACTTTTTGGGTACGCCCTAGCATACGAGTAGGTACCGATCCACAAAACTGGTTCATATAGATTGTTTTGCGATGAGGTCACCACTCTCAAAGGCATTATCACCCTAATTGCTAGGGAGTTTATATATCAGAGTTTACCTTCTCCTAGTTAGTTTGCCTTCCCAGGCTATAGAGCCCCATCTACACTATTTTGGACCACTCCTTGTCAGACTCCTACCCTTCGACCTGCCTGGCTTGGGTGTCCCTACCAGGAGGCTTGACCTCCCGCCAGTATTGTATCTAATAGTGTACAAACCTCCCCACCACGGTAAGATGGTGGTCCACGGGGAGGTCACAATCAATATGACGAAGAAATATCAGGGTAAGAAAAGAGAATATCGTTGGGAGATGGACGGATTTTTAACGCAAACTAGGTTGTGAATCTGTGTTTAAAAGGTTAGAAGATGGCAGTATATTTTCTCACGAATTTTACGGCTAAAAGTTGATAATTACCAAAGTTTTATTATTGCTGGTTTAATAGTTATATAACTCGTAAAATCTTTCTTTCTACATTTCATTTTGAGCAAATGTATTCGAAATTTATCCAGTGTTAATCAAATTATCTACCGGTCAAACATGATAAAGTGTTATAAACTTAAAATTGACACTGTTTAGCTTGGGAGGACCAAACGTACACTATAACAGATATGTTTTAAAAATAAGTTAAATTAAATTCCGTCATTTCACTAAGGAGTTCACTAGAAAGTAATAATATTGTTAGATCGACACATTGTGTGCTAAAGAAACTTATTTCCTTTCTCCGTGAATAGAATTATTTTGCCTTTTTGCCACAAGATGGCTTACACATTCCCAGGATGGGGTTCATCGTACAATGGAGAGACGCAGCACGTCTCGAGAGTCTCGTTGAGCTCTCAATGTTTTGCTGTATTGTGTAGTTGAACGTCTGTTTGGAACGCGTTGATATTACCACACGATAATGGATGTCTAATTACACATTCTCTTAGCTGAATATATGTAACGAGAATTGCATTAAGAAGGTCTCTGATAAATGACGATGAATTATCATCTGGCAAGGACATCTCCATTCATTTAGTCACCACCTGTGTTTATAGAAAATTTCCCGGGGTAAAAGAGTGCATAATAACAAGTTTGGGGACTTGAGAACTTCCACAGCGCTGTCTGGCGCTTTACTGCTGCAATTTACTTTACTGCTGCTTTACTGCAACCGCTTTACTTAATTTAATTCTTGTTAGATATTAGTTAGTTTATACCTTACTTTATATTCATCGATCTAATTCATCCACGTTATTTTAACAAAAGTAAAAAACGCTTTTAAGCTCGATAAATCATAAAAATTGTTCTTTGTCGTAAAATATCGGTTTCATACTTATTGAGAGTAAGGACTTCACAAAGTTTCTTGGGGTAGGCTATACGTTCTATTCTGAAAATTATACAGCATCCCTCATTCCTGATGTAGAAAGATACTTTGTCAATTTATTCTTAACATTCGCTGTGGATGGTTATTCTATCCTGCAATTGCATCTATTATCGAATCGTGTCCTGAACGATGTTTCAAAATATTTATTGTCCCGAGGAGAAATGGACATGAAGGAATTCTGACAGGCCCGGGAGACTAATTCCGCTTTCCAAGCGAATGCTCTGACCATTTGAGCTATCTTGCCATTTCTCAATGCCGTTTGTGAGTCTTTGTAGGCAACGGCGAGTGGACTGCGCAGTATCGTTCACAGCCACGACCTCATACTCTTCAGCCACCACCACGGGTTTGTGTCCCTTTCCTGTCAGATTCTTTTCATGTTTGTTTTTCCTTGGGAATATTCCTGACCGCACGACTTTTAATGCAATATCATCTTTATCCCTTTCCTTACAGTCTCTGAGGGAAGTTATACCACACATCAGGAGGGATGGGTGTCGCCTATCCAAGATCGAGACCCTGACCCTCGCCAAGAACTACATCATCGCCCTAACAGCCGTCATATGCGAAATGAGACGCGAAGGGATCGGCGTGGGGGGAGCAGCGGGAGGGGGATCAGGAAGAGGGTCGTGCGGATCAGGCACAGGAGCGGATCCAGGAGATAGAGGCCCTCAAGGAGATGCTATTAGCCTGATCATCAGCGGAATCGGAGGCGATGAGTCCGAAGCGAAGGAGAAATCGGGGTCTGCTCCAGATGCCGAGCAGAGAGTGAGGGCATGGGACGCCATGGCAGCGATGGAACAAGCGTGGGAGGGAGCCGGAGGTTTCGTCACCGGACCGAATCTGCGTCTACCTACGAACAGTGTCAGCATTGCAGATCTCAAAGAAAGCATCATGGCTGGCAATGGAGGTAAGCATACTTGGGGAGCGACAGCGGAATCCACTGCTACCAAAGAGGAGAGGTACTTGAGATCTAAAAGGCGCAAGTATACGGAGGTAGAGGAGTATCAACCGGAGTTCAAGAGGCGGACCAGAAGCATGACCAAAGAGACAGAAGGGTGCGGTATCGTGACGAACGTTGTATCCAGCGGGCAGGAATCGAGGTCTCCTGCACCAGCAGTCGCGCCGGACTCTGCTTTCTTGCCAGCCAACGAAGAAGATTGCAGTTTCTACGAGGGATTACCTGAGAGAGGTTAAATAGTTTCGGAAAACGAGTCCGCCCAAGATGGCTGCCCATCAATCACTACTTGTCAGATAGCGGATTCGATTCGACCGGTGTAGGGAAAATGTCTAAACGGTACGCTTATAGAAACATTGGTTGAAACTTGAAAATTTGTCGCAGCACGTGCTCCTCAAGGATCCTTGACGTCGGGCCTGCTAATAGCAACATTTCAATTTTATGAATTCGCGCATTTAACTGTTGATTTTCTGGGATTTGCGAATTTATTTTGAGCCAAAATTAATGAGCACGAAAAATGTTGACTTGTATATAACCCCGAAACCAAGGCAAGAGCTCTGGATCAAAGGCCTAACTCGAATGTGGTATTCGAAAAGTCCTGAATTCGAATGAGAGAATACGAATAGTGCTTCCACAGTTAGCAAAAGATGGCCTGAATAAAATTTGGAGTGCTTCCATGATTGATTCGCCGCTAGAATGAAGTTTTTAACTTGTTATTCTGTCCTATTATGTGAGTAAATGTTGGATATTTAATTAAAGAATAATGATAGAATTATACCTTCCTAAAATTATCTTCTCGAAGCTAGTCGTTAAGTATCCGTATTGCAGTCAAATTTTCCTAGGTGGAACTTGTCTGTCTGTCAGTCGTTCCCAGTAGGTTTAGCAGTAAGTGTCTTAATTTATTATTTTTCTCGTTAGAGTAATGCGATCAATGAAGAATGAGGCAGTTTAAATCTAAGGCGATGTGTATATTTAAAAGATAATTTAAAGGGAATCATTCCATACGAGTTTTTGCATATACAAAGCTTCAAATAAAGTTCGCTTGACATTAAAAGCTTTCCATAACTTATCTACAACCATTTCTCATCTTCATTACGAACATTAAATGTTTGTTGAACTTTCTATGTGCATTTCTATTCTTTAAAAATATAATCATCAAGCAAATTTTCCATATCACTGCATTACAGTACCTACGCAAAATAACCAAACGTCTTTGGAAAGGTAGGCAGGAGTTGTATGGAGGAAAAACTTGGGACCCCCGTAGACCTAATAATATGGAGCACTCGATGGATATCATACTGTGTCCTCAAATCTCGGGAGACAGATAAGTCCTGCATTTCAGGAGGCTTGAAAGTAGACCTCTGATAGGGAGGAATCATTGTTACATTATGATAAGAACTGGAACATCGAAAATTTTTACTGTTATCTAGGATCGCTTTCACATTATTAGGTTGTTCACTTACAACTCCAAATGAGAGATTCTTACTCATAGTTATATACTAGTGCTAAAAAATGAAAACTTTCCTGTCAATTTCAGCTGATTTGTAATCAATCAAGATTTTATCATTTTCAGTTTGTATGCTCTAGAAGTTCATAGTTTATTTCATAATTTCGAGCCTTGAGTTCTTCAGTTTTATAAATGAGGAAAGAGGTCGAAATGAGGATGCCAAATATTTTCCAATCAGATATAATGCTCATTGTACATGCATTATCTTGACACCATCTATAAAATTTTATATGAGACCTACTGGTAGAACATGCAGAGTCGAATGCTAATTCAGTAAGACAGATGCCAGAGGCTTATACTGTCTCATTTCTTTTACATTCCATTCTGCCTACTTCAACCAAATTAAACCATAAATCTAATGAAATAATTTAAATTAACTTTTAATGCGCAAATAACAGGAGATTTTTTTCTCAAACTCAATGACAAGCTTATCATCTCTTGCTTTATTACAAAAATTTATAACACATTTTTAAACAGAACCATCAATTTTCTCCATATCTTAGTCTTTAAGCAAAGCATAATATTCAAATTCCTTTGATTTGGAGATTTCAGAAGTGAATTTTAAGAGACTTTCATAAGGCAGAGTTTGTAATATACATCACTGTTGTAAATGTAGTGGATACAAATTGTAATGTACTGTCCATTGTGTGGGGCAAAATTTATCAATAAGCCATTCTAAGTATACTATAAGTGAATATGATTTACTTAAATTGATGTAAAAATGTTGATCGTTATAAGAGGACAATTAACAGCAGACATATAGCATATATTTTAGAAAATATAAGAATAAATGTTCATGTGTTCATTAGTACCTACTATTTATTGAAATTGATATGATTCAGAAATTTGAAAAAAGTGCTGACAAAAGGAAATAAAATCCCACTCAATTCTTATGGGATGAATCATCCATGTAGTGATCTCAACATTTATATATTTCAAGCATTTACCTAATCATATCCAAAAGCTTGTTTTGAAGAAATATAGCTAGAGCATCTAGATAATGTAATTTTCTAAACAGTCATATAATTAGTGAAAATACAGATCTCAATTATTCACTTATTTCTCTAAAATCAACGGAAAAAAGCAGTTTTATACATAATAATATCTTCTAAAGGGTTTCAGAGATTTTTACATCTACAGAATCTCACAACAATGTAGCCAAAATGAACCCACTAAAGAGGATGGCCAGCATCTTTCTAAATTTAAAGGTCAATTTTGTGATAGTCATCTTGATTATTTTTGGTATTGTATTAAACAAAAATCCTGAGGGATATTATAAGAGGAGTTTATTTTAGCATTTCATTTCTTAAATTCATATCAAGACAGTAATTTTTGAGAGAGATTATTTGTATGAGGTTATGGGATTGAGTTGAGCTTAAGTTGAGCTCTGAGAAACATCCAACCTTGACAATTTTATCCTAAATTTTGGATTTTATATATTTATAATGTCAGTAGTTATGGGTCAAAAGTATAGAAAAGTGATGATGAGAAAGGTTAGTTAGCTTATGGTGACTATTTAGGGAGTGAGTTTTGGAACAAACCTTTTTCAGGTGCAAACTACATCATTAGAGCATATGCATTTTAGTTATAATGTCTGTACAAATCTATTTTTTTAGAAATTATATCTAAGAAGAATTTTGGAATGCTTTCACTACAAGACCATTAATTACTGCATTCAAAATTGTTGGGATAACATACCTAGAAATATCATTCTTAGCAAGGATCATATTCATCTTTATATCTGTTATGAAAATATATTTTATCTGATTGCTGTCACTATACAAAAAAGAACAGTGGTCAAATCAAGGTAAATTATGTACATTATTATATATATTTCAAAAAGAGCCTATTATGAATAAAAAGTTGACCATGTAATATTTGTATTTATATGTAGGAAAATATAACCATTTTAAAAGTCTTAAGTATCATTTAAGATGATTTTCAATTCTGTGCAAATGCACTTATTTCAATAAGAGAATAATTTCAGAGTACAGTGAAACACTGTCTATTCTTCAGTTTCTGGAATATTTATGACATGATATTTATAATGATAATATAGCCTATGTACTCATGAGAATTAAAAAAACATGAGAAGTGAATGATTTGGCAAATTATATGCTTAAAATTTTCCCAAGGAAAAACGGACATGAAAAAAGTCTTACAGGACCAGCAAAACGACAAGAGATAGAGTTATAGCTCAATATCTTAATTGGCTTAAGCTATTACCCAGAAATTGGAAGGTTCCATGTCTATTTTTCTTTGGGTTTTTTTTTCTATGAGCACACCTTTATACGCTAAGTCACCTTTATCCTTTTCCTTATACTTGAAATTTAATGCAGTTTGCCATTGCCATACTTTTATAATTATTTTGGCTGATGACTGTAACTTTTATCATAGAAATGGTTGAGAACTTCAATCTACCAAATGACTGCTTTTATAGCTCATGAAATTATATTATATCATACCTTACAATGGTTAATGATTTCCTAACTCGATCCACCTTCAAGCTGATTAGATCTGATGCATTGAATTTCAAAGCTGTTTTTGGCAAGCTTTGGTATACTTAGTGTTATATGAATATTTTTTCAAGCTCTAATTCTCCATCAAATTAAAATCGATAGCTGTATTTTTCGCTGTCAAAGTCTCTAGCATTGAAATTTGTAAATTAAACAAATAATCTTTGCTACATTACATTTAACAAGTTTAGCAACTGAATTGAGTGGACAAATGATTCTGATGACACAGTAAGAATAACTAGGAAGATAAGAACAACTATTGACATACATAGCATCATCCATATTCTATCAAACATATACACACATGTACAAGTAAACCTATATATATATGAAATTTCAATAAAAAAAATGCTAGAGTCAATCTCACTCAAGAGGGTTATAATTACAACCCCCATCAAAATTAATGAAAAACATTTTTTTCTGGACCCTGTTGATTCTGCAAAGGTAATCTGTTCTATAATCCTGTCCAGTCTTTCTAC